>CM022948.1:23647716-23877716 GCA_012931725.1 Litsea cubeba | reverse complement strand
AGCATGAGTCAATGGTGTGGCTCAACCTTGGCTCACGGGAACCACCAAGTAGGGTCTAGAGTTTGGATTTGATGTCAATTCGATCCTTAAACATCGTCAAAGATGCCCGTAGCTTCTGGAGCACCAAACACAGCATCCTTGGCATCTGCAACTTCATTTAGGGACCAAATTAACTAATATGGATCTAGACCTGAAAGTGAATCATTGCTTAGGTTGGACCTTTGCTTTTCTTCCAATTGATTCTCTAATATGGAGGTTTATTTCACTTAATGCATCACTGTCACTCTTTTATCCTTGTTATTGTTTATACATATTAATTAATGGAAATTAGATGACTTGAACCTAAGATTACTTAGAGGTGACCCGGTGATGTGATTGGGTGAATAATGACCCGTGTCTGTGTCTAAGCGGGTTGGGATGTGTGATACCCTAGGATGAAGAGGTTAGTTATAATGGACTTATGACTCATTGTGGATGAGATGGACTAGTTGTTGTTGAAAATGGACTTGTATCTTATTTGGACTGTTTTAGACTAAGGCCATGGTTTTGGTGGGCCTTAGTATGGATCCAATGTTGGACTTGAACTTGGACTTGGACTTGGATTGTGTTTCATGGATTGGACTTGTTCTTTTCACCTCTTAGGGACTTGTTAGGACCTTGTTCGCGCAAGGCAAGTTTAAATAGACACAGACCTGTATTTGTTCCCATGAGTCGGCATTAGCGTTCACTCAATTGTCTTAAACTCGACCTTAGGACCGATCATCAATAGTAAGAGCTATTATGAGTGTTAAGAGAGCTATCATGATGAGCTATGTTTAGACGGATGATGTGATACTAATTTCGGTCTTCTACGTGTTTGAGTGATGAGTGTTGAGATTGATGAGTGTTATTTACAGGGCTCGTAATTCCTCTGCACTGGTTACTTATTTCCCCGCTGCGACGTGTTCAATATGGGAGGGCATAATATCTCGCGGTGTTCAGCTTGTGCGAATGTGCCACTTTGATGTCTGTTAGATTAGATAACTTATTTATACTGATTCTACCTGCTTAACTTACTTAACTACCTAGCTTCTATATTGTTGCTATTTTTATGATTATTGGATCGTCTCTACTCTTTTGATGCATACATCCTATGTTATTTATATAATGTGCCTTGGCAAATCTTTGGATCTAACCTATTATTGGTGCTTAGGTATTGACCCCGATCCCGAGGACGACGTGCTCATCAAGGCGCCCATAGCTGAAGACTATGGATGAGGACCAACTGACCAAGAGGTCGAGCTAGATGACGGAGTGCCCATACATGCGGTGTGAGAGTATCTTCTTTTGGATTTGAGAGTTTATGTTGTGAGCAGGGAGGTAGACTGATATGTTAAAATTGTTATTAAACATATTTAAGATTTAGGCTGGACTTCAGCTATACTACACTTGAATCATTTTATATGATACCTTATGCTTCCGTTATTGTTACATTTGCTTCCAATATATTCTTTACACTTCCGCAATTCAACCGTTGATTATTATGTTGTTCAAAAAATTTTAAATTGGACCTCACTACGGAGCTACGATCTTGGAAGTTCTCGGATTTTACGAGAAGTAGCGCGCCAACTTCGGGTACCTTGATGGAAATCTCAGTATTCGAGATTGGGGCGTTACAAGTAGAGAAACTGTTTAAAGGGACCTACGCCTGTTTCAAGGTCTATTTTTCAATTGGTATCAGAGCGGATTGCACTAATTAGTTATTGTGTGATCTACAAATCAATATTCTCTATGAATTTCAAAAGAGAATGAACTTCTACCACGAAGCCCCCGCATCTAGACGAACCCAATTATGCTTAATGAAAGGTAAGAATGATTGCATTCCTTGCTCGTTTAGCACTTTACTTTTAAAGTGAAGTTGAGTGAAGTGAAAAAAAAAAAGAATGAATAAAATATGTAGTGGGTTATGATGGTATTTTATTTTTAGTTGTTTGGAATGAGATATTTTTGACTTTTTATATGGGAGAAGGAGTTTTTTTGATCTTTTAGTTAATGAATGTAGTTGTTTTTTTTAATTTTTTTTGGAAAAAATGGAGGGAGTTTTAGTAAAAAGTGATTTTGATGTGATGTTTAAATTGACTTAACTTTACTTGACTTTACTAGTCAAATTACCAAACGGGCCAGGGCTATTAATAATCAGGTTTGGGACATCGTTCAAGATGGATATACTAATCCCACCGTTGTTGTAGATGGGCAGACTAAATTGAAATCCAGAGCTCAATCGACCAATGCTGAAAATACCAAGTCTAATTACAATAATAAGGTCATTAATGCAATCTACAACGAAGTGATCCCTGTAGAATTTCAAACGATTTCTGCGTGTCCTAATGCCAAGGCGGCATGAGATTTGTTAAGGACTGTTCATGAGGGAACTGACATTGTCAGGAAAACCAAACTCCAAAACTTGACAGCCCCTTTTGAGACGATACGGATGAAAGATTCTAAAACCTTTGATTAGTTCAATTATAATCTGACTAAAGTTGTGAACTCAAGTTTTAGCTTGGGAGAACCTACACCTCAACCCAAAATTGTCAAGAAAATATTGAGGTCTCTCCCAGAACGGTTTCGTCCAAAGATAGTTGCCATTGAGGAGTGCCAAGATCTTAACTCTTCCCTCAGTGTGACATAATTAGCTGGAAATTTGCAGACCTATGAAGCCAACCATTGTCAAAGCAAGAATGGTAAGCAAATTGCCCTCAAGTCTTCTAAGTCTGCGGAGATTAGTTCTGAATCGGACTGTTACTCAGATGACGCTGAGTTTGAGAAATACTTCATTCAAAAATTCAGAAAATATGGAAGAATAAAAAGACTGAGAAGGATGGTAACAACAAGGCACCCAAAAAGACCAAATCAGTGCGTAAATCTGAAAAGAACCCATCTAAAGGATCCTCCAAGCCTATTCAATGCTACGGACACACTGCTGCTAAGTGTGCCAACAGAAAAGAAAATAGCAAAGGTAAGAGTTTTAATGTGTCTTGGGAAGAGGATACAGATGAGGAAAATACTTATACTAAATCTCGAGATAATGAGTTTGAAAATTGTGTTGCTTTCATGACTTTGTCTAATGTCTCTTCTATATAGGGCTCATTTGAAAGGGAATCCAAGTCCGATGAAGATTTAGATTCAAATATTTTCTCTGATGATGAAAAGGACTGGGAAACTGTGTATAAGAAATTATTGCAAGATTCCATACGCATGTCAAAGATAAATAAGAAAAGAGCATTAAAGCTAAAAGAAATGGAACTCAAAATTCCTTTTTTAACTGCACAACTAGAAGAATCACGTGCTAAGGTAAGCCAGTTAGAATATCAGCACATGATATTGTCTAATAATCTGATTGCTGCAGTAAGGAGATTGAGTTGTTGCCGCAACGAAAGGTGAAAGCAAAATCTGAGATGGGCAATTTGAAGAAAGCGTTGAGTGACTGTAAAGCTGAAAATGTTGATTTAATTGGAAAGCTCAAAATGGCAAACCTCTGAATTGTCAACTGCAAAGGCCTCTCTGAATCGCATGAACAAAGGGTCTAAGAAGCTCGATGAAATACTTGAAGGCCAAAAGACTGACTCGTCAAAAACTGGCATTGGCTACACTTATGGAGTTTCATCATCAAAAGACAAAGGTAAAGTTGTATTTGTTCAAGGACCTACTATGTTTTCTGTGGCATTCACTATTCATAATGTTACACCCTTAAAATCTGTGCTAGTGCAGCATAAGCATGTGCCGGAGTTTAAACCTTCACCCACTTGTCATTTTTGTGGGATCAAAGGGAACGCCATACCACACTGTAATAAATTGAGAAATCAATTGAAAAATCAGCAGAGGAAGAAACATTTTTCTCCTCAACAGATTAAGACAAAGGTTGTCTGGATTCGTAAGTCTAACCTACGCTATAATGTTGTCCATACTGCACTCACAAAATCAATTGAGAATGCTAAGGTTTATTCCTCCCGTAAGCCCCTAGGCAGTGGCATACACCATAATCCTCAAATCATGTTTTGATATATACATGCATACTTTTTCGGGCTGATATTGAGATTATTTGGCATGTGATACACATTGATTTGTTTGGTTTAGATCTGAGTTTCTTTATTCACGATTTAAGGATTTTGATCATGACCACAAGTACATGATGACTCACTTGGACACTCACTTAGGGTCAATGCCACACTAGGATTGACAGGATTCACAGTCTTAGTGGTTTTACACTTGTTCAGAGCATCGATCTGATTTTTCCCTTTTCCATGTGCTCCCATCTTAATGATGACTATATGTGACCCTGAGTGTAGAGATTTTTGTAGACCGCCGAGCTAAACTGAATAATGACTAGGTCTGCTCCTTAAAACTTTTTTATGATTGTTTCATAGAGTTCAGAAATTTCTGCATATTTTTTAAAAATAAAAAATGAGATCATGAGAATTTGTTAATATTTAGAATTGCTCCTTTGATATTTGACACTTCATATATTCTTCGAACTTTACATATCTATATGTGAAACGTTCATGAGGGGTCAATGATGGTTCAATAAAAATATGTGCCATTTAGGGGGAGTTTCACATCTCATTGCCGATCGGATAGAATTTTTTTTTGAAAGGTGTGAATAGTCATTTTGTACCTAATGAGTGTTGATTTGTGGTCGATTTGCGATTTATTCATATTTTTTATTTGAGATCGTCTCACACACAAGTTACACACATGATAAATTCCTCAAAATTGTGTTGCCTCATGCTTTGCAAATTATTGTGTTTGATCATTAAGGATTTTCGATTGTTGGCCTGACTGAGTTCTTGCATTTGTGCATCTCTTATTGAGGACATAGATTATCCGATTTAGGGGAAGTATTAATTTTGTCAATTATGAACAAAAAGGGGGAGAAGGTGAGTAGATAGAGTATGTTTAAAATGGTTGCAGAATGGTTGCTGAGCATGTTTAAAATGGTTGCTGATTAATTAATTTCAATTTCAAGATTTCACGCTTGATCTTTTGTCAAATGTTAGTGAACATGATTTGCAGGGTTGCAAGATAATGCAGATTATGCTGAACTGAAGAAAACATTATTGAAATATCTTTTTAGTCCGTGTCGGGTTCATTTCTGGGTAGAATTTTGTATTTAGGTTTTTTGTCCATGAATTTCCAAAGGGGGAAATTGTAAGTTTTATTTTAGTGTTGGCTAATTCATTGGGTAATGGACAAAACTAGGAATTTAATTCATAATGTATTTTATAGAATGGATTGCAAGATTGAAGATTGAAGAATATGCAGAGAAGCAGAAAAACACTCAAAACAGAGTAGGTGATCGCATGGTTTAAAATCTCGGTATCGGTCGCTGTATCGGCTGGGCCGAAAAATGATATCGTCGCGGATATCGGTCCGTCGTGGTCGTCGCGGTGTGAATTTTTTTTTTAATACAAAAAAATTCACAAAAATATCCAAAAAATCCAAAAAATTAGAAAATGCTGGAAAATAATATTTTTTTTCATTAGTAACAACAATAAATCAAAATCCCGGTCACCTTAAGTTATGAGTCATGTCTGCGTCGCTGTTCGCTTTCTTCTTTAGTATTTCATATAATGCAACCATTATTGATGCTCATAATCAATTTATTAGTTAAAATATAAGAAAATAAAGATAAGTAGATAACAAACATATCAATCATCATTTAATACTAACTCAATCATCAAATTAGTTGTGAAATTCATGACCATGAAGATAACATATTAAAATCTGAAACATGATAGTGGGATAGATAAATCATAAAGCACTTGGGCATCAAAAGGTTCATGGTTTACCTGAAATTAGAGGGCACTAGAGAGTAGAAACTAGAGAGAGATTGATGAGTATGAGTGCATAATAGTTAATAGATTGACAGCCTAATACCAAGTAGAGTATTGCCCAGGCTCAATATCATCATCATCATCATTTCTTCGGTATTGGTTAAAAAGATATGCTCCATACTGTTGTGCAGCACTACCATACCCATGACCATATTCAGATTGTTCTTGATAAGATGATGAACTATCTTGATCTCCTGTAGATTGTTCTTGGTAATTGTGCAGAGATGGCATGAAATAGCCATGAGGGGCATGTAAAGGTCGTTGGGGATCATGTGGTGGTGAGGGAAGCCTCCCTTGCTCAATTAATATCTGTTCGATAGACATTATTGGTGTTGGTGAAGGGGGTACCCAATTAGGGTCATATGAATAATTCATATGATGTTCATACATGGCACATTGTTGGCCAACATAACCCCCATGATGACCATGAGTACCTTCCCCCACTCCATGAATCATTAAAAGAACATATTTGTGATGAAATTTCAAAAAAAAGATATATTTTTATTATAATATTAAAAATTTTGAAAATTAAAAAATTTTAAAAATATACAAAATCATGTGTATGAGTAGATCTAGCATGAAAGTATATAGATCTAACTTAGTTTTAAGTGAAGAACACAACACAAGTGACATTCTCATGATTTTAATGCTTCATTTAAAAAAAAACACATAAATACATAATAAATCCGAAAATAAAAAAATTGAAAAAAAATTTCAAAATCATGTGTATGAGTAGTAAGATCTAGCATGAAAGTATATAGATCTAACTTAGTTTTAAGTGAACAATACAACACAAATGACATTCTCATGATTTCTATGCTTCATCTAAAAAAAAATAAACACATAAATACATAATAAAATGCTTTAAGATGATTTTCTCTTACTTAAATAATTTTTTCTTGAAGAAAATATGCAAGAGGGACGTGTGAATGTGTGGCTGCTGCTCTAAGGTGTTTGGATATGAGAGGAGAGGGGAAGAAGATGAAAAATGTAAAAAAAATTAGGGTTAGCATTTTTTTTAAGGGATATCGGCCGATATTATCTCATTACGGCCGAGATGAGGTTCATCTCGGCCGATATATACCGATATTTTGGGGATTTTTTGCCGATATTTTCAAAACCGATATCTCGTCCCGATATCGTACCGGTTCCGGCCGATACCGGTTCGTACCGGCCGATACGAAGCCGGTTTTTTAATCCATGGGTGATCGCTCGTCTTTCGAGCGAGCCTGGGCACCGTAATGCATCTCAAGATAGAATGGGTGCTCGCTCGAGCGAGCCATACCGTCACTCGGGCGAGCATGGGAGGCTTGAATATCACCCTCGCAGAATGGGTGTTCGCTCGAGCAAACCCCTTGCTTGCTCGACCGAATACGTCCGTGGAAGTGCCCTTATTACACACGACCCTTGGCCTATATATTAAGGGATCTAGCAACCAAATAATCACCTCTCCTATTCTAAACCCTAGAGATTATTGAGAGATCCATCATTCATCCATAGCAATATTTTACTGTGCTGAAGACCAAACTTTGATTTCTTCTTTCTTCTTTCTTCTACTCTCTTGAAGTAGTTCACCTTGAAGAGGCTATCAAGGTAGTTGGGTCATGCACGGTAAAGGTGAACGGCGAGTAGTCGGTAAGATCAAAGCATTCCTTAGGTAGAGTTGCAACTGAAAAGGGGTTGTGAGTTTTCTTGTAACTTTCAATTTACTAGTGCTTGGTTTGTCTGTTGGCCTAGACGATAAGGCCCGTGGTTTTTTCCCGAATAGGGTTTTCCACGTATAAACCTTGTGTCTCATTCTCGTTGTGGTTGCTTGTTCTTAATTGGAATTAGGATTAATGAAGTTTAATCATTGTTTAGGGAATCTAGTAGAGAAACTATTTAAAGGGATCTACACCGGTTTCTCAACCTCTCATCTCTTTCTAAAAGATCCCACTATAATGGTAGAAGCAAAACCTCATATGGGTATGTTCTAAAAATGATCTAGTATGAGATTTTTAAGTTTGTTTAACATTTTGCTCTTTGTGCCCATTTGTTTCATGTAATTGAATTCCTAGAAACTCCAAAGCTTAGATTTCTGAGACTGATTAGAACTATAACAATAATGTGAAGATTGAAAAATGACCAAGACTTTATTCATGTTTAATGGAAAATGAATAAAGGAGAGATGAAAAATGAATACCTCTGTTAATCCAAATCTTGGGAAAGTCAAGTTCCCATCTACATCTCCACCTTATATCTTCCGCCCGGCACCTCATATCCGTTACTCTCCACCTCTTTAATAAACCTATGATGGAGCTCATTTCACCATAAATTTCTATCGATTCAATTTCTAAAAACAGTTTCATTTATTTGTTTCATTATTTTCCCTTGAAGATAAAAAAAAAAAATTTCCATTATTTATTTCATCTGGGCTGGGTATCTTTCATAAAAAGAAATCTAATTTGGATACACTCATGTATAAGTATCTTCAGTAGAGCAAGAGGACACAAGAAATGGCAATAAAATGATCTGAAGGCCAAAACTCATCCCCAAGTCCATCTCTCTAAAATTTGCATCTTTGGAGGTGTTATGGGATGGCATAGATGGGCTGTTAAGGGCAATCATATTTTGATTTTTACAAAACGTACATTTTGGTCAACCCCACACTATTTCAATTATTTAGTGAGTTCTACCATATTTTCATCATTTAAAAAATAGTGGTCCACACTATAATTTTATCTACTGGACACGATCGAAGTGATACATGCACTTTTTGAAATATTTTTTGAAATATTTTTCAAAATATTTTATTATGTTTTTTTTATAAAGATCCTCCTTCCCTATGTGCTGGTAAAATTGATAGTTTAAATAAAAAAAACCTTGCTTTTGTTGAAATGTCGAAAAACCCCTTTTGATCACAACTACAACATCATTAATTTCTTCCCCTAACAGACCATACTAGCTGCATTTATACATGTATATCATTTTGTGTGTGTGTGGAAGACATCCAAATAGTACTCTCTCATCATTGTTTTCCATTGTACATCATACAGCTACTCCATTTTTGGATTTTTTTTTTTTTCATTTTTGTAGGCACGCTCAAAATGATACATGATTCCCATTAATATACCTACTATTTTTAAAAGTAAAAAAGGTATTTAATCCTTTAAAAAAAGATCATGATAGAATTAGCTTAAAATCCATTAGGAAATGACCCACAGATGGTGAGGGTGTGCTTTTCAAACATTTCAACATAAAGCAGTAGATTAATTCCCCTAATCAAAATTCAGGGGTTTTCCGCCAATGTCTCTGCCTTGTCAAGATGGTTGGAACCTATGGTTTAGACCATTAGGTCATGGGTTCGAGATATGTCACCAACAAGCCAAAAAAAAAAAAAAAAATTCAGGGGTTTTCCACAAACAGGCAAAACAGCAGGGGTGTATTTGCAAAACACCTGCATCTGTATATAGTTCACAATTCACATAAACATTTGCTGGGAGTTTTTCAGAAATATGCCAAAAGGTCGTAAATTAAAGAACCCTGCCCTACTGCACCTTACAGATAGCTGAGAGGGGCCCACTTTTTAAATCCAAACCGTTAAAAGATTTCATCTGGATTTGGTCCGCCTTAATTTCACCTTAATCAGGCATTGGGCCCACCCATGAAGTGATCACATGTACAATAAATAAAATATTACAACAGTGGACCAGAAGTTATCAGAGGACATGTGGCAAATGGTTTTTGATGGGTTGGATTCATTGAATGTGGTGAACTTCCTATATCTGTCAAGGATGTCGCCGGTATTTTGAAATTATCATGCTATTTTTTTGGAATGGATTTTTTATAATATAAAAAAGTATCGAAAAACTTGAAATTTTCGCAAGAAAATCATGATACTATCAAAATAAAAATGAGAATATTAGACTTTTACGATAGAAAATGTATTCAATAAAAAATATTCACCTATGCACATGTACATTGCGCATTGCACATTTGGACTATTTCAGAGGTAGGACCCACTGCTGAATTTCATACGTGGCGGTTCAAATGCATCGTGCGCAGTTAAATATTTTAGATTTATTTTTTTATTTTTTTTAAATTATATATATTTTTTTTATAACCCATGGTATTCCTCGCCGGGCCAGCCTTCAAACCTTTCGCCTCTTGCCCCGTGATTATCCAATTCTGACGAGCAATGACTATTGTGGGGGTGGGGAGGGCGTTTATAAATGAAACAACGGATATAAATAAGAGGAATTTACCTGAACAAGGACCTTAGATGGTCACTAGACGAAAAATGGGACACTAGTTTATATGCTACGAAACTGGTATTCCCGCCGAACTTTTCTCTTTTTTTGCTCTTTTTCGACGAGCGTCGACGTCGTCGCTCATTTAAATAGGACCAAGTGTTTCAAGATTTTGCGAAGAGACGACGTTGTCGGTTATTCTACCCCTTCAGCAAGACTGCATAAACGATTGGGCAACGACGTCGACACTGATCTTAGTATCTTTTTCTTTTTTGCCCTTTTTACATTACTTTTTTTTTGTGGGGTTCCTATTAATGATGCTTGCTTTTTTTTTTTTTATCATCTTATGGGGCATTCAGAAGTAGGAAAATTAGTGGGTCTTTGAAGGGAATCAATCGAGAAATTTATATGCTTGAAGCTGAGCAAATTATAAAGGAATTGCGGTATGTTATCATCAATATCGAAGGCTTATTGAAAAATGATATGTTCCATTTAAAAGTCATGTTTCATTAAGGTTTGGACTTTGGAGTCCATCAAACTTAGCTTCAGGGAGTTCACTTCACCATTCCAAATTTTGATGGTTCAGCTCACATGGTTTGAGCTGATTCAGGCCCGGAGTTTAAGGTGCGGACTTATAACTCAAGGCATTGTTGCTCAAAACCAGTGATGGGAATGACACATTCCCAAGCACACATTGCAAAACAGATGGCGTTGCGTGTAGTTTTGTGGATCATACTTTTGTGGATCATACCTTGTATATATCCCTTGATGTGGATCATACTTTTGTGGGGTAGCTTTCAAGCATACCTTGTATATATTTACATCAACACTTCTTTACATTAGATTCTGTGAAGCAACGACGTCGTCATATATTAAAACACATTGTCTTTCACTAGCTTCTGTGAAGCAACGACGTCGTCATATATTAAAGCATATTTTCTAGCACTAGCTTCTGTGAAGCAACGACGTCGTCAGATATTAGAGCACACTTCCTTCCATCCCTCTCCCCAGCACCCATTTTTTTCACACACACTCCTTTTCCCTCTCCCTCCAACACCCTCTTCTCCAAACAAATTCCACAACCACAAGAGTGAGAATCAGATTGTTAGAGATGATTAATCTACCCTCCTATTCCCCAAACTCATCATTTTTCCCAATCAAATTTCAAATTTAAAAAATACCCATCTCAGATTTCCCTTCAAAACTCCATTTCCCAATCCCCAACTCCTCACCCCATCTCAAATCCCTCTTTCCATCACTTCTTCCTCTCTCCCACCACCCAAGAACCAGATTTCCAACACACCCACATCGGAAAAGGGTCGTTTTCCGGCCATCTGCCATTTTTGGCGGTATGGAGAGCTTACCACCAGTTCTTGAAACGTCTGTGGTGCTCGCCGCGATCATCATCGTCCATGAAAGCGGCCACTTTCTTGCTGCTCATCTTCAAGGTATCCATGTGAGTAAGTTTGCCAGGAGTGGAGCTGGAAGGTGCAGGATTCGAGGGCATGGCATGTATTTAGGGTTTTGTGGGTCATGGTTTTGGGGGTTTTGGGGGATTTGTGGGGTCATGGTTTTGGGGGATGAGGCACCATCCAGAAGCCAAATCACCTGGCGACAGCCATCTGAGAGTTTTGCTTCAAAGATTGTGTCATCTCCTTTCTTGAACTCAAGACCTGATCTCTCGGGCATTGAAGCCCAAGTTGGGAAGCTAACTAAAGATCTCCAGAGTGATTCAGGTGACATGCAATGAGCTTTTGGACCACCTTAACTACCTTTTGAGGAAGAAGGAAAAGGAAACCGCCAGGGGAAAAGGGAGAAAGTGATGAGAGGAAGAAGCAGACAATGGGGAAGTGGGGTATGGGGTTGAATGGTGCAACGACGTCGTCACTTGTTTCGATCATTAATAAAAAAAAAAAGAGGATTTTACCTAAAAAAGGACTCAAGATGGCCACTAAACAAAAAATGGGCCACTAGTAAATATGGCACGGAAGTGGTCCCCTAGACCACTTCCGTTTTTTTATTAATGATCGAAACAAGTGACGATGTCGTTGCACCATTCAACCTCATAAAAGTGCCCTGAAACCCCACTTCCCCATTGTCCCCTTCTTCCTCCCCGAAACGAGTGACGACGTACTCTCCGTCATCTCCACCTCCCTCATCCCCCGCAACCTCTGCAACCTCAGCCTCTGCCATTTCGTCTCCTCCCCGCCTTCGCCTCTGCCCCTTGCTATGCACTTCAACGACCTCAACTTGGAGGACGAGCAAATGCTGCTGGATTTGTTGGAGTGGGGGCGAAGGACATGGAGGCCGGAGACGATGGAGGTGGAGGGGATCATCTCCGGGAACTGCTTCTTCCGGCGCCGCCGCTTCTTGGGGGGAGGTTCGGGGAACTAGGTTTCCAGGCTTTGGGAAGGGTATGGAGGGTTTGGCATCTGGTCTGGGTTTTCATCGTGAGATTGCAGAAGGTGGTTTTGTGGTTGGGTTTCCATGGCGTGGGGAGGAGAGTGGGAGAAGGGAGACGGAGGGAAATTTTGGGGGAGTGGGGTTTCGAAGATTTTTGGGCTTTTTTTTTTTGGAGTTGTTAAGCAGATAATGTTGACTTGTTGAGTTTGGAAATTCATGATCCCCGGTTTAATTGAGGGATTTGGGGAGGTCTACAACGTATACTTTGATGTGTTGGTGTGTGATTTGGGAGGAGAATGAGAATGAGTGAGAGGAAGAGGAAGAGAGGGTTGGAGATGGGGATGTGAAGAAGAGAAGAAGAGAAAGAATGCGAGGAGAGAGAAGGAGAGGAGGATAGTGGGGATTGGGCATGGAAGAGGACGAGCAAATGCTGCTGGAGATTGCAATGAGAATTGCGCTGCCACTGCCACCAGCAGCAGCAGCACCGCGACCGCGACCAAGAGGAAAACGGTTGCGCAAACCTTTATAGATGGAATAAAACAGGCTTTTAGGAGGTCTAATTGTGACGTTAACGTCCGCTTGTTATGAATTATTGAATGTTGTCTTGTGGTGGATTATTGAATGTTTTAATATGGCTTTTTGAATGCTGCTAAGTTATGTGCTTTTTTATGGTAAGAAACGAAGCTTGTATGTTCATGTCTTGTAGTGCGCTAGCACATAAAACCAATACACACATCATTTTTTTCGATTGTAATGGTCAGTGACGACGTCGTTGCCTCGCAGAAGATAGAATTTGGAAGGAAATGTGCTCTAATATCTGACAACGTCGTTGCTTCACAGAAGCTAATGGAAGAAAGTGTGCTTTAATATCTGACGACGTCGTTGCTTCACAGAAGCTAGTGAAAGACAATGTGCTTTAATATATGACGACGGCGTTGCTTCACTCTAATGCGAAAATTGCTATGTCAATCTGTGACGAAGTCGTCGCTTGTAGAAAATAAGTAAAAAAATATACATTTTCTGGCGGAAATACCTGTTCCGTAGCATATATACTATGGGTACCTTTTCCGGTTAGTGGCCAACTAGAGTCCTTTTTTAAGTAAAATCCTCTAAAAATAAATAAATGGTAAACAAGCAACCCATGCATGTGATACTTTGAGCCTTGAGAGTAGGTACCATCCATCAGTTATCATCTGATTTTACTCTGATCCCTACTTATTTTCTTAGCAAAATGCATTTTATGAAGTATTAAATGCAACAATCCAGTCCTCATGCACTCATTATGTACAGGTGGTGGTCGACATGGTTGGTGCACTTTGAAGATCAATTAAAAGAAAACCCTCAACTTTTATGATGAACTACCTATCAAATGAGTATGAAACAAGAGAGTTAAATTCTCTTTCAGAGTTCAAAGCACGAAGATGAAACATTTATTTCATTATAATGATGTGGGAAATCCGATGGGAGCTGTTATGAGTGATGGTAAACTGCACAGATATTTTCATGGGGGTGACTCAGACTTGTACGTGAATGTTCATAATGTTCATCCAATGAGCCTCACACAACAGATGGACATGGCTTGATAAGACATTCACCAGAAAATCTTAACTTCCCAATGGGAGGATTAGAACAGTCAATATTGCATTTGCCATGTTCCTACGGAATGAACTGTGACTGTAGTTCATGGAATTAGTACTACTCTTGTCATTAAAAAAAAGAGCAACAATAACCAAAAGCTCATGAAAAGTAGGTAGATGCGCTTTCTACATTTATCCATTTTTGGGAAGGCACCGCAGACATCAAATATGGGGGAAGAATAACATGACCCAGATGGGACCAAAGCAAATAACACTGATAACAATTTAAGTTGGGGTGTTGGGCTATAGAATACTTACATTATTGGCCATGTTTAGCTATCTGAGATATGAACAGATTCACCCTGATCAAATGGTACTTGGGAAAAAGGATGTGATGACTGATGGACAAGCTGTTTGCATTGAGCAAGGACACTCCTTAGAGCACATGAAAACCCATCACCTAAACGAAAGTGATCTCTGTAACACAATGGATCTAAAAAAAAATAAGCATTTCTTTATGAGCATACATCTGACTGCCCAAAATACCTCCCGGCTATTGTGACTAACATGTTCAGCATAGCAACTTCGTCATCAGTATCCGACTTTTGGGCTCGAAGTCTTGCACACTTTCGCAGTAAACATCTGAGGGAAGCACTCATTTCTGCATTAAGAGGAATATCCACAGCCGCACAAAGTGCAAACAGCCACAGGCAGTCAAGCCTGGACACAGTATCTGCAGTTTCCAGAGAGTCTATACGAGCTCTTAGCATTGAGGCTCGAGATACAGCATCCATGCCCAGAATTGCTGACACTGTTGGATTATTCTTCAGCACTTCCTGATTGCCACGAGTTTTGCTAGAGCCATCACTAGAAAAAGATGGCAACTTCCTTAAATATTCGTCACTGGAATTTTCAAGCTGTGCCAGAACCTGAGATTGTTAAGAGAGTCACAAGAACCCAGTTATAAAAGATTACTTCCTTTTTTAAGAAATAAGAAATGTGTAAAGTAGAGAGAGCAATTGTACATAAGGGTTCACCCCAATGTGACCCAGGTCAATCATCTGGTGGGTGAACTTTGAATGGGTCAAACCCCATAAAATGAGGATAGTATGTCCATACAATTGCTGGGCACACATTGCAGGCCACCAATCAGGAAGCTAATTGGCATGATGGATGTCCCACAGCTCATTTACAATAGGCCTCATTAATGAATGCACCAGATACTGAAAGGTTGAACCAGAATGTACACTTGTTGGGTCAACTCAAAGAGATTAAGTGGTCGAGCATTGAAACCAAGACAAGAAAAGGTCACCTGTCTGAGATCTGAGAAATCAGTAAGGAAAGCCTCCTGCCAGTGTTTTGAAGGCAAGAGATGCACTGGGCACTTTGCAATCTCTGGAATGTTGGGCATATAAGGTGTTTGCTCACTTTTTAGTTTATTTCGGTCAAGCTTGACCACCTTCACTTTCGGACATTGTGCAGCCTCCCACCTACAAACGAAAAGCAACAAAGTGCAGCAACCAAAAGTTACAGATCTCCCCCATTTTCCATATTAAATCAATTAAAACTCAAACAAAACAAAAAAGAAAAAGAAAAACAGAAAAGATTGTGGTCAAAACAGAACAGAACGTCTGTAGCTTGGATACATACAAGAGTGTAAGCACTGTTAATGTGTTAATGATGCTGCTGCTCCAAGCCCAGATTCGCAGGCCCATTTAGGCCCAGGCCCATACTTTGTTCTTATCATTAGTCACAGTCACAGCTACATGTACATACTAATTTGGTTAGCTAATTATTAGGATCTAGATTTGCTTAATTGATTAGTTGATTGTAATCAGGGCTTTCAGCCCCTATTTATATGAGATACAGACGACCCTCAAAGGGATCGAACATTATTCCATTCATTCTCTCACATTCACAAGCACCACACAATGAACATGTGAAATACTACAATCTATGATGCCCAGATACGGCATGGATACGGATAGGATACGCCATAGACACGGCAAGGACACAGATTTTACAAATAAAAAGTGAAATATCGGATATGATACGACACGATACGTTGCCCATTTCGAAGTATCCGTGCATCATAGACTACAGCTTGAAAAAGTCCCATACACTGAAAAGTGTGTACAAATACATTAAGAAATTACCTCATCATGTCAAAAGAAAACCTTACCACATCTATCTGAGGTTGGCTTTATAATTTCTACAGTTCCACCCATCTATATCTCTACTGGAATGTGGTAACCCTTCGGTTAACCACAATCCACAATCCACAGACCTCCAAACTAAGAATCCTAATTTTAGAGAATGCCTCAAAACATGTGTCAACATCTCATTCCACCCTCCACTCCCCTCTCTCTCCTCTCTCTCCACTCTCCACTCTCCACTCTCCTCACTCTCTACTATCCTCTTTCTAAAATAACTAAACAGTATAACTTCCTATTATACTTTTCAAGCAACTTCCTTATTATTTTCTACATTTAATGTCAAATTGGATTGAATTTGTTATATCATCTAGATTGGATTTAGTTTCTAATCTTGATTTAAGGCTTTGGGTTTCAGATTTCTAAAATTGTTTAGATTTCTGGAATTCGGGGTTTTCAATTGGTCATCAGATAAGAAAGGAGGAATTGATGATTTTGGAGTTTTTGGATGGGGCCCACATGTGATCAATTCATGGGTCCCATCCTGCATATGGACGGTTAGAATAGAGATGGTGGACCCCATTCATCATGGTCCCATTTAAGTAAGTTAGGTTTGGTCAATTTGTGAGGTGTATGATCATTTGATCTTTATCAATCAATTAATGGGTCATAGCCCGCATCATATGGTTTTATGGACGGTTAGAATAGAGATGGTGGACCCCATTCATCTAGGTCCCACTTAAATATATTTGGTCAATTTGTTAGGTCTATGATCATTTGATCTTTCTTAATCAATTCATAGGTCCCATTCAGCATAATATGGTTTTATGGACGGTTAGAATAGAGATGGTGGACCCCAATCATTTGGGGAGGAGGGGTCCTACTTAAATAGGTTAGGTTTGGTCAATTTGTGAGGTCTATGATCATTTGATCATTTGATCTTTATCAAGCAATTCAAGGGTCCTATCCCGCATCATATGGTTTTATGGATGGGTTAGAATAGAAATGGTGGACCCCATTCATTTGGAGGGTTCCACTTAAATCTATATCTCTATTGGAATGTGCTTTGCCTTCGATTAACCACAGTCCTCCAAACTACAAATCTTAATTTTAGAAAATATATCAAAATAGGTGTCAAGATCTCCATCCATGCCAAGTCTCCTCTCTCTCCACTGTCCTCTCTCTCTCCACTAACTGACCTGCACAAATTCCTCCAAAAAGAACCAACTTCCCACTTCATAACTACTCTCCTATCTACTACTCCAATTACAGAGAATAATTAAAAAAAAAAATCGAGTGACAGTAGAGGAGAAGGAGAGAGAGATATAGAAGGGAGAAGAAAACATAAGGAGATCCCATCATTTCCAATCAGCGATTCTGTTTTGATATCATGTTAGTATATCTCTCTCTAAACTTCATTTTTCTTTCATTTATCCTGATTTTGTTTCATGATTTGCTGTAATGTTGTAGCGTAGATGAATTTCTTATATCCTTTGATGATTTGGGTCACCTTCACACATGCATGGTAATCCACATCAAGAGCTCTCAATCTCATCCCAATTCCAAGTTTGGGTTGCTAGATGTGTAGTAGGTCTAATTGCAAGCCTGTGATGAATTAGAGACCTGAGCCTGATATTAGGCCCAGTAATTTATGTTTTGAAATTCTTTATTTAATATATTTTTCCTTTGAAAGAAAAACACATTTTATTGAGCTATCTTCAAATAGAAGCTTCACTTGGGAAAAAAAATAACAGAACTATATTGACATATGGACCGGGGCATAGAGAAACAAATTTCAACTGCATTTAGGGGTTTAGGTATATAATTTTGCATTATCTTTTTTTTTTCTTTTGTAATGATATAAGTGAT
Source organism: Litsea cubeba (assembly GCA_012931725.1). Taxonomy (NCBI): domain Eukaryota; kingdom Viridiplantae; phylum Streptophyta; class Magnoliopsida; order Laurales; family Lauraceae; genus Litsea; species Litsea cubeba. Next base: position 23,859,615 of record CM022948.1, on the reverse strand, counting down.
GTTATAAAGCCATTTAATTGTGGTATGTAACTCATTGACACTATTATCCGAATATAATTTATATATTTTTCGTACTTTTCTAAGTACGAATCTTTAGCATTGGGTCCCTGTATAGCACGGGGTTTCATAAGCATAATGACTCAATAAAAAAATATAAATAAAAAAAAAGACTCATTAACAAAAAAGAAAATAAAAAATATATAATGACCATATTCAGAAAAAATAAAATAAAAGGAGAAAAACCCAACTTAGGTCAAACAAAAAAAATAATAAAAAAAAGATATATTACACAATATTGACAAAATGAACCTTAATGGCAATACATGTAGCTGAAACACACTCTCACAGAAAGGACAATGATATAAAATAACTAAAAAATGTTTGAGAAATTTAAAAATACCCCAAATACAAAAACAACGTTTAACAAAATAAAATCCCGTGCTAACTGGCGAACAAATTAATTTTAAAGGATCAACGGATACAAATAGGTAGGATTACTTCTGCAATAAAAGCACAACCTATCTATCAAGTCTAATAAAAGGTTTGAAATTAAATATGTTCAGGTTATTGTGAACCCTGTGTTATTCAAATTAAATCTACTTGCTTTATTCTTTTATTTTATTGTGAATATGGTTTTTCTTTATTTTTTTCTGCATGTACCCGAGCTTCATCAAACCCCATTTACACCTCACCTAAAGAATAAAATATCTGGAAAAAAACATAAAGATCAAATTAGCAACAAAAAGGACTCACAAGTTTACTAATTAATAAATTTATTAAAAATAATTCATATTAGTCGGTGCATTTGGTGATTCCGTGGTCCGTGCATAGCACGGGATTTTGCTAGTCTATACTAAAAGAATGTATATCAGTAGTATATTGCTATTTTTATGAAAATAATGCATCAACAAGGACAGATAAACATGAAACATATAGTAGCTAAAAGTTGCTGCCACATAAAATTAAAATTGAATTCTGAGAGAAAAAAATAATAATTCTGGGACTTATTTTTATCATTAGAGAAGTATCTTCCCTGAAAGTACTCTGTCACCATGTTAGATGGGCCCGTGGTGAACAAATTACTTTGAAGTTGGTTATATATGTGCCTATCTATTTCATGTCCACATTCTGATGCCCAATGGGCGACTTTAAGTGTATTTAAGGGGATTTATTATGGAATGGGACACCAAAGATATATCATATGGTGGAATGGAATAGAGCCAATTGCCAAACGATGAGGTCCATGCATTTGGATATTAAAGTTTGTTAATCAGGGACTTGGAAACTGGCTATAGAGACTGGTTAAGGATGGAACAGCTCTTTAGAAGGAAAGAGTAAGGTGGGGAATGGATAAGGATGGAATTGCACTCTAGCACTCTTTATGATTTTAGAAGGGGATTCTCCATACAAAAAATTAGAAATGAGCGCTTTCGAGAGCTTTTAAGGATAGCATCAATAGGGGATAAAATTAGATAAACTCGTTTAAAATGGTTTGAGCATGTCCAACACAGGCTGGCAATGACACTGATAAGGAAAAGCTTAGCTTTAAAGGTTGATGACCCACCAAAGGAAAGGGGTAGGCCAAAGAGGACTTTGACGGAGGCAGTAAAAATAGATATGAAGAAGTGTAACTTATCTGAGGATTTGGTTCAAGATGGATAAGAATTCATGTAGCCGACCCCAACATAGTTGGGACAAGGCTTTGATGATGATGATGATGGTGATGATGATTCTACCAGCAGAACTACATTCTGGAATGAGCCATGGAGTGAGGACCTATCTTTTTGAGATACATCTCCTTAAGTTATTTTCAAATACAACAACAAATAAAATCAAAATTTAGTGAATCCAATAGTAAAATAAGTTGCTTAAAATTGAAATAACTTGGTGTTGCAATGTGATAGATTCTAGGAACAACTAGAGAGCAAACAAGGCATTTCAGTGTGATATTGCAAAAGAAACAAACGAAGGTGCATCAGGTAGAAAAAAAAAAAAAAAAAAACTAATAGAGCATTGTGCAATTGGCAAGTGCTACATTGGTCGGAGGGGAAAGTTCATAAAATGCAGGCTAGACTAAAGTTTTTTTGTATGGAGCTGCATGTGCAAGCACAAGAAGCAAGTACAAGTGACTAAGATGTGCATGAAAAGATGGATACATCGGCTTAACAAAAAGGCTAGAATTAGTACTAGGCGCCAAAGATCAAAATAGGGGTTGCGGTAGGCGTAGCAGCCAACAGCCAAAATGCTACGTCGCAGCAACAACAGTGTGAATAAAAAAATTGACAATTTTCAGAAAAAAGATCCCAAAAAATCCAAAATAATGGAAAATGTTAGAATTTGAAGTCTTTTCCTATAGTAGTGGTCCCTCCAATGCATAGAAGCTCTGTATCACTAATTGATTATAAGCTAAGAGTATTGATCCATTTTTCTCACATTTATTCATGTTGGTTAGCTATATTAAGTCAAAACTACTATGCAATTCTAAATTCATAATTCAAATAAGCAATTTAGCACAATTGTACATTACAAAGTTTATATAAATTATAAAGTAATGCTTAAATAAAGTTTAAAGTTCAAACCAAATAACAAATTAACTTTCATCAAAGCAAACAATTTATGTTGAGAGTTAAAGAAAAGACAACATCTACAAATACCAAAACGTGGTGTATGTCAGGATATATCTAAAGAAGAGCCCTTGAGAGGAACTCTATGTATCAACTTTAATTCTGAGAGGTCTTGTCTTTTTTTGTGTTCTCTTAAGCATAAAAGGGTAGAAGAGTTGCGTAAAAATGTTGTTTGGAGAGGAGAAGAGAAAAAAGAAGCTTTACTGGGTCTTCTTAAAAACTCTAGAAAGTAGCTATCATTTCACTCTGTAGTGGACTGTAGCAGTCCATAGTGGCCCATAGCAGCTGCTACACTATGTAGCTGCGGCTATTTTGATCCATGCTAGGCACATAAGACAAAACATACAAATAGCTCGATAGAAGAGAAAAATCAAGAAATGCCATTTGAGATGATGTGAGATAGTTTGGACACAAAGGCAAAACACTTAAAACAGCCCCTATACAGAGCTTTTAAGTGTTACAAGTTCAAGAACTGGGAGAAAGAAGAGACTTATAAAGGCATCAAATGTAATATAGAGGAAAGACAATGTAGATTTTTAAGTTATAATCAAAATGGACCTGTAAAGGAACCCAGACGTTACAGTACCCATACCATACAGGTTCCTATACTGGAACAAAATGTTTTGGCTCATGAGCCGTGAAAGAAATCAACTAAACACCCACTACATAAACACTTCGAACAACAAAAGAATCAACAGCACTGATATGACACCTGATCCTCCAACCCATGGGGATATGAACTTCTTGCAAAGCAATGCCATCAATATGCACATGCTGCTCGGCACCTGGAACATAGCATGTGTCAAGGGACATAGTTGTCGATTTTGTTTGGGAACCGTTTCAGTTTGGCTCCAAATTGAAATATTTTGGTCGATTTCGATATATTTTAGAGTTTCATTTTGGAAAAATATAAAAAATAATATATACATAATTAAGCGTAGACAAATATAAGAAATATCAAATTTTAAAAATAACATATAAATTATATATATTTAATTTATTCTACAAAATCAACAACACAATATGTTATTTCTACATGCCAACTGAATAATTTATACACTATTTGTACATAATGTGAAATTGGACATGCACTCTTGAATCTCAACCCATAACATGACATGCAGTTATTTTGTACTTTGCATACAGTTGGGAGCTCTGCATTATTTTATTAAAAAGATTACAACAAGATCCTTGCAATAAGTTTTTTTTTTTTTTAATAAAAGTTCCAGCCAAAATGGATCAAAATTCCGAAATCATCAGCAATCGACCAAAATGGACCGAAATTTTTTTTTAGATGTGTAGCTCGGTTCCGATAGTGGTCCAAACCGAAATTACTCAGCCATTTTGGTCAACATAAACCAAAATTGACAACTGTGGTCACAAATCTAACAGGAAAAAGATTTATATAGCATACCTGACCCGTCTTAGATATTCTAGCCCATCCTGAGGAGGTCCAGATTCAAAATCAGGTTCTCCTTCAACCACAAATGCAGGCCTCTGAATGCTATCATACTCATCATCGCTATCGTCATCTTCATAACATACCTCCTCAACAATTGCAGAGTTCTCTTTAACATCAGCAAGGACACCACAAGTAAGATCCATGGACTTAACTTCATCAAAGATTGTGCCCACACTCTGAAAACACATTTCACCTGAAATACAAAGCAAAGTATATTGCTCATCAAATATAATTTTCATTTATTTCAAGCAAAATAGAAGTTCCACAAAGTAACATGAATTTACTGTAAGTTTCTTCACTATGCATGCCCTCAACTTATTATTGCATTGCATATGGAGAGTTACTAGGTCTTTTTATCAACAACAATTTTTCAGAAAAAAAGAATTCAAAATCACATATAAAATAAACAAGAATATAATAAAAAAAACAAGAATCCAAAACAGGTCAACAAAAAGTACTTTCAACTCCAGAGATCATATCCAGATGTTATGTGCCACTTAAACAGTCATCTGCCTAGGGTATTCAAGTCTAGATGTTTCCAACAAGTATACTGAATATATGGCTTTTGCAGTTTGCTAATAACCATTCTTCACTGTAAAAAGTTTTCATGTGGTTCCTTTCCATTGCAACCTCCACACCTGTGCATGGTAGAAACAAAAACCATCAAATCGACTCTAATTGAGAGAACCCCAAAAAAAAAAGGAATAAAAAGGACAGTACAGTGACCAATAAATCATAATAAACCATTAACAATGAGAAAAGAAAAAGGGTTTGAGCTTATATTGACCAACAACACTTTTTGACTAACATCACTGGTTTAGGAAGCGATTCTTATCTACCGTCTACATGCTAATGCTTACTGTGTCAGAAAATTAACTAAAGCATTTCTTCTTCCATTAACATTAAAAAAAAACTTCCTACTCCTATCTTCTTCTGTTTCTTAAATAACATGTTTAGCTTTGTTCCATATTTGACAAGATGTCAAACAGCAATCAATTGACAAAAAATGAGAGAAACAAGATGCAGCATGCGATTAAAATGACTTGGGCATACTGCAATAGATTGCACACAATTACAGTGAGACAGACTTTGCAACAGATAAGGATACCAAAACCTTCAAGACACCACCTAATTAAAAGATGGGGGACAAAAAGACCAAGGAACACCACCGGTGAAGCTGGGACATGCTCAAGTAAGTGCAAGGACTTAAGGACATTCCACATAAGATAAAAATACCTTTATCATGCAGAAAAATTGGATATTGCACTCAACAACATTATCAAAACAACAGCTTACTCTGAGGAGTATAACAAATCTCATTCTTGAGATTTTATCGTTCCAGGAAACATCTGGGTAAGTTCAAATTTTCAGTTTTCTTAGAAAACTATAGGACTAATGTCACAGAAAAAAAAAAAAACACTTTTAAAATTAAAAACATAAGAAGAGGTAGATAAATGTATAACTTGTCATCATCATGATTATCAGGCCTTATCCCATCAATCTCAAGCAATATCCTGAAAACTCATGGGATAGCCTTCCACATAAGCTGAAACTGATTCCACCTGGTTAGAGGTGATTCTAGAGATATCAGAAAATCAATCCTCCAAATATTCATCCACAAGGCACACATCCATCGAAAAGAGGATTGAACGGACAGATCAAACAGCTCTCTAAACTTCGTTATACCCTGACAAAAACCAGAGTCCAGTCTGTGAAGGACCCATTTAGTCTTGACTCAAGGCTTAGGCCCAATTGTATATTAGCAAGTCAATGCCCATGTGGTGATTCCATCAAGATTGCATAGCTGTATTTTATAATTTTCATTCCTGTACTATTTCTATTCATAGAAGATTCATTCATTGTATCCTTTCAAAAAAAAAAAAAACGATTCATTCATTGTAATTGTAAATTGCAGACATATGATTGGTTGGCATCACAAGATTATATATACTCAGTCGATCCTCAAAGGGATACAGACAATTCATCCCATTCTATCTTTCTTTTCTCTTGTTACAATCTAGACACCTGGGGAATTCTCTGTCCTTCCTTTCCACTTTGTATCTGAAGACAATCACCCTTTTAAGTAAGCTGCCTGAAATGAATAATCCCCTAATTGCCATAGCCACCCTCTGAGAAGAGTTTTGTTTACCTACTCGTTAGATCTTATGCCTAACCTTCCTTGGCTTTGAGATTAGCATAAGGGAAATTTTCAAAAAAGTGTAAAACTTTTAGCTTTTTTTCAAAAAGAACAAGATAAACTGGATGTTTTAAAACAGTATAAAAGTTTTTCATAGTTTTTTTAATCAAGTCCTTTTTGGTGGTTTCACTTCGTCGCCGGCGACTTGTCTTTAAAAATGACAGAAATGCCCATTTGAAAGCATAAAAAGAGGGTTTTTTGTCTCTTGGAAAAATTTTCAAAAAAGAATAAACCTTTTGTTCATTTCTAAAAAAGTAAATGAAGAATATTTCAAAATAGTATAAATGTTTTTCCATAGTTCTTTCAATCAAGTCATCTCCAATGGTTTCTCTTTAATCACCGGGCAACTGTTTTGATTCATCATGTTTACAATTTATTGTTGTAACTTGAAAGAATTGATGGCAGTAATAAAGATAGCAATGGGTCAGGTTTAAACAGGGACCTGCCCCACCCCGCTTCTATGAGGGGCAGGTTGGTAGTGGCTTTTTTTACTCGGTTTAGGTACCTTGGATCTATGGTGCAACAGGATGGAGGCATTGATACTGATGTAAGTCACAGGATTCAGGCCGGGTGGACCAAATGGAAGAGTGCTTCGGGGGTCTTGTGTGATCGAAAAGTCCCCCTCAAGGTTAAAGGAAAGTATTGAAAGGTGGTGGTACGACCAGCGTTGTTATATGGATCAGAGTGTTGGGCAGTAAAGCATAATCATGTCAAGAAGATGGCAGTTGCGGAGATGAGAATGCTAAGATGGATGTGCGGGATCACAAGAGAGATAGGATTAGGAATAAGGAGATTAAGGGCAAAGTAGGAATAGCACCGATTGGAGATAAAATGAGAGAAAATCGACTGAGATGGTTCGGCCATGTTAGAAGGCGTCCAACGGAGGCACCTGTTAAAAGGTGTGAAAACATGGAGATTGCCAGGAGTAGGAGAGGGAGAGGGAGACCCAAGAGAAGTTGGAAAGAAACTATTAAACATGACCTTGCCTACATGGATCTAACGGAGGACATGGCCCTAAACAGATTTGATAAGCGTCGTCAAATCCATATAGCCGACCCCACCAGGTGGGAAAAAGCTTGGTTTGGTTTGGTTTGGTTTTAGGGCAGGTTTGGGTATTGTTGTTATACCTGCCCAACCCCGAATATATAATATATATTTATTTCTTTTATACTATTTTGAAATTTTTCTAGAGAACCCTCTTTTAATGCTTTCATAGGGGTATTTCTATCATTTTTAAAGAAAAGTCGCCAGTGACAGAAGAAACCATTGGACTGGACTTGATTGACAAAACTAAGAAAACTTTTATACTATTTTGCAGTGTTTTTAAAAGCGCGAGGAGCATCAAGGCGCTAAGGTCTCCTGGGGCCTAGGCGCTAAGGCGCGAGGCGAGGCGCACATTGTATATAAAAAATATATATTTTTGTATAGACAGAAAATTCAAAAAATAGAACACAAGTAGAACAAATTAGAACAAATTAGAACAAATTAGACAAACATACAGATAATTGGCAAGGAATATTTGAAAATTTCTAAACTTCATAAAGGATCCATGATCCATCACTCTAAATGTTAAACAGTCAACAAAAGTACCAAAATCCATCAAAACCAATGCAACTTCAAAGTGAAAGCAACAACACAAATGATCCTAAGGAGGACCTAACAGTCATCCTCAACATCTACACCAAGTAAGTCATAATCTTCTTCTTCATTATTGGATTTATATCCATCCACATCTTCCTCGTCCGTCTCCTCTGAACATCTTCCTCATCTACCAATTGAAGAACATTTGATGAACCTCTTAGTGGTGTTGCCCTTGATGTTGCTCTAGTTCTTTGACTACTTTCTCCTTTCCCTTTCTCCTTTCTCCTTTCCCTCCTTTTTTTTTTTTCGTTGGATGCTGGAGTCTGGAAGCTAGGGCAGGACATCTCTTCATTTATATCAGAAAATTTTCAATAAGCCCCTTCCATCCCTTTTTTTTTTATTTATTTAAAGCCTGGCCCAGATAATCAGGCGCAAGAGCCGCGCGCCTTGAGCCTCCATCGCCTCTTTAAAGTCGCCTCAACTAGGGTCATGTGAGGCGCAACTGTTGGGCCTTGATGCGACTGGAGCCTAGGCGCGCTTTTTAAATCACTGCAATTTTGAAACCTGGATACTAAACCAAAACAAAGAAGCCAAGTAAGACGATGCCAAGATGATAATGATCCAGTCTTACACCCATGGTTTTGGCGAGCAGCCGAGCATCATCAAACATCTTTGATTTTTCGGACCCCTATCAACTCAACTTTTGTGGGGTTGATTATTAATCCAGAAACAGCTTCAAAACACAAATACAGGATAAAAGAGGGTTGGTTTGACGTGGAAACTTACTTCCGGAGTGCTTTGTGATCAGCGAATGCCAACAACATTGAATGTGACATGACAGCTATTAGACCAGTTATGACCTATGGAGCATCATATTGGTCAATCAAGAAGCAACATATGCAAAAAAAATGGATGTGACGGAGATGAGAATGTTGAGGTGGATGTGTGGTAAAACTCATCATCATCAAAGCCTTGTCCCAACTATGCTAGGGTTAGCTACATGAATTATATTTCTCCATTCCAATTTAACTCGGGCCAAATCCTCAGTTAAGTTGCAAGTCTTCATATCTATTTTTACTACCTCCATTCACGTCTTCTTCGGCCTACCCGTTCCAGTTGGTGGACCATCAACCTGCATAGCCAAACTCTTCCTTAACGATGTTGTTGCCGGCCTGTGTTGAATATGCCCTAACCATCTCAAACGGGTTTCTCTAATTTTATCCCCTATTAATACTAACCCTAAATGCTCACACAAGCGTTCATTTCTAATTTTATCCTTCCTAATTTTACGTGATGAATAGAGAAGAAGTGTTGTAATACCTATATATAAGAACCAAGGGAGTTTTCTAAAAAATTTTGGAGGGCCAATGTGGAAAAAAAAAATTCTTCATGACACAAGGGTGCCCCTATCCCTTTAGAGTCATAGGTCTGACAACGCACCAAGGATAACGAACAGCCTGATGGTTGAGGTTTAGGAAGGAAAAAGAAGCTTTGAAGGGAAGAGTAACCGCATTTACATATGGGACTTCAGGAGGGAGTGTCGGGGTGGAACCAGGTAGGTTTCAAGGGATGGAAGCTTCAAGGATGACAGGTGCAATTTTTGTCTTGGGTGATGAATCAATTATTGCAAGTTAAGGTCATTAGAAAGGTGATATGTGTCTTGATTGGGATTGGGAATAGAGTTAGCATGTTGGATGATGGATCAGTGGTGGGGAATGCTCTAAAGGTCCAGTTCTTGAGTTTGTGTAGTGTTGTGTCAAATAAGAGGTCATCAATGAATGAGTCTTATGAGCAGTTGCGGGGACAACTGGTGTCTCATTCATAATGCCTTTTTTTCAGTCAAAAGAGGGAATTCATGTGTAATTACTAAATTTGCTAGCTCTATGAAATGTTGAAGCCCTTATTTCTCCTTATTGATATCCTTTCTAGAAGCACTCGAGTTCTAGTGAATGAAGGTTATGCATTTTGTAAATTGAAACATATTACAAGACCAAGATATACATACATACATGTAAGTGCAAAAAATGTAACTCATAAGAAGAGGGGGGTGCCTGCACGGACTTATCCAAAGAGATTAGGAACACCGATGCCTGTGCCTGAAACCTGAGAAAAGGAAGAAGAAGCGTAGGTCAGAGCAGAGGCGGACCCAGGATTTTCATTTAGGTGGGGCTAAACTTAAAGGATGCTAAAAAATTTTCACATCAACAATAACGAAAGAAAGAATGTATTCCATGTAAATAGAAGCAAAATATTTAACTATATCAACTTAATATATTTCTTGTTTGAAATGATGACTATTCATTTCTCCAAGGAAGAGGGTAGGTCGGAAGAGCCGAAGAGGGAAGGTGGAAGGTCGACACAGCCAAAGACGATTCTGAATTTTTTTTTTTTTTTTGTTCTGCCTTTTAGACCTGGGGCAAGCATTTCATCAGATGTGGGGCATGGGCCAAGGCCCACTACCATTTAAAGAGGAATTTGGATTTTGACCTGGGGCGGTCGCCCCAGGTCATTTACACGTCCGTCCGCCACTGGGTCAGAGGACCCTAGCTTGGGCAGCGCAGGGCTCTCTGATGCCTAAGTCAGTTTAAGAACTGAACAGTAGGATGGAGATTTTTGGGGAAGAAGATAATACCAGCAGTGTGGTGTAGTTGTTGGCCTCTTCGCTTGTGGATTGTTCTTGTGTTTATATAGAGGAAGAGAGGAGGCAAGGGGGTGGTTGACTGTCTTGTCATAACCCACTTTGTCAGGTAATAGGGAGGCGCAGTCCCATCGTAGCCTACTTTTCTTTAATTGCAGTCCCATCAAACCTTGTCATGGTGTTTTGGGAGCTGTGGACGGCGATCTGTCAGGGACTATGGGTAGTGCCCCTGTCTTGTCACACGTGCCGTAGCATGCTTGAGCGTCCATGGGAGGACAGTTGTCAGCCCCTGCCTTGGCTAGCTCTGGCATTGTGACCGAAGTTAGGATGTGTTGCCGAGGTTGGGAAGCCGAGGTCAAGAACGACCTTAACTTGGCTAGAGAGAGATCTGGCAAAGGCACCGAGGTGGAGCACTTGGCCGAAGTAGGATGCTTTGGCCGAAGTGGAGTCTGCCGAAGTGGAGCAGTCTGGCACTGCTGGGCGTGCACTGCCGAAGTGGAGGAGTTGTGCACAGGAGGCGTGGAGCTCTCATCCGAGACCAAGGCGGGAGCACGAGACCGAGCCTGCCGGGATGGACTTGCTGGTGCGGGGGCCCGAGATGGAGCATCTGGCCGGGACTCTGATGAGTTCGAGAATATCCCCACACAATAGCCCCCCAGCTTCTGAGCTCTGAGAGTACTCTTTGAGGTCGGAAGCTAAGAAGGGAGGAGTTGTTGAGCTTGGTAGTCTTCAGTGTCTGGTTTGCCACCAACTGAGAGACCGAGATGTGACCAGCTGGTTCGTCGCCAGAGGTGTAGTCTCGTTGGAAGTATTCTAGTGATGCTGCTGCCGAGGAGGCTAGCGCTGCTGCCAAGCTGAGTGTAGCTGAGAATCGAGACGTGACCAACTGGCTCGTCACCAGAGGCGCAGTCTCGTTGGCCGTCGATCTGGTACTGTCACCGAGAATGTGTGGCCGAGATCAACATGAGGCCAAGGAGGTGATATGGAACAGTCTCTTCGGTATTCTCGTTGAGCCACCATTGGCCGAGGTGGGGGACGTGGAGCAGTCTCTTTGGCCGAGGTGAACCCAAAATTTCGAGGATCTCGGCTGTGTGAGGCTGGTCCGGGATCGATCTCGGGGGGTGTATGAACCCATAGTTTTTGGGAACGACCGGGTGTATGAACCCTAAGTCAGTCCCTAGGTGCGTGAACCCAAAGTTTAGGGAAGACTAGGTGTATGAACCCGAGGTCAGTCCCAGGGTGTATGAACCCAGAGTTTTAGGAGCGACTGGGTGTATGAACCCTAAGTCAGTCCATGGGTGCGTGAACCCAAAGTTTAGAAAAGACTGGGTGTATGAACCCGAGGTCAGTCCCAGGGTGTATGAACCCAGAGTTTTAGGAGCGACTGGGTGTATGAACCCTAAGTCAGTCCATGGGTGCGTGAACCCAAAGTTTAGGGAAGACTGGGTGTATGAACCCGAGGTCGGTCCCAAGGTGTATAAACTCAGAGTTTTAGGAGCGACTGGGTGTATGAACCCTAAGTCAATCCATGGGTGCGTGAACCCAAAGTTTAGGGAAGACTGGGTGTATGAACCCTAAGTCAGTCCCTTTGGCGCTGGCCGAGATGGAGAAGTCTGGATGGTACGCCAGAGCAGTCTCTTTGGCGCTGGCCGAGACCAACATGAGGCCGAACCTGCGTGAAGCGCGTAGCTAGCACGAGGGCGACACCAACATGAGGTCGTGAAATGCGGTCGAGACCAGCATGAGGCCGAAACCAGCGTGAGGCGGAAACCAGCACGTGGACGGACCAGCATGAGGTCGTAAAATACAGTCCAGACCAGCATGAGGCTGAAACCAGCGTGAGGCGGAAACCAGCACATGGACGGACCAGCATGAGGTCGTTAAATGCGGTCGAGACCAGCATGAGGCCGAAACCAGCGTGAGGCGGAAACCAGCACGTGGACGGACCAGCATGAGGTCGTTTGGAGGCCAAGAAGCCTGGGTGTATGGAACTACTCTAGGGTGAGCCCGATGGCTTGGGATGACTGATGGCGGTAGAGGACCGTGCGATCAAGGCTGACAGCAGAGGACCGTGCCGTCGAAATGACGGTAGAGGGTCGTACGATCGAAGCCGACAGTAGAGGGTCGTGCCGGTGTCATCGAAGCTGACGGCGCCATCGAAGCTGACAGTAGAGGACCATGCCGCCGAAATGACGGTAGAGGGTCGTGCGATCGAAGCTGACAGGCGGTCGAAGCTAAGTGATGATAGGAGACATCTAGCTGCCTCCCGAGCTGGAGGAGACTTCTACTGAGCTGGGGGCTGCTAGCGAGCTGGAGGCTTCTGCCGAGCTGGAGACATCCGCCGAGATGGAGGCTGCTGCCGAGCTGGAGACATCCGCCGAGCTGGAAGCTATCTGGTCGTTTTCGTAGAGGTTGAAATGCTCTTGGGCTCGGGCTTCGTCTGCTTCTTACCTGACGAACCGGTTTACCCTGGTCATCAGTGCTGCCATAGTGACCACGGGATGCATGACCAAGTCCCTCCGAAGCTCGTTGCCTGGTAGGAGGGCTTGTTGGAAAGACATGACTACTATTGTATCTGAGGCATGCTCGATCTGGCTATAGACAGTCCAGAACCTTTTGGCGAACTGCGTGACGTTCTCGATCTGCTTCATTCTAAGGGCCATCAGGTCGGCGGCTAACCTGCGGATGACCCTGTGAGCTTGGAACTTCGTCATGAAGGAACTCCGGAGCTGCTGCCAACTTTTGATCGATCCTTGGGGGAGTGCGCAAAACCACTTTAGGGGGAGGTCCCCGAGGCTGGAAGAGAAGACTCTGCAGTTCAGGTGGCATGCATCACCCCACACCGACATCCTCTGAGTGAAGTGCCGGAGGTGTGCTGCTGGGTCCGAGGTCCCATCGTAAACGATGAACCTCGGGACGCTGAAATCTTCAGGAAGTGGGAAGTTTCTGATCTCTGGAGAGAAGGGGGATGCGCCGAAATCGTCAGAGTTCAGCCGAACTCGAGCGAAACCGGCCATCTCCATGTTCTGTCGTACTGCTTGCTCTATGCGTTGATCAAGCCGCTCTCTGAAGTCGTGGTTGTTACCCGAGCTTTCGCCATGAGCTCGGTTGCTTCTGTTGTCCTTCAGGGTGCGCCTTTTGGAAGGTAGAGTCGAGGTCGAATCCTTAGAGGATGAACCCGATCGAGTATCCTGCTGTTGGACGCTTGCTGGACCAGATCTTGCTCCTGACCTTTCCCGGCGGGGGACCGTCGGCAGCTGCGTCGACAGTGTCAGTGGTTCCTTTCCCTTTCTTGTTCTTCAAGGCATGGTGTTTGGGAAGATGACTTTTTGTAGCCGTTTTCCCACAAACGGCGCCACATGTAAGTGCAAAAAATGTAACTCACAAGAAGAGGGGGGTGCCTGCACGGACTTATCCAAAGAGATTAGGAACACCGATGCCTGTGCCTGAAACCTGAGAAAATGAAGAAGAAGCGTAGGTCAGAGGACCCTAGCTTGGGCAGCGCAGGGCTCTCCGATGCCTAAGTCAGTTTAAGAACTGAACAGTAGGATGGAGATTTTTGGGGAAGAAGATAATGCCAGCAGTGTGGTGTAGTTGTTGGCCTCTTCGCTTGTGGATTGTTCTTGTGTTTATATAGAGGAAGAGAGGAGGCAAGGGGGTGGTTCAGCTTCTTGTCATAGCCCACTTTGTCAGGTACTAGGGAGGCGCAGTCCCATCGTAGCCTACTTTTCTTTAATTGCAGTCCCATCAAACCTTGTCATGGCGTTTTGGGAGCTGTGGACGGCGATCTGTCAGGGACTATGGGTGGTGCCCTTGTCTTGTCGCACGTGCCGTAGCATGCTTGAGCGTCCATGGGAGGACAGCTGTCAGCCCCTGCCTTGGCTAGCTCTGGCATTGTGACCGAGGTTAGGGTGTGTTGCCGAGGTTGGGAAGCCGAGGTCGAGAACGACCTTGACTTGGCTAGAAAGAGATCTGGCAAAGGCGCCGAGGTGGAGCACTTGGCCGAAGTAGGATGCTTTGGCCAAAGTGGAGCATTCTGGCAATGCTGGGCGTGCACTACCAAAGTGGATGAGTTATGCACAGGATGCTAGAGCTCTCATCCGAGACCAAGGCGGGAGCACAAGACCGAGCCTACCGGAATGGACTTGCTGGTGCGGGGGCCCGAGATGGAGCATCTAGCCGGGACTCTGATGAGTTCGGGAATATCCCCACACAATACATATGCATTTTATAGGTTATATGTACTTGAAAAGTACATTTGTACATAGAAATTTCCAAAAAGAGAAGTGTCTCTCACCCTATGGTGAGGGAAAGATGCATATGAATGTTCCCCTATATATATACATATTAAATGATAACATGACGTTACAACACCTATATAGTCACTAGACCTATCATGATGACAAGCTGGTTTTAAGATGAAGTACTTATGTTTCCACCAAGCATTACATTTGTAATCATATCCTACATTTGGCTATGCATTCAACAAATAAAACACATGGGCAACCAACATACATCTGGATTGTGCAGCTGGGCAGAGGGAAATATGAACAAAGAATAAAGAGTAAAGAAAAGAGATTATACCCGAATTCGCAGCTGTGTGTTTTTTCTTTCCTGAATTATTTCGACGATCAGTTCTCTTATGGCCTTGCTTATGATGTTTTTCCGCTGCCATTTGATCAAACTCTCCAGCAACAACTCCCAGACCTTGGTAAATGCTATCCCACCTTCTCTGCTGTTCTTCAACATCCACAAACCTCAGCGCCTCCAGCTCAGTCTTCGAGTATCTTCCCTTCAATACTTCCCCTAATTTGCATCCCTTCGGACTATTCGCTTCGCCAGAAACTTGATGTTCGCTTGTAGATTTCATCTCCTCTCCGGATGCGATCGCTTCTATTCCTGCGGTTTCAGAACCACCTTCCGTAATTTCTTCAGCGCTAGCTTCGAGATTTCGAGCTTCCGAGAAGAACCCAAGCTCGTTTTCAGCCGGATTTTGCATTCCCTCTTCGGCGATTCCTTGGTTTTCAAGATTTCCATGTCCTGGGATGGAATCTGGAGAGCTTTTCATTATTTCCGGATTCTCTTCGATTGGAGAAGTGATTTTCTTTCTCCTCTTGAATTAAACTTGAGTTTTAGAATCTGAAAGTTGGGCCATGATTTCAATTAGATTCAATTTGAAGAGATCTGAGTTTGGGAGATACTAAAACCCTAGTTGGAGGTTTTGGGTTTTGGGGAAATGGAGACGCTGAGGGTACGCATTTATAGTTTCTCTCTATTGAAAATAAGTAAAAGAGATTTTTTTTTTTTTTTTTTTTTTAGGAATTTACCCGCAACGGGAAAGAACCAAGCTCGTTTTTAAGCGATATTTACCCGAAAAATCACTTTAGATTACTGCTAACAAAAAAAATAAGGAAATTTAATGGAAAAAACCTTCTAAATAGGGTATTATTGCAATTGGCTCCAGTAAAAACTATCAGACAGATTGGGCCATAAATCCATGTTTTTCTTTTTTTTTTTTTTTTGTCTTTTAGCGCTATAGTCGATATAGACTATCCCTGTTTATAATAAAGACCGAAACCCATTTTTCCTCATTTGCCTTCTTCCTCTTTTCCCCCTTTTCCCCTTTCATGTCTTCTTCTCTCTCTTGTTCTCTCTTGCTCTCTGCAACTGATCTCAGAAGGAGGAAGAAGGAAAGAGAAAGCTGGCGGGTGTATGAAGATGAGATGCATGGAGATGGAGGTATGCGCAGGGGCTGTGAGGGCGGAGTGCAGCCGTGAAGGAGGGGGAAAAGAGAAAAAAAGAGGAGGAAAGAGAGGGAGAAGGAAGAAAGAAAGAAAGTACTGTGCATTGGCGTGGAGTGTAGTGGGTGGCAAAGGGCAGTGCAGGGAGAAAGGAGAAGAAGAGGGAGAGAGGGGAAGGAAGAAAGAAAGAAAGACACAGGCGAAGACCAGATCAGATTTACAAGTTTAGATCCTCTGAGTTTCTCCTCTTCTTCGATCAAATCAGATTTCTCTAGTTCGTTTTCTGCTCCGCAATCCAAGACCGAGGAATGGTCTTCTTCTCCATTCACGGTGGCCGAACCAGTCCTCTATTTTTGGTCGCAACAACCACACCCTTTCCCGATCTCCTTCTCCGATCCCGGCGATCGACTTCCGGAACCCAAACCAACACAGACCGATTTCTGCTTATAGAATGATTCATCTTTTATTTGCTCAATATAGGCTGCTTGTGAGGTTGGCTTTCTGTTGTTCATCTTTTATTTCCAATATCAATTTGATCGGACAATCTTAGCCAACCACATAATGCACTTAAGGAGGATTATTTGCCTACTACCTTTTAACCATTTATTGTCTCAAACCATTCAGTTAAAGAGTATGTATTTTGGAGATAAAACCACCAGTGATATGGTTAACAAGATGAATGTTCTGAATGACAAAACATTTAAGTCGCCATGAGTGCATATGATAAAATATCAACGCTTCCAAATAAATTAAATGAAAGTCAAATTGACTACACAGAATTCAAAGGTATGGTATTTGACACCATGTTTTTTAGTTTACTTGTCACTGTAATTGGATTTTGTAACAATTATGCAGCAATGGTATTCTGGTTTTGCTATTTTTTATGGTGTTCAATTGAAGTTTAGAGAGAAATGGTGCATATATACATATTTGTTATGTTTGTTTATGTGCAATATCTGGATTTAGATGCTTTCTTTAGAAGTGAATTTTGGAGCATGTGTTTCTAGTATTGTTTGTGGAATCATAGCTGATCTTACTGATGCTAAGAAAAATGGTGGAGAAGAACAATGAAGCAGAGTCTGACATTGGCCATGCTTCAAGCATATATGATACATTGACACTGGCTCAAGACAACCACAACATTCAGAAACATATTAGGATGGACAACACCCTCTTTTATTAGCAAACTATAAAGGGGTGTCGATTTCGATGGGGCCCATTTTGGTCCACCTTTCATCAGTGTACCCATTCTAGGGGGCTCACTACACCCCATGATATGGCACTTGGCCTGGTTTGACACCCTACCTTTACTTAACATTAGATTGAATATCAAAGAAAAGTAAACTTAAGACCCTTGAACCATGAGACTACTAAATCAAGGGTTGGGATTGCTTGAGGGGACTGATTTGTTTTACTAACCTTTATCCATGATGAGGCCTTTTCCATCATCCCTATCCCCATGGATTCGCATGCAACCCCTAGAAGATCATTGGAGGTGCAACCCCCAAAAGGGCTGATATTAGCTCTTATATCCAAAGTGACCTCCACCAACTTGCAGTCTAGATGCATCAGCTGAATTTCCATAAAACTGCTTCAACGCCAGAGCGCAAGAGAGGACACAATCTCTTTAAGAAAATAACCCAATATACACCTGCACCTCTCTCTCTCTCTCTCTCTCTCTCTCTCTCTCTCTCTCTCTCTCTCTCTCTCTCTCGTGTTGGGTGTTCCTTTTGCCTTGTTCTTCTGCCTCTAATCTCACCTTCTCTTGTCTATTTTTTTTTCCATTTTTTTTTCATTTTTGCAGGTTCATGAAGACATTGTCCATGGAGTTGATCTTAAAGAACACTCATTAACAAAGTTATCGACATCACCTAAGACATTCCTCATCAACACAATGATAATGACTGTGGAGTATTCGTTGTTGTATTCGCGGAGCATTGTGTTTACCGTCGTCCCATCACATTTACACAGTCCGACATCCATTACATTGATCACCCTGTTATTAGCTGGTTAAGAGGAGTAAGCAATGAAGTGTTTGGGCAGTAGACGGAGAGGCCTTGTGAGCATGAAGACTTCTGTTTTGTTTTTTTCCTCTCCTTTGTGAAAGAAAACTCTTGTGCAGTGTGGTTGGGGAACTTGTAAAGGTTTTTTGGGAAGCTGTCTTTGATATATGTTATCACCGGTGTCTTGTAAAGGTTATTTATTGTGAATGTATATATGTTGATGGGTTTATTACTAGCAGTGGAATTGTATATGTTATCACAAGTGCTAAACATACTTTTTCCTTTTGTAAGGATCGCCCATTTTTTTGGGATTATATGTTGTTGAGAACTTATCTATGATAATAAAATGGGTGCTATTGGCACCACGAATTTTTCTCTCCTCACCGCACTAGAAGACAAATTTTTTTCCTAAACTACCCTTCCTCCCTCCTCCCTCTCTTCCCTTCCTCCTCCTCCCTCCTCCTCCCTCCTTCCTCCCTCTCCCACCCTCCACCCTCATCCCCCTCCCCCCCCCCCCAGTCGCCGGCGGCGGAAGCCCCAGCTGGCTGGCCTCCCTCCCCCTATCCCTCTTTCTTCCTCTCTCCCTCTTCTCCGCGGCCTGCTACAGCCCGATCTCCTTCCCCGCCAGCGACTGGGAGGGGGGAGGGGGAGGGAGAAGAAGAGTAGGGGAGGGAAGGAGAGGAAGGGAGAGAGGGAGAAGAGGGAGAGGGGGAGGGAGGCCAGCCGGCTGGGGCTCCCTCCCCGCCGGAGATTGGGCGGGGGGGGGGGGGGAGGGGGATGAGGGAGGGTGGAGGCTAGGAGAGGAAGGGAAGATGAGGGAGGAGGAGGAGGGAGAAAGGGGGAGGGGTAGTTTATGAAATTTTTTTTTTCGCGGTGGGAAGAGCAAAAATTGTGGTGCCAATAGAGCTCCTCTTGTTTGTATTGTCCCGTTATTAATGTTTTTTTATTTTTTATACTTTTATTATTAAAAATGATTAGCTAACCCGATCTAGAGCTACACTTAGACAGTTATAGTATTATATCATAGTCGATATCAACTATGACTGTGTTTTTTATGTTTCAGCTTAATAGTCCATATCGACCATGACAATAGTCGATATCGACTATGACTGTGTTTTTTTATGTTTCAGCTAAATAGTCGATATCAACCATGAAAGTAGTCGATATCGACTATGATTGTGTTTTTTATGTTTCAGCTAAATAGTCGATATCGACCATAACAATAGTCGATATCGACTATGACTGTGTTTTTTAGGTTTCAGCGAAATAGTCGATATCGACTATGACTGTGTTTTTTAAGCGTCAGTTAAATAGTCGATATCGACTATTGGTCATGTTAAACAAACTAGACAATGGTACATTTCATTGTACAAAACATTGTTCTATATATGAGTAGGCTAGTTTTATAGCCTATTTTTATTGCAATTGTAAACAAAGAATCCAAAATAATTGTCTCTAGCATGTCCAAAAGAATCCATTCAACCCCATTATGGGCTCTAAGGTTTTAAGAGCATTCCAAACCATTCCATTGTACTAAACATTGTTCTAAATATATTGGAACATTTCATTCACACAATCAATCCACAACCATTTTGACAAACCATTCAATTTCATATAATGATACACGAAGTTCCACAACATAAATCCAACTGGACAAAACCATAGAAGTTCCACAACCACTGCCCATAAGTTCCACAATTTTAATTACGAAGTAAAGAAGGTAAGTATCTATGTTTGGCCTCTCCGTCTAACCAGCTAAGAAAATTACATCAAATTAGCATTCACTTGCCAACTTCTCTTGAATAATTCAATGACAATTCTGCTACAGAATAATTCAATTATCATTTCTCATACCTTTCTTCTCACAATAAAGAAACTACTTACAACAAGAGATATGCACATTTACAACACTGCTTACACAAAGCACAGACAACAAATGACACCTCATTCATTTATAGTGAATCAAAACAAACAGAGAAACATAAGAAAATTCTGGTGTCAAGTAATACAATGCAATCAACTACACTTCCCTGTACCCAAAGGATCTCTGCCACACCTCAATAGATGTGAAGTAATACAATACAATCAACTAAGAATCCTCCCTTGCCTAATTCAGATTCTAACAGAAATCTGCCACGCCTCAACAGACTGCTGATCCTTCCTAGCCAAGACCTTCTTATTTCCACAAAAGGCCATCTGGGTTACCCTACAACCTCCAATATCCTTCAACCTCCCCATCAGATGCCTTCTACAACCCCTCTCTCCCAACCCATCTTCACCATTTCTATAGGAACCCATTTCCACCTCAGACCACAGTTCTAAATCCCCACCTTTGCTGCAAAAAATCTGCCTCGCATGGCTCTGAATCTTGGAATTAGAACCCTCCTTCTTCCCATTGCTACCCTTTCTACCATCCCCTAAACAAACCCATGGGTTCACTCTATCAAGCTTCCTCAAATTAGCCATGAATACCTCACCTGAGTTCACCCCAACCTTGAACATTGCAAAGAGGCTATTGGATACAGTAACATCAGAGAAGCAATAAGGACTGGTTCGGCCACCGTGAATGGAGAAGAAGATAATTCATCGGTCTTGGATTGCGGCACAGAAGACGAACCAGAGAAATCTGATTTGATCAAAGAAGAGGAGAAACTCGGAGGATCTGGGCTTGCAAATCTGATCTGGTCTTCGCCTATTCCTTTCTTTCTTTCTTCCTTCCCCTCTCTCCCTCTTCTTCTCCTTTCTCCCTGCACTGCCCTTTGCCACCCACTGCACTCCACGCCAATGCACAGTCCTTTCTTTCTTCTTCCTTCTCCCTCTCTTTCCTTTTTTTTCTCTTTCTTTCCTCATCTTCTTTTCTCTTTTTCCCCTCCTTCACTGTTGCACTTCGCCCTCACAGCTCCTGCGCACACCTCCATCTCCGTGCATCTCATCTTCACACACCCACCGGCTTTTTCTTTCATTCTTCCTCATTCTCAAAGATTGTGATTTGGGATCAGTTGCAGAGAGCAAGAGAGAACAAGAGATAGAGGAAGAGATGAAAGGGGAAAAAGGGGGAAAAGAGGAAGAAGACAAACAGGAAAAAAATGGGTTTCGGTCTTTATTATACACAGGGATAGTCGATATCGACTATAGCGCTAAAAGACAAAAAAGAAGAAGAGAAAAACGTGGATTCAGAGCCCAATCTGTCTGATTTTTTTACTGGGGCCAATTGCAATAATACCTTGTTTAGGAGAGTTTTTCCCGTTAAATCCCTAAAAAACAAAAACAAAGAAAAAGAAAGGACTCATTAGAATTTATGAAATAAAATTGGTCTTTTCACTTAACTTTTTTGTTCTTTTGCTCTTTTTCAATGAGCATCGACGTTGTAGCTCATTACAATGGGGCCAAGCGTTTCAAAACTTTACGGAGCGATGAAATCGTCGTTCATTCTAACCTTCAGCAAGACTTCATAAATTGTTGGACAACGACGACGACGACGCTAATCTTATTTTGGAAAAGAAATTCATTAGATTCACTATGATGTGCACACGCACTACATGATCCAAAGAAATCAGCATACATTCTCTGCATGCTTCATTGCAAGAACAATTACAAAGTTTCATTAGATTCAATGCCTACTTTAGTTATTGTAAAGAGAATTTGTGGGCTGGATTAATGGTGGCTTTTTAACCAAGGGCTGGCATTTAAAGTAGTGCTTGATGGTTGTTGGATACATGTTTTCTTGTGAGCAAATGTAGTGGTAGGTATATTTAGAATAAAAATGCCTGAGTTAAGCTTTGAATGATTAGCATTTAAAGTAATTACAGAATGATCAAATGCACAAAAACCCACATTGAAAATTGGGGGCTTCAGCCGGAGGTCCCTCATAGTATGACTTTGTTGCAAACAGTCCACAAAAAAAAGTCATAGAGCCAAAGGTCCTCTCACACTTTTTCATACCTAAAATGTCTAATTTACCCTTTCTTTAAATCATAACCCATGATTGGTGGGATATCCCATTAATAATGGCTAACTAACATTTAATTGCCCACGATTAATGGAATTCCAAGATTTTCAAATAAATTCTAAAACCGCACAAATAAATTTCAAAATAACGAAAATAAATTTTAAAAAATGAAATAATTTTCAAAAAATACAAGAAGTTTAAGAAAAAGCAATATATAATCAAATAACAAAAATAAATTTAAAAAGACGTAAATAAATTTCTAAATTTCTAAATAAATTTCAGAAAATATAAATAAATTTCAAAAGACTCAAATAAATCTCAAAAGATCCAAAGAAAATTTCAAAAAATGCAAATAAATTTAAAATAACGAAAATAAATTTTAAAAAATGCAATAATTTCAAAAAACGCACTAAATTTGAAAAGATACAAATAAATTTCAAAAGACGCAAATAAATTTAAAAAACGCGTATAGATTTCAAAAAACGTAAATAAATTTGCTAAAAAACTTAGATAAATTTTGAAAAAAACTCAGATAAATTTACCAAAGATACAAAGAAATATGACAGAAAACAGATAAATTTGAACAACACTCAGATAAATTTGACAAAAACTCGGATAAATTTGAACAAAACTCAGATAAACTTACCAAAAACTCAGATAAATTTTGAAAAAAATTCAGATAAATTTACCAAAAACACAAAGAAATATGACAGAAAACAGATAAATTTGAACAACACTTAGATAAATATGACAGAAAACAGATTAATTTTAACAAAACTCAGATAAATTTAATAAAAACTCAGATAAATTTGACAAAAGAGATAATAAGAGCCAAAAGCGATCACCGGGGAGATGTCAGTCCTCCACGGAATTTGACAAAAGATAAAAACAGAGCAAAAAACAACGAACACAGATCCTCTATTCTGTCTGCAATCCGGAATCCTTCTGAGATCGATCTACCTTCCCTTTTATCCCAAGACGAAGATTCCGTGCGCCGCATCTTTGAATCAGTCTTGGATCTCGGAGCGCTTTAGATTATTGGCCACGGGGTTTCAGTCGATGAAATTGAATCCGTGATCGGCGGCTCAGAATAAATACTTCTGATCCGGGAAGAACAGAAAGGGTTGAAAGTCGAGGCCTTTGGCTTCTTTCACTGATTTGACATTGAAGAGTGGAGAATGGAGATGGTGAAACGGGTGTCGGGGCGATGGCGAGCAGGCGAGAGTGGCAGCGACGAGACACAACGGGCGAGTGGCAGCGGCAAACCAGGTACGCCGCTCTCTCTGTGTGTTCACCTCAGTTCACCTCTGCATCGATCGCTAAGGGACCCAGGTACGATTGAGATGGCTCCGATCGACGGCCGTCGATGCATATGGCTCGGATCCATGGATGGGGGAGGACTTTCTCTTTGAGGTAGTTGAGAGCGTCTTCTCTGTTGGTGTAAGTGTCCTAAGCGCAGAAACGGGACACACGATCGGCTGTGGCCCAGACCATGAAGTCGTCTAAAGAAGATGAAGGGAGTGTTGGAACAGATAGGATGGGGGCATGATGAAGAGGTAAAGATGGGGTTGTTGACATGATGAAGGTGATGATGGGAGATAGAACGGTGATGTGGCTAGAAGGTTACATGTGAGAGAAAGATATGAATAGATGTAGTGTTAGATCGGTCTTCATGATGGTGTAGTAGAGGTTAAGCTGATATGGAAATTTTTCAGAGATCGAGTGGGTCTCGCTCCATTTTTTTTTCTTTTCCTTTCTTCTGATGACTTGGTCGATGATAGATGGATTTGTGGTCTACAACCAGTAGGTGTTGGGAATAGATGATAGATGGATTTCCCCCTCTTTCGACTCAGTTGAAGTTGGTCGGGAAATAAAACCTTCTCCGGCGACGACGAGTCAGCAGCGACGGCGCAGTCAAATCAGCTATAGCAGACAGAAGAATAAAGGGTTCTATTACTAAACCTGCAACTTGAAGAAGAAGGAAAGGGTGCTTTTTTAGGTTCTATCCATGTTTGGATTGAAGAAGAAGAAGAGGGAGAATGGAAGATTTAAAATTTGAAAATTTAAAATTTTATGCCTAATCAGTTGAAAGGGCAACTCGGTCATGAAAATATATGAGGTGGCGTATCAAGGGACCTCTCGCTATGAGATGGCGTATATAGGGACCTCACGCCAAAATATGTCTAAGCTGCGTGGACTACAAGCCTTAGAGGAACAGTTAATGGACTGGAGGCCTTATAAGACCTCTATGAGGGACCTTTCGCTAATTTGCTCTTGAAAATTTACCAGCTCCATCTACTATTACCAACCATGTTTTCTAACAAAACTCACACCCATTCATTCTTACCTCAAAAACCCCACTGCAAATCAACTAAGACATTATATAGATCGGGAAATTTCTCACAGCCCATGTAATATTAGCCGAAAATGGTCACTGACATCCCAAACAAACTGCATTCCCAACAAACCCAAAAACCTCACAGCACCCAAAAGAGGAAAAAGATCGAAAACCCCACCAATAACAAAACCATGCAAGACTTGAGCTTTTTCTCAAGATACAAATCAATCAGAGCTAATAATATAATAAACAGAGAAGAAAGGAATGAGAAATTAAGAAATAGAAGATCTTTCGTTGCTTGCCTCTCTTTTTGCTCCTGGGTGTTGTTCTTCATATGGATGCTAAGAAATCGATAGACAGGGGAAAACGATGGCAAAGGAAAAAATGAAAAATAGGGTTTCGTTGGTTTTGTAGGTTTAAATGAGCGACAACGTCGTCGCTCAATGAAAACCTTAATAAAAAAATGAGAAAGGACACTTCCGTGTCATATAAACTACTGAGGCATTTTTTGATTAGTGACCTTCTAAGGTGATTTTTTGGGTAAATTTCTCTTTTTCTTTGTCAGCCTTTAGTATTTCTAAATAGTCCCTTACCTTTTCATTTCAATACCTTCTAAGGAGAATGGGTAAGCACCATGAAATTTGTATTGATTTTTTATACAAATGACAGCTTCGCCCATACATCCATTAAATAAAAAATGAGTATATTATTTTAAAAAAAAAAACCATTATTTTGTCCCAAATCTCAATGATCTCTTTCAGTGACTCTTTAATGCACATGAAGTCTAATTATGTATTTTGAAACTTTCAACAATCTAACAGTGGGTAGTGCATGGATTGGATTAATTATAACCAACTATAAGCACTAACATTAATTGTCATTATGATCGATTTGGATCTAATGTAATAGACCCGATATTGATAAAAAAAATAGACTTACATACAATTATTCTCTCCCACTAAATGTAATTATTAATGTTACAATCTTTAGAGAAAAATAAGTCTAAGCTTTTGAACTTATGCATATAGGGATAAAGAGATAGGCAAAAGTGTTATTTTACTCTAAAAATTTTGGTGGTTGGAAGAATTACTGATTCTTGGGACACAAAAGGTATTAAAAATGAAAAAATAGGGGGTTATTTACAAATACTAAAACCATAGGGGCCTATTTACAAATCCTATAAAAATTATGGGGGTATACGCAGAAAGCTCTGAGTAAAAAAACTTGGATATGTGTAAAATCTCAACTCCATCACATCATTTTAACTCCTCGATTGACAACCCAAGTTTAATGATTTTAAAAGGCATCATTTTGTACTGTTCGATCCAACAATATATAACTATTTATTTTTATTTATTTTTCTTTTTGAAATGGATAAGTTTATATATTTCAAAAGCAATGAGCAATGTAGAAAGAAAGTATGTGAAAGCTCACCCCTCACTTGCTCTCCCTGTAAGAGCAAAGTCCGCAGCGAGAGAACTATTAAATGGTCCCAAATTTAGATCCAAGCCCAACCAGCAACCGAGTACTATAACATAAGGTGATACACTAACTGGTCTGATTTGTTGGCCATATGGGCACCAAATGCAATACAAAACAAAGGAATAAGCACATTAAAAACACTGTAAATAAGTGCCAGAAATTTCTGCCAAAACAAAACCAAAGGTTCATGGTTTTGGTTGGCCATATGGCACCTTGACCTCATGTTGTGCTGCAATTTTCATGAAATTTCATCATTCATTTCAAAACAATCATCCCTACTTATACAAGAGAGAATGAGATAACAATATCCTAATCTAACCATAACTCTAATTCAAACTTTCTGAAATCTAATTCAAATCTATTCAGAATATTTAATTTAAACTGTATAAACAAATCTTTATCATCTAACAACCTAAAACCCTTTTTCTTTTGTATATCCTAAGAAATTAAAACCCATGCTAATCTTCTGGAAAACTAAACTAAGCCATGCACAAGTTTTAACACACTGTGACAATGTTGCTGTTGTGCAGGATTAGGAGTGGGGGCTGGAGCAAGAGGCTTCTACGTTAGATTGTTAGTTTTTTTATTGGCAATTCTTGGGTTTCCGGACAAAACTCATGTCCAAATAGAGTTGTAATTTTCTAGTTTTAGTTTTGGATTGTAGTGGTGAATCAACATGAAGAATAAAGAAAGAAAAACGCAGGAATCCAAGCTCCACAGTCAAGCAGCAAAGCTTGAGACAGAACCTAGTCTGGGTCGAGCGAGACCATTCTTGGGTCGAGCGAGCTTAAGTATTGTCTTAGGGTTTCGAGACAACTTCTCTGTCCGGTCAACCTAACCTTATTCTGGGTCAACCCAACTTCGGGAATGTCGCCTAGTCAGTTCGAAAACTCTATCTATTTACTCTCCCCTGCCTTTTGAGTTCCATTAATTGAACTTGGAAACCCTATGCATGAATTCAAGGCTACAAGGCACTTCTTGAGCAGCCCTAGACACACATCTCTCTCTTCCAAAAACTAGTGCATCGATCCTTTGAGATATTTCTTGGGGGCATTTGGTGAAAGGTCCCTCAACAGTACCTTTTATAGCCTGTGGTCCATGTCATTTTCTAATAAAGACAGCAGTCCCCTTTTAACATTTAATGAGTCAAAAAGACAAAAATGCCCTCTCTTTATATACTTTATACGTCACCGAACATGCATTGCTTTAAAATATTCCGTCATACACTCTGAAATTTAAGCAAAATAAAGATTCTCAAATCAAAGATGAAGGAAATTGCACAAAGAAGCAAAATCAACTCATCAGTGACCTCAAGCAATCGAATCATCTTGACTTAAACTTAATTGAGTTTGACATAAGTTTATCTAAGTTTTGGTTTGAATTTATCTGAGCTTGATATGAAATTATTTGACTGTGACATGTATTTATCTAACCTTTATATAAAGTTATCTTAGTCTATAATCAATTAAATATGACTTTAAATGAATTTATCTGTATATTATATTATTTTTTTGAGTTTGATTTCAATTTAACTTCGTTTGTTATTAATTAAACAATGTTTCAAATGAATTTATGTGACTTTGAAACGATTTTCTCTGAGTTTTTATTAAGTTTATTTGAGTTTCTTATGAAATAATGAGTTTGGTATGAAATTAACTGAATTTCACAAGATTTTATTTGACTTTAAAATGTACTCAACTTGGTTTTAAATGAGTTTTTTTTAGTTTGCTGTGAATTTATCTAAGTTCTGTATGTGTTATCTGACTTTGGCATAATGTTATTTGACTTTGACATGATGTTATGTGTTTGGTATGAATTTATCTAAGTTTGATATGAATTTATTTGTGTTTGCTTTGAATTAATATGAGTTTGATACAAATTAAGTGAATTTATCTGAGTTCGCTGTGAATTTATTTAACTTTGATGTATATGTTATCTGATTTGTGCATGTGTCATCTGACTTTGGCATAATGTTATTTGATTTTGGCATGATGTTATCTGTGTTTGGTATGAACTTATCTAAGTTTGATATGAATTTATTTGTGTTTGCTTTGAATTAATATGAGTTTGATACGAATTAAGTGAATTTATCTGAGTTTGTTGTGAATTTATCTAACTTTGATGTATGTGTTATCTGAGTTTTGTATGTGTTATCTGATTTCGGCATAATGTTATTTGACTTTGGCATGATGTTATCTGTGTTTGGTATGAATTTATCTAAGTTTGATTTGAATTTATTTGTGTTTGCTTTGAATTAATCTGAGTTTGATACGAATTAAGTGAGTTTATCAGTTTGCTGTGAATTTATCTAACTTTGATGTTAACTTATTTGGCTTTGACATGAGTTTTTTTATTTTGCTGTGAATTTATCTAAGTTTTGTATGTGTTATATGACTTTGGCATGATGTTATCTGTGTTTGATACGAATTTATCTAAGTTTGATATGAATTTATTTGTGTTTGTTTTGAATTAATCTGAGTTTGATATGAATTAAAGTGAATTTATCTGAGTTTGCTGTGAATTTATCTAACTTTGATGTGAACTTATTTGACTTTGGCATGAGTTTTTCTGAGTTGTTAAATTAGTTTTTTTGAGTTTGCTGTGAATTTATCTAAGTTTTGTATGTGTTATATGACTTTGGCATGCTGTTATTTGTGTTTGGTACGAATTTATCTAAGTTTGATATGAATTTATTTGTGTTTGCTTTGAGTTTATCTGAGTTTGATACGAATTAAGTGAATTTATCTGAGTTTCATGCGGATTTATCTAACTTTGATTTGAACTTATTTGACTTTGGCATGAGTTTATTTGAGTTTATATGAATTTATCGGTATTTGAAATCACAACCAATTTGAAAACAAGTTATGTCACTTCAATATGAGATTATCTAACTAGATTTGGTTTGGTTTGACTAGACTTAATTTAAATTTATGTAGCTTTGATAAAAATTTATCTGAATCTAGCAACCTACCCCATGTGACTTTTGCAATCAGTTGTTCAAGTAATCTCTTAGGTTTTCTTCTTTAGCTCTTCATTTCTATTGAAACAGTGTCTTCCATCAAGGTGCTCTTCCAATATTAAGAAAGAAAGACTTTCCTCAAGGCTGTTATAGGACTAGCCATGAGGATTATGAAGTAGTTCACTTGCCATGGTCCAAGACCCAACTCGTTACAAATGGTAAGGACCTTGAAAAATAATCCGGGAAAGACAGTGATGTCACATGCTTAGGGACCACACACCCATTGAAATGGTTAGAAGGGCAAATAAGTCATATAAAAATCTGATGTCACATGCACAGGGACCACACACCCATTTAAATGGTTAGAAGGGCAAATATATCATAAAAAATATGATGTCACATGCTTAGGGACTCTAAGCCTTAAACCGTAATGTTATGTCCTAGAGACTTTATAGTCCAATAATGAGGGATCTCTCCCTAATTTACCCTATATCTTGAGAGTTTGGTGTTGCTGCTTATTGTTGATTGAAGCATCTTAAGAGTAATCAAGGTGAGTTGCTTGTTAAAGCACAAAAGAATGGTGAACGGCGAGCCATCGGCAAAAAGAACTATAGTCCTCTAGGTTAAGTTCAACTGGGAAAGGTCTGTCAGTATATCTTCTAACCGTTCAAAGTTATAGGTGTTTGGTTTCTCTTGGAGCGGGTATGGGTCTCATTGTTTTTCCCATTTGGCCACGTTAAAAAATTGTGTCTTCTTGTATGGTTATGATTGATTGGATCTCTTAATAGTTTGCATTGAATTCCTTGTTAGAAATCTGTTGGGACCTTGACCTTCTAGTGGTTTAAATCTCTTTCATCTCTTAGTCCAAGACCTAGGAATTATCTTTAGGGTGCTTCACTTTAGTGAATGTGGTGGAGGGAGGGGGGACGGCACCCCTCTTCAATCTTCTCTTCACACTGAATAAAACAAGAGCTTTTAGGGTTTGTCATGGGGACTTTAATTTTATGCCCTTTGCCCCTGAATTTATTTTTGTTTCCTAAGAAGGAGAGAATTTTATGAAACAAGAAAGGGCATTCTTGTCTTTTTCTTTGTTATGAAATATGTAAAAGGAATAAACTTACCATATCCCTTTTTTAAGGAGGAAGTTTTGCTTATTACTAGTTGAAAAGACCCGCGCGGCCGCGCCCAACACGGGTCATGAAAAAAAATAATTATAAATATTTAAATGAATTGTAAATGGATTATAGTTTATATTTTTGCATAGTATTATTTTAAGTGTCTATTATTATCACTTACCTATATTGTAAGGACCCTACTCTCTAGACTACCAGTTTTGTTAACATTTTCTTGTATAATTGCCGAAATTATCATTTTGATAACAATTAGCCTAAAACTATCAAAATTATCGGAGAAGGGATAATTAACCCGCACTATATAAACGTGATACTGAATAAAATATTAAAGTAAATATTTAAAAATGATGTAAATAGACAAATAACAATTTTGGGCAAAAAAACATAGTATATGCTTACATATAAATAGGTCCATGCAAACTTTGAATAATAAAATAATTGATTTTTTAGGATAAATAATCAAGAGAATGCAATTAACGTCACACGTATGGTTTAGAGTAATTAATTGAAGATGGTTGTTAGCATAATTGGGCGATTAAGGGTAAATAAGTCTATAACAATCAAAATAAAGTGTAAGACCCATGGGACCCAAAACATTAAATTAAATATTTTAAAAAATGTAAATAGACAAATAACAATTTTAGGCAAAAAAAAATAGTATATACTTACATATAAATGGTTCCATGCAAACTTTGAATAATTAAATAATTGATTTTTTAGGATAATTAATCGAAGAGAAGTCATAAAGGGTGAAATGATGTACTTGGCATATTATATTTCTACAAACAATATAAAAAGAATGACGCTGCTTCCACTAAAACTTTGAAAATGAATAATTCGAAACATTCATAGAAATACATGCAAAAGAACTCCATTATTCTGCATATGAGTGGATGCATTAGTGTAGAGAATGTGCCTCAATCACAAAGCATTATCTTTGTGATCGATCACAAAAAAATAGGGATTATAAATGCTAGAGAAAACCACAAAACAATGTAATCAATTCTTATAAATTTTAGAGAAAACCATCTCGAATATGATCAAAACACAGAAAAGTTTTGAAAGGAAAAGGAGACAGAGGAATAATCAAAGGCAATATTATTTTTGGGCAGGCGAAAACCATAGTCAAGCTCTAATATTCCATTGTTTTCATCATCTTTGTTAGTGCTGCTGCTGTTTGAGAGAAGAATAATAAAGAAGCAAGCAAGAGAGGGATGCCTTTTCACAAGATCGTGTGATGTGATTTGTATGATAGCATAATGAGAGTATGTCGTTGGTAAGAAGAATTGCAAGAGAGAAATTAGAGATCATATTTGCAGACAGATTAGATAAGGAAGAGATTCACATGGAGAGATTTTAGGAAATTTCAAAAGATAATTATGTAAGGAAGGGATTTCCATTAAGTGCAACAACGTGGCATCTCAAATAAGGAAGTAATTTCCTTTGTGCAACTACTACCTGAATTTCGAGAACACCATTTGGTGAGCCACGTGTTATCCTCCAGGAAACCCCTGCCCCCACGTGTCGCTCTCCCACGAATTCACCTACTGTCTTTTATTATATAATTGAAAATGAATAGTTCGAAACATTCATAAAAATACATGCAAAAGAACTCCATTACTCTGCATATGAGTGGATGCATTAGTGTAGAGAATGTGCCTCAATCACAAAGCATTATCTTTGTGATTGATCACAAATAAATAGGGATTATAAATGCTAGAGAAAACCACAAAACAATGTAATTAATCAATTCTTATAAATTTTAGAGAAAACCATCTCGAATATGATCAAAACATAGAAAAGTTTTAAAAGGAAAAGGAGACAGAGGAATAATCAAAGGCAATATTGTTTCAAAAAGTCTACATGGACTAACTCATGGAGTTAGTCCATGGTTCTGTCCATGAGTTAGTCCATGTAGCAGGACTCATATTATTTTTGGGTAGGCGAAAACCATAGTCAAGCTCTAATATTCCATTGTTTTCATCATCTTTCTTAGTGCTACTGCTGTTTGAGAGAAGAATAATAAAGAAGCAAGCAAGAGAGGGATACCTTTTCACAAGATTGTGTGATGTGATTTGTATGATAGCATAATGAGAGTATGTCGTTGGTAAGAAGAATTGCAAGAGAGAAATTAGATATCAGATTTGCATTTGACAGATTAGATAGTGAAGAGATTCACATGGAGAGATTTTAGGAATTTTCAAAAGATAATTAGATAAGGAAGGGATTTCCATTAAGTGCAACAACGTGGCATCTCAAATAAGGAAGTAATTTCCTTTGTGCAACTACAACCTGAATTTCGAGAACACCATTTGGTGAGCCACGTGTTATCCTCCAGGAAACCCTGCCCCCACGTGTCGCTCTCCCACGAATTCACCTACTGTCTTTTATTATATAATTAAAAATGAATAGTTCGAAACATTCATAGAAATACATGCAAAAGAACTCCGTTACTCGGCATATGAGTGGATGCATTGGTGTAGAGAATGTGCCTCAATCACAAAGCATTATCTTCGTGATCGATCACAAATAAATAGTGATTATAAATGCTAGAGAAAACCACAAAACAAAGTAATCAATTCTTATAAATTTTAGAGAAAACCATCTCGAATATGATCAAAACATAGAAAAGTTTTGAAAGGAAAAGGAGACAGATGAATAATCAAAGGCAATATTGTTTTTGGATAGGCGAAAACCATAGTCAAGCTCTAATATTCCATTGTTTTCATCATCTTTGTTAGTGCTGCTGCTGTTTGAGAGAAGAATAATAAAGAAGCAAGCAAGAGAGGGATGCCTTTTCACAAAATCGTGTGATGTGATTTGTATGATAGCATAATGAGAGTATGTCGTCGGTAAGAAGAATTGCAAGAGAAAAATTAGAGATCAGATTTGCATTTGACAGATTAGATAGGGAAGAGATTCACATGGAGAGATTTTAGGAAATTTCAAAAGATAATTATATAAGGAAGGGATTTCCATTAAGTGCAACAACATGGCATCTCAAATAAGGAAGTAATTTCCTTTGTGCAACTACTACCTGAATTTCGAGAACACCATTTGGTGAGCCACGTGTTATCCTCCAAGAAACCCCTGCCCCCACGTGTCGCTCCCCCACGAATTCACCTACTGTCTTTTATTATATAATTCTCTTTGCATTCTTAAAAGTAGGCATTGAAAGTACCACTTTTTGCAAATATGATACTCTTGAACGTGGGCCACTTTAAAAAAAGAAAAAAAAACTAGTAAAGCAGACGCAGTAGAGTTGATCTCCTGATTGGGGCCCATTAAAAAGAGTACTCTAAACCTCACAAAAGAAATTTCCTATTCTTGATGAAGATCTCGACCCACTATTGTCCGGGCCCAACGCCAGGTTCATTTTTATGAAACATTTGAATTATTTATAATAATATTATTTTAGTGTTTTAAATATATCAATTTGAAGGTGGGTCCTTTGAGTGAAATTTGATGGCACTTTACACTACATGGGAAGGACATTTTATCAATAATTTAGACATCTCATAAGTGGGCCCGCTAATATTGTAGAACTCTTGTGTGATTCATTGGTTTCTCTTTTCTTCTTTTTTCTTATTGTCTTTAATGCGTCGATATTATTGGGGGCCTACTATGAAATCGATCTTTGCAGATTATTTAATTTTTATAATATTTTTCTCTAAGTATTTTACCAAAAGAAATATTTATTTAAGAGTTTTAAAAGTTATCATTCAGACTTGCAATCATTTAAGTGAAATCCTATGCGGGGATTGTAGGGAAGGGTCATTTATTAAATGACTAACAATATTTTTCATTAGTGGGTCTATTGAAATCACTCATCATTCGTCTTTTCCCATCTCCCTGCAAGAATATTCTAGCTCCACCACTGTCACCACTAAGGGTGCACAAAAAATCCATCGATCCGTTAATCCGATTCGATCTGCGGATTTTTATCCGATCTGAAGGTAAATGACTTGGTAGCGGATTGAAAATTTTGTAATCCGTTAGTAACAGATCGGTGGCGGATTTCACACTCAATCCGCGGATTCAATCCGATTCGATCCGTTGACATTAAATATAAAAAAAATATAAGGGGTCTAAATATAAATTAAGATGCCTAAATTTAAGATAAGAAAAAAATCTAATGGGTCAAAATGTAATTTCTTGACAACATGTTTGATATATATATATTTTCAATTAGATTGAACGGATTAATCCGATCCAATCTGGTCCTCCACGGATCGGATCGGATTGGATTTTAACAGCCACGGATTGGTACCGGATTCCAAATCCGTCAATCCGTAGGTAACGGATTGGTGATGGATTTGGCCCAATCCGCACCAATCCGATCCATATACACCTCTAGTCACCACAGGGCTTCGATCCATGCAAGGCCAGTGCATGCTCGCTGTTGTATCCGCGCCACAGGGAAACTCCATTGTAACATGCCGAGTTAGTGTTATATTATTTGAATGGGTTGGGTTAGGGTTGACCAATACATCTAAATCAACATAATATGCTTTTTTCAATATTTTAATACTCAGAATAGTGTATTTATAAGCAATGAGCTGAGTCTTTTTTTGGCACCCATGGTAGTCCACACATGTGGGAAGAGTGGCGTGCCTAGAGATCGATTTCTGGTGTGCCAGTTGATATCGGGATTGACAAACAATTAAGAAAACCCATGTTGTCAACCAAGTTCAAATATAGTCATTATTTTCTGAAATGACTTGGGTTTGGCCCAATTTTATGCAGGTTGGGTTGGGTAAACATGCTGACTTGCATTGGATACAGGTTGGGCATGGGTTGATTGCCACCGGGTTGCGGGTCAGATTTAGGTGACCCATTTTAATAATGGGTTAAATACTGATTGGGCTCAACCCGAAGATACACCCGGTCAACCCGACTCAAGTTCACCCTACCTGATCCATTTGCCACCTCCGTCACGAATCTTTTTCTGGGCCCACCATCCTACCATATGGAAGGCCAAAAAAGAAAAAGAAAAAGAGGTTGGCTTCAATGAGGGCACCATTTGTGTGAGATGAGGAAGTCATGTTCTGTCTGAATTTCTTGTTTGGGTGGATGGAAATCTTACTGTCCACCTCCAGCAGATTGTAGCAATTTTCACTGTCATGGAATTTTATATTTGAGCAAACACCGAAGACGGTTTGAAGCATCTGAAATTTAGGAAATTCGACTGTGTCGGTGACATGATCAAGTCAATCATTTTTGCCTACTTTGTTTCAATTCAGCAGTGAGAATCGGTTTAGTCAACATGATATTTGAGAAATTCTGAACTTGATAAGGAAGCAATCCCTCTGAACGGTTTTGATTAAGGAATGCACAGATCCCAATGCAGATATCTCGCGGAGACGGAAGAGGAGGAAGAAGAAGAAGAAGAAAAAAGAAATTTAAATTTGTTTCTCAATTTTAGATTTATATGTAGATTGTGTTTTTGAAGTACTTAAAGTTTGAATTTTGAGAAAATATAAGAAGAAGAAAAAAAGGAACAAGAGAAGTCTTTACGTTTGTGTACACACCATTTCTGCGGAAAGGAGAAATTGTTACGACAGCAAATTCAATAAAAATGGAAATCTCGGAAAATGATTTCTACGGAATTCAGGAATTCATGTTTGGTGAGTTTTTTTCCCTCGCTGAATTGGTGCTAATGTAGGGAGAAGTTTTGGGTTGAAATGGAAAAGACTAAAAGAGTGAGGAAATGATATTACCTAGGAGGGAGAAGTTTTCTGCTGAAATTCATTTCCCATACCTCCATAGGAAACCCGTTTCCAGCATTAGCAAAGAAAATGCTGACAAGGCAGGAAAACATTTCCGTGAAATTGTTCCACACCAAACGAATGAAAAATAAATTTTTTTGCAGAAAACCGTTCGCTTTTTTTGTAGAAAAGTGTTACACAAACATGCCTAAGTTTAAATTAAAAAAAAATAAAAACAAAAAAAGGAGGAGAGAAGTCCTTTAAAGTTTGAGTTTTTTTTTTTTTAAAAAAAAAGGTTCAGTCAATAAGAACTCAGAATAAAAAAAAAACACAAGGTTCAGTCAATAAGAACTCAGAATCATTGGAAAGGTCAAAACTCAATCAATACCTGGGATAAGGGGTGCCCATAGGCTAGGTTGGGCTTGGTTGAAGTTTGTCCATGTCCTACCCGTTAAAGTACTGGCCTAATATTCAGGCCCGGAATCGGTACATGGGCTTCAAGCTAGCCCCAGCCCCTCTGCAAAATGCATAACCCCTTTGTGTAAAACATACCCATTTAACTCTGTACAGCCTTGGACCTAAAACACAGCCCATATGCACCCCAGTGAGGCATGAGCTTGGGCTACCCTGCCTCATTAACACATGGGATAGTGATTCAAGGTGATCTGACCATCAAAACCAGCTACCCTGAGCTTGAGCCAGGCCAGCTTAGCTCGGCTTGAATTTGAATTGAGTTAAGTTGACAGTACTAAATCGAGCTTGTGCTGGGCTTGATTATAAAACCATACGTTTGGCTTAACAATATATATCAAGCTTCAGCACCCTGGGGTCAAGCCAACTCAAGCAAGTCAAATATTTGAACTCGCCTTGCACCACTTGTATGAGCACCATTGATGGTTCATGTGTCATGATTTGCTTGTATGTTGATGGCATACTTAATTTTGATTATAGACTCAATTTTGGTTTTAAATATCAAATTAAAATTTTGACATAGACACATGGGTTGATGTGATCTTACAAACAGAATAGAGAATTTTTTAATGAAATTGTGTTGACCCCAGTCCCACTATATTGAGCAAGTATTTCTTAAAAAGAAAATTTATCCGGAAAAAACACTTAATGTGCACGTGTTACGTAATCAAACACTTTAACAAGTGGTGCACCAATTAGAACAATTGGGCACAATTTTTATTTTTTTTTACCTATTTGGCACATTATCGACGCCGACCTTATTTACACTGAATAAGGTCGGCGCCGAACTTATTTACACTAAAAGTTGTAATTTTTTCAGAAAAAAAATTCTAAGTCAAGGTCGGTGATGACCTTAGCAGTGTAAAACAAGGTCATCACCGCGATACAGGTTTTCTATTTTTTTGACCAAAAGTTGTAACTTTTTTTAGGCATTTTCGGAAAAAAAATTCTAAGTTAGGGGCGGTGATGACCTTAGCAGTGTAAAATAAGGTCATCACCGACGCATGTTTCTTATTTTTTTGACTAAAATTGTAACTTTTTTCAGGCATTCTTTGGAAAAGATTATAAGTCAGGGTCGGTGATAACCATAGCAGTTTGAAATAAGTGATACAACATCGGTGATGACGCTATATAAATTTGGAAAGAAGAAATCCTAAGGAAGGGGACCAATACATTTGCATAAAAAAGGCCACCATGTGCTTTAAATACAACATTTTAAATACAAATAAAAACATTTTATGCATTCTATTGACATTCAATCAATCCATCAACATCTCATATACATTTACTTAAATTGCTTGCACATCTCCTAAGTTTTAAAGTTACAAATTGACAACATCCACAACATAACCATACTTCAATTATAAGTTACATTATGATCAATATCCAAGAACACATATAGCACAAAAAATGTATGTGGAGGTACACTGTAAGCCAGGAGGCAATACCGAGAGTAGAGGGAGGTTAAGATAAAGCACTCAAACATAACCACTCATGCGAAAAATAACAGTTTGAATAACGTTAGCCATAGATCGAAAGAAAATTCAATTGATTAGTGGTTGTATGGAAGAGAATATACTAAAAGTGACGGAAATGTGATGCTCTTGCTCTCACAAAAGTTGGCCTGGTTGTGCATTTGAGGTACTAGCCTCGTTGCGGGATAATTTTTCTTACTTGTATTCTCTTTAGACATCTGTGTTATATTCTTTAGATATCTGTGTATATCCAAATTATACATGATAACATTGAATGTAATGAAGGCAAGCATACATAAAAAATGTTCACAATACGGAAATAATGAACACTAAAAATCTCATGCATGCTTATATGGAATAGTGAACACTAAAAATGTACATTTCATAACAATTCAATATTAGAGATAGATTACGCCCACTTGAAGTAAGAGATAAACAGTTTTGTCTAACACCACAATAGTTAAAGTTCATGTAGGGTGAATTATTGACTTTGTAAGGAAGTATATGATGTATTATCGGTTATTTGCAACCAACTACATTTGTTAATATTGTTAATATTACTTATTAATTGCATTGTATAAAAAAAAATGCACTCTTTATAATTTTCAAATTACAAATTTAGTTGGTTGCTAACCCGTGCTCAGCACGGATTTCTCTTTGCTAGTAAAGTATGAGACCAATATCATTCTAGTTAAATTACTCTAACATTTTTATTTTATAAACTTTATCTTTGTATATGAACCATTCCTTTGATAAATGGTCTGTTAAAAAACAGTTTCATTATTGTTCCATGGTGGTTCCCTGATAACAGATTTAGACGTGGTTCAACTAAAATGTGGTTTCATAAAGAAACTAGTGACCATTTTTGGAACATGAATGTCTTAGTTTTTTGTCACTTGACTAAGACATGTTTTGCATTTGGGTTACATCAATGAGGCAGGTTTTGACAACAAACAAAAAGACCAATCAAATAAAAGGAAATTAATCAAACCATAATCTTAATTTAATTACAGATCCAATTGAACACCAAAAAACAGAATGAATCTATTATCTTAAAGCTTTGGGACCAAAATCAACTCAATCCATTTCACAAAACAAGAAAAAATGAGCAAGGAGAACAAATTCATTCTAACTGCCAAAGACAGTAACTGCTCCGGAACCATCGTCCTTCTCAACTCAGAAAACCCCAAATTTAGAATCTTACAAACCCTAGTCCATTCAAACGAATAATCTATAAATCCCACAACGATGTTGAAGCCCATGTACCATGCACTTCGATATCGTATGCGGGATGGCAAGAGAACCAAAAGGAAGGAAAATACAAAAACATAGAGAAAGACTAAAAAATGGAAGGAGATAGATACATCTGCAGTCAAGATAGAAAAAATAGATGATGGAAAAACCGATCGGAAGCAAAGAGATGCAGTTGAGGAGGAAGTTTGAAGCCTAGTGTAAGTGGAAATGGTAGCAACCACGCAGGAGCACTCGTCCAAGGTCGGTCTTGGCGGTAGTCTGGGAGAGAGAAGAAACAGGGTTTCGAGCCCTAATAGGATTCACGGAAAGGGTTGGCACTGACCTTATGCAGTGTAAATAAGGTCGGCGCCGATGATGTCATAAATAGGTAAAAAAAAAAAAAAAATTGGGCCCAATTGCTCTAATTGGTGCACCACTTGCTAAAGTGTTTGATTGCGTAACACGTGCGCATTAAGTATTTTTTCCGGTTAAATCCTCTTCTTAAAAATCTACCAATTTGAGAGGCAAAGCGTAGGCATTGGATGCTGAAGGTATTTAGGATGGATACTAGTTCCAAAAAACCAATGCACAATGAAAGTAATACACTCAAACCAAAGAAAACTAGCAAATAAATCTACTAATCACAAACGACACACCACAATAAAGCACACACAATTTTCACGTGAAAACCCTATCTAGGGAGAAAAGTCACAATCCGAAATTAAACACTATTGAATAGTAATTACAAGATATACTCACAGCTCCCTTTTTCAGTTAATCCGTCGACCTAAGAACTGTAGTTGTTATTGCACAACTTCCCCGTTGCCACGACTTCCCACCGCGCACCGTTCTCCACACTTGATCCAGCAACACCTTGATAACTAATTAAGTTGATCAATTCTTCTACAAGAAAGTAGAAGCTGCAGACCTTCTAGAGAAACTCTTTAGCACAATCTCTCAATGATGGCTCTAGAGAAGAATGGATCTCTCTGTAAATTTTCTTACATCAGAACAATGAGAGAATAACTTGATGGATCTACTTAGGATGGAGAGAAATACCCTTTATACAGTCCAAAATTCGTACCTTAGTATTATGACACAAAAATGAATCAAACTTGAAAATTCGAGTTTCAAAAGGAAACAAAATTCCCAGCCCATCCTGTAAATTTGCTGCCATCCAATCAATCGAGTAAAGGGTCCAATCGATCGGGTAACACACTATCTCCCGAAAATAATCTCTGTCAGCATGTTAACTAAGAGGTCTCTTCCATATCCGATCGATCGGGCCTCGTGAGTTCACTTGAATTTCTTTTGTTTTTGTTCTTTTAGTCGCTTCATCTCTTTCGGTGAGACAACTACAGTCCATTCAAAAATAAATGAAAAACTACAACTTAATGGACAAAGAATTTTATCCAACCCTATGAATTAGCCAACACATGAAAATACTAACAGATGCATATTTAATGCATATTATGAATTGTACTAGACCTGATACAACTTTTTCAATGAGCAAGGTCAGCAATATAAGAGTAATCTCACTCCTGAGCACTGGATGGGTGTAATCCGGATATTACCGGCTAGTTGCCAAACTATCCTCCACAGCCCCTTCCATCTGTGGTCTTACCTACTGTTTTGTTGCCATATCCCTCGATCCTTTTCACTTTCTGTTGCATCTGTTACAAAGAAACAATCCTGTTACTTAGTGAACGGGTTCTG
Source organism: Litsea cubeba (assembly GCA_012931725.1). Taxonomy (NCBI): domain Eukaryota; kingdom Viridiplantae; phylum Streptophyta; class Magnoliopsida; order Laurales; family Lauraceae; genus Litsea; species Litsea cubeba. The sequence continues at coordinate 23,818,905 of CM022948.1, read as the reverse complement.
AACTTTAATAAGGATCAAGAGTTTTGGGCTTTAAGCCTCATTGGACCTCCAGCGCCCATCCATTTTGCATGTTCTTTGAAGAGATTGGCCTTAGGTATCTTCGGTGGGTACTTCACTTGAAGTCAGGTATCTTTGGTGGGTACCTCACTTGAAGTGTTCCATGTGCATTAACGTGGTTTATACTGTCCAAAGTGCTAATTGTGGGCAAGGTTTTCTGATGGACTCAATGCTTGAATTCTCAAACCTCGCCACTTATTGCTACTGATATTGCTTATCCTAAGTAGCTGCTGCTGAGGATGCAACTTGGGTTGGGCCAAACTGATCTCTCATGGCCCAGTCCAATCAAAAGTGAGATTTGGGTTAGGCTTTATGGGCCTGGGTCGGTCTCAAGCTTAGGATGGAATCTCATAACCCTCATGGTCATGGATTGTGGGGTACTGGGGTTTGGGTTTAGATTTAGGTTTAGGGTATCCGCTATTTATTATATAAAAAATATTTAGAGATGGAAATGAGTACCCATTTATCTGAACCAGATAATATAAAATAGGGTATGGGTACTTAGGGTGACCTTTTCAAATTTTAGAAATCTGGGTTTGGATCTATAGGATTGGACATGGAAATATTTGGGGTTTGCGGCTATTTAGTTCTGGACCTAACCCTAAATAGAGGACTTATCTAGCTGATATTAGTGCGTATCGATCTATATAGTTGAAAAAACTGATAATAGTGCATAAGTCTGTAAAAACGAGGATTTTCAAATTCTATTGGGGACGTCGGAATGAGGATTTTCATCGGGATTTAAGATTGCCAAACATGGATGACTTTGTAAAAAACCGACGAAGAATCCTTGAAGACCTGATTTCCAAATGTGACCTAAAGTAGAAGGTGCTGATTAATAGAAGGCCAACCTCTAGAGCATTCACGGGCTATGTTTATCAATGGACTTTGATCTTGCCAAAATCCACCCATCTAAATCCAATTACACTTGATTTGGATTGCTTGAGGAGCTTATCAGTAGGCCTGTCAATGGGTAGGGCCGGGCCTGGGCATGGGTTGTCCTGGCTTGCCGGGGGGTTGTCCAATCCCGGCCCTAAATTGAGTGGGCCTATGTCGAATTCCATCCCGTGTGGGCTCGGGTTGGGCCCAAGCTTTAATACTACTAGGAATTTACCTCTCACAGCTTGCATGAAACGCCTTGCTTGTATAGCTTTCCAACAACAGTAGTACAACAGCAGCAACAACAACAAAAAGAATAGCGGTAGCAATTGAGTAATAATGTTCACTATTACTCTTTGTGTGGTCCCCTTTTTTTTTTTCCAATCATGTAGCTGCCAAAATGCTATCACCATTTTTATTGTTATATAAGTTGTTCTAATTGTGGATTGGATGAAGAAATGGTGGATCATGTGCTCATTCATGTGAAACTTTGTTGTGACATGGAAAAAGATTAGTGGATACTGGATAGTAAAGGATCGAGGAAATGTGTATATTAGTACAGTTGGAAGGTGTTCATTACTTTAATCATGAGGCTGACAGATTGCAATTTCGAAAAAATACATAAAAATTAGTAAAATAACCTTGCGGGCGGGCTGGGCCTGGACAGGCTGGGTAGGCTCTGCCCATTCACAATTCCATTTTGGATGGCTTTTAAATAATCGTCTAAGGCCAGCCCACTGGGCTCAGACTTTTCTCAAAGCCCTGTGTTTTCGGGCTAGGGCCGGGTCAAGTACCCATTTCAACATGCTAAATTGACAGCTGTTCTTATTAGGTGTACCATGGACCAAATAGTAAGGTTTGAAACCAATGGGATCAAAGATACATGTATTGTTATACCACCCCATGATCCATGATCTGGGTCATCTAAATTATTGGTCAATTCTTGGCCATGTTTGGATAGGCAAAAAATAGAGTACAGTGAAATTAAATGGGCCTTAACAATTTAAAATCCCAACTCTACCCTGTTTGGATATGACCCGACATATGAAATATTGTTGTCAGCCACATGTATATCCATTTCACTTCAACCCTAAATACTCTCATTGCATTGAGTACAACAAGCATCCAAACAAAGTAAAGTTACCTTAACTTCAACCAACTTCTCCTCCACTTTACTTCATCTTACTCCACTCCTCATTTATCCAAACAATAATATCAAACAGTCTGCTTTGGAATCCTGACAATTGTCTCCCAAATTTTCATAACGTCATCATATACACAGTTTGCGAATTTGTGAAGATTCGGACTTGAGCCCTTCATATCAATGGCTTAAAATCTTATATTTAAAACCTAACCCACTTGCAAATTAATAAGAATTGGTGTATCCATTTGAGCAATCCATAAATATAAATTATCCTATCCTACTCCTAGATGGGATGGACCACTCTTAGATTCTCACTTTGGCCTTGAGAGCAAGCATTTCTGGTTTCATCAGAATGGGTTTTACTCATTGGTGTGAGAGATTGCAAGCAGGTCATGTTCTGATTCCCATTCAACGTGGTCAATGATCTCCACATCTGAAAACGGGCAACCTATTACCGAACTTGGGCCTTTTATAAAACCCGGGCTTGGGCCTAAGTAGATATTTACATGAAATATTGAATGAGGGCCAACATCCATAAAGGATCTTAGGAACTTTTTCGTGCGTGCTTTAGGTGCACCTACAGATAGATTAATAAGTGGTTTGACAACTTTTTTCAGATTTTATCCGAGAAGATGTTATCTTGTCCAATAGGATCTTACCTAGAGAAGATGCAACATACTCTTCATATAATGGCTTTAACTTATTTATTTTTTATTTTTATAACGGATGGTGTTCTAGCTCTTTGGGCTAGAATAATCCCTACGGGCTCAAGGGGAGCCGAGTAAATACCCCGTGACCCTAGTGTGGTAGTGTAGTTTCGAACCCTCAATCTCCGGATACAAACCGTAGCCCTAGGCCAACTGAGCTATCCATCGGGTTATATAATGGCTTTACCTCACTTTACTTCAATTCACCATGCATCCAAACACGCCCAGGGGATCTCGGATCTCGTACTTTTTCGTTTTCTTTTCTTGTCCTCCCTTTTCTTCTGAGATTTTTGTTTTGGTAAGCAAAAATACCATTAAAAAAAAACCCAAAACAGCAACTAGAGAGGGGGCAACCATGGCCTAACCCAATTTGTAATAACATCGTCCTTACAGAATCTCCTTACTAAGCCTAGAGCAATACTTCGCCAAAACATGAGCAACCTCATTCAAAGTTTTAGAAAAAAAAAAAAAAAGAATCTAACTAAGGAAAAGCCACTACATTGACTTTTCATGCCCAAAATAGTTGGATTGATGGCCCAATGCTCTTTCCCATTGATAGAGTCAATCACTTCTTTAGCATAAAAAAAAGTCTTAGAGAAACCTTTGCAAGAAGCTTCCTTTAGCGTGAAAAGAATGACCCTCGCCTCTACTTCTTTAGAGGAAGGGAGTTTTGGCCCATAATGACCTCTTGCACATACACAGGAGTTATTCAACCTCATTAGATAACCAAAAGAAGATTTTTCATTTTTATGTTTATAAGTCGCATCTGTGAAAATCAATAAGGTATTATTTGAATAGCCTCATGGCAACCCTAAGACTTTTGGCCTACAAAGACCTTTTTTAAAGTCCCCCTCACTGTCATAAGCGTGCTTTCCATAAAGCCCACCATATAGATAGAGCCATGGAAGGAAGATTTAAGAGGATTTTACCCGAAAAATCCTTTAAGACTTGTAAAAAGCCAAAAACACTATCAAAATCTTATAAAGACCACAATAGTCCCAAAGGCTCTGTTTGGTAATTTTTTTTAATTCTTTCGCTGAGCAGGGATATCCCTACTCCTTTTACCCCAAAACCCTTTTTGCCCTTTACCCTGTTCGACTTCTCTCTCTCTCTCTCTGTCTTTTTTCCTTTTTCCCCCTTATCCCTTATGGGTTGGCATGGGCAGCCTGCAGTTCTTCCTCTCATTTTTTCCTTCCTTTAATCTGCTGCAACTTTGTCTCTCCTAATTTGTTTTTCACTCCCAGCCGAACACCAGTAGTGGCCCAAATTCTCCGCAGCTGAATCTCTTTCATCTGACACGAGCAAGCAAAAGACGGACATGCTTCCTTTCGATTGGCTCATCAAACTGAACGGATGGATTGGGTCTAACTTCCCATCAATCGGATTGCAGCGCCAGTCAAGCGACAACAGCTTTGGGGACGCCTTCTGGTTTTGATTACAGAACCCAAACTCGTTTCAGAACCTCAGAGGAAGACTAAGACAGTGCACGCCCAAATTAGTGATGTGAACAGGGATATCCCTGCTTCTGTTAGTGCTGTGAGCGAGGATAAACCGCCCACCAGAGTACTGTGGATGTTATCTCTCAAGGACTGATTTCAGTTGAGACGGGGATATCCCCGCCCAAATTAGTGCTGTGAACAGGGATATCACTACCTCTATTAGTGTTGTGATCAGCGGGGATATCCCCGCCCACCAGAGTACTATCTCTCAAGGTTGTTTCAGTTGGGACAAGGATATCCCCGCCCAAATTTGTGATGTGAACAGGGATATCCCTGCTTCTGTTATTGTTATGAGCGGGGATATCCCCGCCCACCAAAGTATTGTGGTATCAGTTGGGACGGGGATATCCCCTCACACTAGAGTATTATGGATGGGGACATCCCCGCTCACCTGATACTTATGGCTGAGATATTACTACTCCAAATAGAGTTTCAACAGACATATTAGGTACTACATCAATGTTACTTATCAGAAGTATCCATTAACCTCAAAAATATATATAAGAAACATCCATCAACACCACATTTGACATTCTTCGAAACATCCATCAACACCAAAATATATGTTAAGTAGCATTAACAATTGTGTATACAAATCTCAAGCTTATTCCACTCTCTTTACAGTTAGAACATGTTACTTGCCTACGCTGCCTGTTCCTATCCTCTGTGCGAATTCTATTTTTTTTTGGTCGCCCAAGTTGCTTGGATGCATGTGGAGGCAAAACCATTTCAACTGAAAATACAATTGTATTTGAATAGAAACCTTATGCACATCTAATTCTCCAAAACCTTCGGCGAAAGCACATGTGAAGACCCCACAGTCGTTCCCATTGTCTTGGTGGGGGGATGTCTATCCTTTCTTTGAAGGTCCAGACAAAATGGTAATTCCAACCATAAACCGCATTTGCAGGTTTTCGACTGCCAATTTCCTTTGCTTTAATTTGCTTCAAAACTTCTATTAAACAGCTAATCCCCATACCACCCTTGCATCAGGTGGGACCAGCTTAACTCATCAAAATGTAAAACATATACCTAGTTTTTTATTCTTTAGAGGAGAAACTAGCAGCATTCTTATAGCAATAGAACTTCTGATGTGGTGGGAACATAATCAGCTGATTTCAACCGCCTAGACATCTCATCTAGCATCGCTCGCAACTCTTTGAATTGTGGATCCGACTTGTCACCCACATAGAATTCATGAACAACACCATTAAACTCTATCTTGCTGCATCCGGGACACTCCTTAACTCCCCTTTCTTTCATGATGTTCCTGACTACAATGGCATCTGCCCATCTCTTAGCCTGAGCATAGACATTCGATAGAAGAATGTAATTCCCATCATAAAGAGGGTCTTGGTCAATAAGAAACTTCCCCACAAACTCTCCCATCTCAACATTCCTATGCATACTGCAGGCATTTAGCAAAGCATGCCACAACACCATATCTGGTTCAATTGACATGCTTTCTATGAAATCAAGTGCCTCATTTAATAGCCCGGCCCGTCCAAGAACATCAACCATACAACCATAATGCTCTACCTTGGGGATGAGTCTATACTCGCGTTTCATTGCATCAAAACACTCACGTGCTTCTTCCACAAGCGCCCCCCCCGCCCCCCCCGACTACATGCGGTTAGGACCGCTACAAAGGTCACTGAATCAGGTCTGATCCCAGCCTTTAACATCTCCTCATACATGTCTAAAGCCCTCCTTCCCATCCCATTTATGGCTAATCCCGAGATTAAGGCCATCCATACCAACACATTTCTCATTTTCATCTTCCTAAACAACCTCAAAGCATCCTCAACAACCCCACATTTGTAATACATATTTATTAACGCTGTCCCAAGTTTAATACTCAAATGCACTCCATTCCTCTCTATATACACATGCACTCATTTCCCCTGTTCCAAAGCACCGAGATGGGCTGATGTGCAAAGGAGGCTAACCATGATCGACTCATTCGGCTCTAACCCCACAATCTGAAACTCATTAAATAGACTCAAAGCCTCTCTGAATCGACCCTGGCGAACTAACCCTGAAATCATAGCACTCCAACAAACGACATCTCTGTTGGACATTCGATCGAACAGCTTCAACGCATCCATGATCTCCCCACAAATCGAATAAAGATTGATCAGTGAGCTATGTACAAAAGGATCGGAGGCCAACCCAGTTTTCACCGCATGCCCATGAATGGTTTTTCCAGGGAGCAAAGCCAATTCAGCTGAAAATGACTTCAGGACAAATGGGTAGGTGTATTTGTTTAGGGCGATTCCGCAATGGAGCATTTCCAGGAAGAGATAGATGGATTGGTTAGGGTGATTTGAAGCGGAGAGAGATCGAAGGAGGGTGTTGAAGGCAAAGATTGTGGGAGGATTTAAGGAACGGAAAATGCGAATGGCGTAATCCAAGTGTTTGGGATCAGAAAGAGCAGAGAATTCCAGGAGGGCGGTGAGGGAGTTGGGGTCATGAGACTTGAGGATGTGGGCATGGATTTGCTTGAGATGTGAGGTGGAATTGGAAGTTTGGAGGAGGGAGAGAAAAAAGTCGAACATGGTAAAGGGCAAAAGGGTTTTGAGGTATGTTTAAGATAAAAGGAGCAGGGATATCCCTGCTTAGCGAAAGAATTAAAAAAAAAAACCCAAACAGAGCCTTTGGGACCATTGTGGTCTTTATAAGATATTGATGGTGTTTTTGGCTTTTCAAGTTTTAAAGGATTTTTCGGGTAAAATCCTCAAGATTTAACTAGATTTTCATTTTCATGAGATTTCCCCACCATTCAATTATATTCATACTCCTTGTTGAATGAATCGAGAAACCTAAATTAGAGCCAAACTAAACTGCTCTAGCATGATTACATAAGAAAATATCAAGTTCTATTGTTTTTCCTAGGAATCACAAATAGGACACATAGTAGATATTGAACTTGTTTTAAGACTTAGCTATTTCTTCACAAGGATGGCCTTAGGAAGGCATTTCCATCCAAAGAGGAGAATCATATGGGGGACATTGTTTTTCCAAAAACTTTTCCATTTAACCATACCATTACTATTAATAGTATCCAAAGAAGAGATTATCTTATAAGAAGATTTGGTAGATATGCTTTCACTTTTAGTAAAAGGCCAAATTCTTCTATCATTTAAGACAGAACTTTAGATATAGAATATGGTAATATCTTCCACATCCTTAGTGTTATTGAAACTGGCTGAAATCAAAGAGAGGTTCCAAGACTTAATGTCATTTAAAAGATCTTTAATTTTAAGGTAGGGGTTAGAATTCTGAAAAAGAGGTTTTTTAAGCCCATGATCACACGGGATCCATCTTGAATCCAGCCAGATATATCTTTGCCATCTGCAATGACTCATCCTACATGATCATTGATAAAGGTAGCCGCATTTACAAAAACCTCTCCAAAACCAAGAATTTCCCTAATTAATTAAACTTGGCCTCCCAAAGAGACTCATTCGGACAATATTTAGCCTCGATAATTCTGGTGCATAATAAATTCTCAATAGTTATATGCATCTCCATGCATGTTGGGCAAGTAAAGCTAAATTGTTCTCTTTGGATTTTCTAATGCATGCACATCCCCATTCCTCAATTGATTTACATAATTCACTCCATTTAATAGTATGGGATTTCTTTTTATTAACTCCGTCTCCCCACCAAAATCTTCTCATCATTTTATCCAAGGATTCTAAAATCTGGTTGGGTAATTGAAGAACCGGCATATTGTAAACAGATAAAGAAGAAACAACATATTTGACTAGGGTATTTCTTCCGACTTGAGATAAAACATTGACTTGCCACGACTGAATCTTTTTCTTAGTTTTTTTTATAAAAGGGAATATAAGCAAAGATCTTTATTTCTCTTGAAGAGAATAAGACTCCCTAGATATTTTTCACTTTCAATATCCATGCATCAATCTAACAGCTATGATAGATGTAAGGTTTTTACATCTGGAAATCTTCAGAGATAGTGTAGATGTATATCATGATTCATGATGCCTAATGGAAGGATCAATTTTTTTGGTTCTCTTCTTTCCTTTTCTTATTTATAGAGGAGTTTTCAGGTGAGGTCATGAGAATTTACCTTAGATGCGCATAGGGGCTCTGAACCATCGGATCTAGGACTTCCAATGATCAATCCGAATGGGATACACAATCACGCTCCCCTGAATGTCATCGATCCCATGTTTCTTAAATCGGTTCAAATTGACCTGACATTGGATTGAAATTTAAAAAAATGAAGCATGATATGAATGTTGAACTTAAAGGGCCATAGATAAAGAGGGGAAAGCATGATTTGATGGACTTGATGGTGCATTCTAAAAATATTAAGCTCAGGAGCCACAGACAAAGGGATTAGGATGGTTTAATGGACTTGAAGTCTTGCACACACATATACCATGTCTAGATATTTCTACCCATCCCTACCTTTCCATGAATGGGCCCCATAAGGGCGTGTGAGAGAGTTTGTAAGTTCCTCTCTCCACTTGGGGGTGAGGGTGCTATTTTGTTAGTGGGACTCCTTTTCATCTTCATTTGTCTCCACCTTCTTGATCGTGTGTGCGAGAATAATTGCTTTGAGGCCCACGGGCTATTTTGATGAGCTAGTGGTGATTTGCATGCACTATAGAGAAGCACTAGAAATTCTCTCGCACATCATGATTTATAGTACCCTTGGCCAATGGCCATTGGTGATGGAATCCACTATGACTCAGCACTAGTTATTTTATTGAGTGGGCATGAATCCATGTTCTATAGCATGCAAGTTTAGGTTTGGACTCTGTATTCTACTGTGAGAAACCCCTTGATCTCAGATATAGCACAAGGCCAACATGTATGAGGCTTAGATGGGTGCCCTAGTTTACAGATGCACAAGGTGTTAATGATACTAGGATAAGATTAGATATAATAAGGTTAGATAAGATTTAGGTTATTTAAGTTGTTAGTGATTCAATTTCCTTATCTCAGTTTTTCTTTAATGAAGGATTTATTGGTTTTTATCTCTATGTTAGTGTTTCTTGAGAGTTTACATGGTATCGAAGCCGTGGCCCAGTATCAATATTGTGATCAGGCTGAACATGATTCCATGTCTTGCGTTTTCACAATCATGTCACCATCACTTTTTTCTCTGGAATAAAGAATAGGCATCTTGACTTTGTGATCTCACAAGGTGATGTAGCCAGGGAAGCACAAACCCCGATTGATGGTGGACCCAACGAGCTTCGTTCTTCAATCGGACAAAAAATCAACTCAAACAAGGAGAAAAGTAGATTCGCTTACGTTGAACTCGTAATCCACCATATAATTCTTCGATCCGATGGGAGAAGCTAACCACAGAGAAGAAAAAGGAAAGAAAGTGCTCAAAGAAAACTAAAATTAATTTTAATAAAATCATTCAAAGACTACTTTCATTCTATACAATGGACTTGTATTATATATACTATGCCAACAAAGAAGCCCTTAACCTATGATTAAATCACAACTATTAATCATAATCCTAATGATCATAGAAACTCTATCAAAGAAGATCCTGATTACATTCAAACATAGGAAAAATTAAGAAAAGATCAAAGAGGGATATGTGCCTTGAAAATTCCCAATGGTTGTGGACCTCACTTGCTGCTTTGTAGGTGTCAACCACTTACACAATCTCGAGGACTCTTGTCCACCCTAATAATTAAGGTAGCAACTCCTCAAAGAATCAACGACATAGACATATAGACATACAGAAAGCCATCTAGTTTTGGTGTCTTATTGCTTCATCAGTTCTATCCATATATAGTAACTGAAGTTAAAGCTCTTAAATTTCTCTTAAGCATAAAGCCTTATCCCCGTCTTGGTCAATAGAGCCCATGATTGTAGTGAGAACATTGTCTAATAAATGGGAGACTCCACAAAGCAAGCGAGATAAAAAAATCTACACACAATAATATGTAGGAACCAGCAGAGAGACATATGGGACCAATTGAAAGCCTAGGTTGCCAAGTCTGGCAAAACCTTTTAGGTCCTGTCCCAACCGATGTAGGCCTTGTTTGGGCTTGGTTCAGTTGAACCCAATGGACAGTTGTGTCATGTCGAGAGCTTGATGGATTGGGTCAAATATTAGATATGTTAGGGACTGATGTTGATAACCAAATAATTCAGAATATGCATGATTAATATGCGGAATACCTATGGATCCATCTTGACCATCCATTTGATGTTTTGTCTTATACTTCTTCATCAGGTCCTTAATAAGGTAGGTCGAGGCCCCTTTTGAATTTTGCACCATGAAGGACTCGACCAATTCAAACCTTTGATCAAATTTCAACTTTGCATCACAAAGCAAATGATGAACGCTTCTGTACATACGTAAGAATCACAACCAAGCCATTGCCACCAACTATTCAAAAAGAGCTGGTTGCGATAGTGATGGACTATACTACAAATACATGGTTATCACTGGTAAAACACAATAATCCTGTCCATTAGATACTTTTCAAAGGATTGTGCATGGGAGGATGTTAGAGAGTAGCTAGAGGTTGTTGGAATGGTTAGAGCCTTAGAGGATAGTTAAGATTGAATCCATGCCTTGAATTTGATTTTTTTTTCTATTTTTCATTTCTATAAATTCTGAACATTTACCCTAAATAATTGTTCAGATGGAGAATTACCATCCACACAGTTCTTATGTTGTAGTCATATGGTGCCTTCTCAAATTGTTAAACGTGAGGGTCATAGATTAAAGGATTAAGATGGCCTAATGTGGTTGATATTTTGCACACACCTAGGATTCATTGAGATCATTCCAACCCCCATATATATCTCATGAGATCAACCCATTCCCCAGCCCCAGTTTGGCTTGAATAAATCTCTCTCTCTCTCTCTCTCTCTCTCTCTCTCTCTCTCATGCCTCCGATTCCAGATCCGAAAACTAAGAGGAAGCTGACAACCAAGATCTTAGTTCGCAGTGAGGTCCATTTTAAAGACTTTTCCAACCATTTAATCACGAATATTCAAGCGGAAGCACAACGTAGAAAAATCAGCGGAAGCAATATAAGTATAGATCCATCCATCAGTATCATCCACACATATAGCAAATGTAAATGTGGCAAGTCATAACTACAAGTTCCATATGTATAAAGTGGTTTATATCAAACACATAAGGACATCTAACTCAACATTTCAAACTCTCTAGAGTAAACCTCACTCGGTCCACCGCCTGATAATCTAGATCATCAGTCTCCCATCCGAAGTCCTTCGCAACCGGCGCCTCATAGAACACCTCACCCTCCATGACAACGGGTTCGGACTCACTACCTAAAGCACCAAGGTTATATAAAATCAAACCCAAAGGACCTCGCAGCACAGTACACAAATAACATAGTATGAATGTATCAAAAGGAATAAAGACATCGATAATGAGCAATAGAGTAACAATAGGAAGAGATGCTAGGCAGATCGTGCAATGATATAATGTTCATCCATAATCAATGTAAAGAAAGTGACTAAAATCCATCCATCTAATAATGAGGCACATCCACATAGGCTAGTACCTCGGAAAATAATGACGTTGCCTTCCCATACTACAAATGAGTTGCAACGGGGATGTCTGGGGTCAGCCCGGCCAAAACAAAGCTACCGGAGTTTGCTAGCCAAAGTTTGGCACCATGCAAAGTGTCAAAGTGTGGTACCCGGCCAGTGGTGTATGTCCACCTCAAAGAATCCAATCATTATGGCAAAGCAATGTTAGCTCCTTCCAAGGGTGATCGGCCCATGACTAAGCCGTTCAACTGAGTGGATGTTTTTGTTGACTCAAAGAACCCTACAAGGTTTGTATGTGGCTAGGCTTTCCGTATGTGGGCAAGGTTTCTCAATCCAACAAAGTTTGGTATAAAAGTCAAGTCCGTCCCCATCAAACTATCCAAACAGTCTATCCAACAAACCATCAAAGTACCAATCCATCCAGACAATACTATCTAAGTCCAAACCATACAATCCATCCAAGGGTACCTAGTCCATTCAACAAACCATCTACTCCATGGTTCAAAGGTTATCCCAAATATAATGCCATTGAATAGCCTGCCTAGCCACAGACACGGTAATCCATACTGCATTCACATCCAAGGTCCCCTCTAGGTAAACCTCACCATCATCATTATCATAGGTACACATTACATCAACGGCAGACCTAGGATTTTCATTTGGGTGGTGCGGGCAATGATCAAGTTAAGAAGTCAAATAAGAAGATAAAACTTTTTAAAGTCTTATTTAAGAAGTTTATGAGATCTCACAGGTGCGGTTGCACCTGCATAACAACACTTAGGTCCGCCCCTGCATTACATTCTAACCATAACTTAAAGAGAACAATGAATATGAATACAATGTATATAAGTTCATTGATAAAAACAATCAAGAAAGGAATATGAGTAGCCATCTTAGGTCAAGGTCCATCCTTCAGTTGTGGGTGTCAAACTTCACCAATACATTGGTTAAACAGAGTCTCAGATGCCCAATGGCTGATACTTTGGTGCTCCGAAGGCGATTGGCATCCAAGACACATCCATTAACCATCGTATCGGTTTCACTCTAACTTCTCATAACTTACTTTAAGGTATCCGGTGAAAGAATGTTAAGCTCAACCATCCTCACACCTCAATATCTCCAATTACAAGCCTTTAATTAAGCTAAATCGGTTTCAAGGGGTAAAATGTACAAATTCTACACTTCAGCCCATCCCAAATTTACAGTTAGCCATAAGGTGACCGTTGTGTATTTCTAAAGGAATTTCAATATACTGGAATTGTAACCATAACAGAGCCCCTCTGTACAACGGTTAGGCCCCGGCCCGCAGCCGGTTAATCATAACTTGAATTTCAGAAAAAGTCCGCTTAGTGTTTTTGTGACCGAAAGTATACTAAAGTTAGCCTTATGGCTAACCGTGGGGTCTCCACGGTTAATCATAAGGCCACCGAACTAGAGTTCCCTACAAACATCACTATACTGGAAAAACAACCGCAGATCCCATTGTTAGCCTTCTGGTGTCCCAAGGTTAGCCGTAAGTAATCCACGGCTAGCCATGGAGCTTCATAATTCAAAGTGCCCTTCCGAAATCTCTTTCCAAATCCCATTCTATTCCATCCACAACCAAAATACATTCTCCATCACATACCACATAATAATTCAACATCAAACCACATATAGTTTGGGCATTTCATCATCAAATTTAGGTTCCAAGCATGCAATGGTCTAAAACAAGAAAAGAGCTTAGAATTTGAGGAAATCTACATTATTCATCAAATCATTTGAAACCAAACACAAGAGAAAAAGGTAGATCATCATGCATGGCATAATATTAGATATATATTGCACTTGCCTTGGCTTCCGATCTAGAGTTTTCAAGACAATCTCTCAAGAGACAAGCCTCTAAGCTTCCAAAAACCTAAGAACTCCTCTAAAACTCTAACACAACTAGATCCACACCTCCTACAACCCAATCCCAAGGAGAACCATGAATTAGAGGGGGAACTCACAAAGAGAAACCATAGGGATCTCAAGTAGAAAAGAAACTGGATCTTTTAAGAATTCTCTGATTTAAATGAAGGAAGCCCATGAATTTGCAAGTAGAAACCCTAACTTATGGAGGAAGAAAGAGAGGGGGGGGGGGGGGGGGGGGGGGGGGGAGAGAATGAGGGAATTGAAGTGAGAGGAGAAGAGAGAATAGAGGGAAATGTCATTTGGGAAAATGGGAGGGATCTTTTACATGTTTTGGGTTGAGAGTGAAATGACCAAAACACCCCTCCTTTAAGTGATGGTTAGATAAGAGAATATGAGGGAAAGTTTGGATTTCTCAAGGAATTGCATAATTCTCCAAGGGACCCTATTCTAACACTAAATTACGTCTAAAGGCATCTCTACTAGTATTCTAAAATTACACCCAACCCCCTTAGACACTCACTAAACCTCAAATAGACCACTAAACACCACAATTAAGCCTAGAACCTAGGAACTAACCTGAAATTACCCTACCTATCCTCATTAATCTCCTACAAATTAGCACAAGTAAGTATAGTTAATAGAAACTAAAGGCAAGAAAGGGTCGAGACCTCACAATTTGTTTGTGGTGAGCATATTATCAAAATATACAACCTAGAACCAGGGTGGTCAAAGACGTTAAAGGGCCTTCACTACCTAGGCTGTTATCCTACCTCATAGGCTAGGGCCGAGCCCATCACTTGAAGAGGAGAAAACCAATTTTTATTAAGTTCATTTGGTCATTTTTTCATTATAGTTCTAAATATAGCCCTTGATACTTTCCTTCGTAATAAACTATTAGTAGACCAACTAATAAACATTGAATGCCTTTTAGTCTTGTGCCTTCCTCCATCATGCCAAACATATGCAAACTTGGTTCAAGCGAGACACACACACACACACACACAGATATATAAAAATTTGACCCTCGATCCAACGGTCCAATCCATTTGATACGTGAAAACTCAATGAGGCTAGTGTACTTAAGGAGGTTCTATGTGTGTAGATGGTTCGGATGTGTTATAAAGTCAACCCTACTAAGTTGTCCCTCACCATAACATGGTGAGGGATGGATGCACATGAATATATTCCTATATATATATATATATTGGGAGATGCTCTTGTGAGAGTAACTCTCAAGGTACTTTGAGAGTAAGTGGTGTGGGCCCTCACATTTAGACTGCTGGCATTTGATATAGATATGAGGGCTTCCACCATTACTTTCACAGTATCGTTAGAGTTACTCTCACGGGAGCATCTCTCATATATATATAAATATATATATTCATTTAAGAGCATATTGCACACTTTCCTATTGTTATATAAAATGTATACAATTTATAATTAGAACAAATCACCTATCTTGCTCATCAGTCTTCAGCTAAATTACATCTCACTAAATCCACAAGCTGTGATCTTGGTGCATTTAAAGGAAAGTTTGCATCATACCACCAAAGCCTGTTCACAAAATTAGCTGCATCTTTTTGTTCTTTTATTACCAATGCTAATCGATGCTTCATTGAAATACGAGCATTGCTTGTAATGAAAAGTAACTGGTCACGGGCTTGTCTAGAACTTATTTTGATGCTAATTGTTATCAATGCCTCGTTGTTGTTTGCCTTTTGTTGTGGCCTAAAATTTATAACGGGGCAGCTCACATTTTGGCCAAGTTCTGCTCTAGACTTGGTAAGAGTTTTATTTTGGATGATTATATTCCGGACTGGGCGAGGAGTTGTTTGCCTCCATCCCTAAGCTCCTATGTTGTTGTTGCTGTCGTTGTTTTCCTTTCTTTTTGAAAGAATTTCTTCTTAAAAAAAAAAAAACGGTCATGGGCATTAAATGTTAGGATATATATATATATATATATATATTTTTTTACGTACCTTTTCTTTTATTTATTATTTTTTTTGAGTTGATATTTGGAGTACTTTCTCTTACAGATGGATTTCTAATCAGAGTTTGTTAGTTTCAAATTTTTCCAAATCGATAATATGTTATCCTTGAAAAGAAAATTGAATAGAGAAGATTAAAAGATTCATAAAAAATCATTGTAAATAGAAGCCCTGTCATGAAAAAAATGCACGGATTTAATTCACAGATTAGTCTCATCTGCTATACCAATCTAATCCATAGAAACTTAAATACAGAAAAAGTGGTTCATGGAGACTTAATTCACAGGTTTCATAGTACGTAGATTATTGCAAAACTCTCCCAGATTAGAAGGAGTTACTTATCATATTTTGGGCTTCTTATTTCTCTAAACCACTTCTATTATTCAGCTCTTAACCATTCATTGTTGTCAAGATTTACAGGCAAACATTGATATCGGAAAGGAGAAAAGAAATTAAAGCATATAAAGAAAGAAAGGAGAGTGAGTGAGAACACATATACATGGATGAACGGTCCTTTTTCCTCTTCTTCATCTTCTTCCTTGAAATCAGTGTTGCTGACTGCTGAGGTTTTAGGTTATAGGGACTTTGTCATAGGCTAGGGGTTTTTCACAGTTTCAAATTGGACTTGTTATAGGCTTAGGTTTCAAATGAAAGGGTATGGGCCTATACCCTTATTATATGATATATGAGAGGATTGGGTTGTTCCTGATATTGTGGTAGGCTGGTAGCCACCTTCAAATTGGTAGGCCTACAAGAATTTGTCCTACCATATTCTCAAGCTTTATGAGAAAAAACAGAAGCTCTCATTTTGTGGACTTTTTTAAGGCCGCGTGGGGTGCCTTCTTCGTAGGAGAGCTTAATTGACAGCCCAAAGCATATGCCATTGAACCATATTTAGACTAGTGGTTTGGACAGGTTTGTTTCTTGGCTAATGGCTAAATAGATCATCTTAAGCCCCTGTCTGCCTCAAAAGGCCAAAGGTAGATGAACCAACCTGAGAAGCAATGTATTCATGCCAAACCAGCTCATCCAAATATTGTGCTCCACAAAGATGGTGTGAATTAATCGACTATAAACTATAATGTCATATCTATGATGGGGAGGGCATTTTTCCTTTTTTATGTTAATTGATGCCATATGAGCTGGATTTTGGGCTCCCGGGCTAGACGGGTATTTTCTGGGCCAAATGCTAAATGGGTAATCTAAGCCTTGGCCCAGATGAATGACCCCACTAATCTTCCATAACAAAAATAAGCATCACTAGTACAAATGGGCCGAGGGAGCCACCGAAGCACCCCTCGATGGTAGGTTTTCTTCTGGGCCTTAAAACTAGGCCCGATAGTTAACATATTGGACAAGCTTCGGGTCCACCAGGCCTTTGGGTCACTGCATGCAGATGTGCTGCTAAATACTTGTGGGAAAATAGATATATAAACGGAGTGCGAAATCAAAATATTGTTGATGATGGCTGAAAATTTGCGGACAATCAATCAGTTCAAGGGATAATATCTTATACTCTTAACAAAAAATGTGAGTTATATTCAGGGGAGATACTCTAAGAAATCCATAAACTCTTCTATGAACAAAACATGTGAATCATTTGAACACTATACCTATATATATGGTTGGTCACAACAAGTGGACAAGTAAAGTTCCAACCGCAAAAATCTTTAATTTTTCTTTACCAGCATCCAAAACCTTTTAGAGCTTATAAAAGAAAAGTAAAGCGGTCACTTTTCCACTTTCTCTCCCAAATCACATCGTCTAATGCAAAATAAAATCAAGATTTTCTTTAGAGGATTTAACCAGAAAAATCCCCTTAGACTTGTCAAAGCCAAAAAACGCCATCAATGTCTTATAAAGACCATAGTGATCACAGGAGCTCTGTTTGGTTTTTTTTTTTTTCCTCTGAGCAGGGATATCCCTGCTCCTTTTACTTTAAAAAGTCCCAAAACCCTTTTTCCCCTTTTCGTTCTTCTTCATCTTCTTCTCTCTTTCACAATGATCAAGCTCAACCACCCCTTAGATCCATACCCTAATCCTTCTTCTGCCATTACCAACACTAATGAAGAAGAAGAGACGGGAATTTCTCTAGCTTCATTTGGAAAAGGCGGCGAACTTCTTCCTAAGCAAACCTAGGCACTAAAACAGAGTTATCAACTAAGAAGATGGTCCAGATCCATAATCCAAGTGCACCAATCAGCAATTTGTACTCCATAGAAGGGGTCAATTTGTACACCTCCCCCACCATTTTCCTTCTTTCTTCTCTGCAATGTATATGTACAATAGAAATAGATGATGGTGATTATATTAGAGAGAGAGAAGTGGGTAATGGATGGGAGAAGGGATAAGTTGTAACTGCAATGATCGCATTCTCCTTTTGATCTGGTCTTTTGGGTTCTTTTTCTTTGAAGGATCCTAGCTTCAATGTAGTGGAAGGGAAAAGAAGTTGGGAGAAGAACGAAAAGGAAAAATGGGGTTTTGCAACCCCGGTCTTCGTGTGGGCGGGGATATCCCCATCTCAACTCATACAACTTTGAGAGACAACACCCAGGGAGCCGGGGATATCCCCGCCCAAATTAGTACTGTGAACGGGGATATCGCTGCTTGTGTTAGTGCTGTGGGCAGGGATATCCCCGCCCACTAGAGTATTGTGGGTGATATATGTCTCTCAGAATTGTATCTCTCATTTGAGGAATTATGACCAAATGTCCATTCCTTATTGAGCTAATGCCCATGTGTATGTAACTGATAGTATCCCAAAACTATTTCAAAGTACAACAATTTCTATGTTAGTCAATGACCATTCACATCCCCATATCCAATCATTTCTATGTAAACAAAAGCTAATGCCTAATTCTATCATCTTCTATTACGGCCAAAGCTAATGCCCCTTTGTATTACTCTTTGTATTACTCTTTTAATTAGGAAGGTTTGGCCGTAATAGAAATGATAGAATTGGGCATCAGCTTTTGTTTATATAGAAATGGTTGGATATGGGGATGGGAATGGTCGTTGACTAACATAGAAATGGTTAAACTTTGAAAATAATTTTGGGATTCTATCAGTTACATACACATGTGCATTAGCTCAATAAGGAATGGACATTTGGTCATAATTCCTCAAATGAGATATACTATTATGAGAGAATACACCCACAGTCTTCGTGTGGGCGGGGATATCCCCGCTCACAGCACTAACATAAGCAGGGATATCCCCGTTCACAGCACTAATTTGGGCAGGGACATCCCCATCTCAACTGATACCACTATGAGAGACAATACTCAGGGAGGCGGGGATATCCCTGCCCACACGAAGAATGGGGTTACAAAACTCTTTTTTTTTATTTTCGTTCTTCTCCCATCTTCTTCTCCCTTCTACTACTTTAAAGTTGGAATCTTTCAAAGAAAAAAAAACATCAAAAGACCAAATCAAAAGGAGAATGCGACCATCAGAGTTACAACTTATCCCTTCTCCCTTTCATTATCCACTTCTTTTTCTCTCTCTCTAATATAATCACCATCTCTCTAATACAAGCGTCGGTGAAGCACTTTTCTTTTCATCGATTTGTCCTTTTCAATCAGGGGATCTGCAAAGTCCTGCAGCTTTCTTTCTTCTTCATTGAATCCCTGTTCAGAGAAGATGAGTCTCTGCTCAGATAAAATGGGCAAAAGAACGAAAATGGAGAAAAGGGTTTTGGGTTTGAAATCTTTTTAAGGTAAAAGGAGTAGGGATATCCCTGCTCAGAGAAAAAATAAAAAAAAAATATCAAATAGGACCTTTGGAACTACTATGGTCTATATAACACATTGATGGTGTTTTTGGCCTTTAACAAGTCTAAGTGGGTTTTTCCGGTAAAATCCTCTTTTCTTTACCAAAAACCATACTTCACCTTTACTTAACCATTATCATTCCCACTGATTTGACATTTAATTTACTTCATAAAAAAATTATCGATAAAATAAATTTAAGTAAATATCAAATTAATAAGAAAAGAGAATTGTTGGTAAAGTTAATTATAGTTTCTAATAAAGTAAAACTACATTAAGTTTCATAAGGCAAAGTAATCTAAAGTGAGATTAGAAATCGACAAGTAGTAAAGTAAAAATTTTATTTGTATTTACAAGTTTAAGTTTTTTGGGGGCTGGTAAAATAAAACGTACAATCTTTCGGTGGTTGAAACTTTACTTTCTCATTTGTTGTGTCCATCCAAATATGTAAATGTAAGTTTTTCTGATGGCCGAGATTACTTTACTGCAAGTTTTACTTTACCACTTGAAAAACAAATATTGTGTTATCCTTGGGGATAGATAACATTGAAGAATTTATAATTAGGTGAAATCCCACCTTATCCCCCCATCCCCCTTAGCCCTATTCTTGGAAGCCTTGAGATATATGCCATCACATTAACACTAGCCCCACCCGGCCAGACAACTTTTTTTCTAGAGAAAATTTCAAAACAAGGCTCAAGTGTTGCCCAGATTTCAAATCTGAACAAAAATGAATTGACTTTTCAAAACAGGGATTAAGTTTTCCATTAACATTTAAAATCAAGACACCCTGAGAAAATGAGTTTTCCATTAACATTTCAAATTAGGACATCCGTGAGAAAATGAGTTTTCAGGCAACCTACAACCTAGGGCTGTCAAACGGGTCGTGTTAACGAATTCGGGTTGCGGGTCAAACGAATTCGGATTAGAGTCACCTCAATCCGAACACAACCCATGCAGAATATGGATTAAAAAATCAAACACGAACCCAATTCGTTTATTTAACAGGTCACCCGAATACGACCCGTTAACCCGTTAATTTTGAAACAAATATTCATTAAACTTAAAAAATATCTCTTTTCTAAATCATAGAGCCATACTTTATGTTTTAAGGCTAGGCCCATTTTCTAAATAAATGTTGTATCTCTTCTCATTAAGTGCATCTTCCACTGAATAAAAGTTATATGACCCACACTTTGATTTTTTGCATGGTAATGTGATGCACACTTGGCAGCATGGCTTTTTGGCGGGTTGTATTAGGTCATAATGGGTTACCGGGTTTATTCGTTAACGACCCATTAATTTAATGGGTTAACGGGTCCAATCCATTAAGGAGTCACCCAAACCCGTTAATATCATATTGGTTCTTAACGGGCCGTGTGACATTTTGACAGCCCTACAGTACAACCCACTATATTATCCCATCCAAACAAGCCAAACCAGCCAGATCATTTTCTCCATCGCCATCAGGCCCATCACCCTCTTCTTCCTCTTTCATCATATCAATCTTGTAGGGATGGCAACGGGTTCGGATCGGAGGCGGATATTGTCATATCCGCCTCCATATCCAAATCCAATTCTCCGTCTCCATATCCGCTCCGATATCCAAACGGATATCCATTCTATCCTCCATCCTCGCCTCCAAACGGATATCGAATATCCAAACGGAGAATCGGATATTCAAATCATTAAAAATATATTAAAAAGACAATACAATTCAAAATATAATTTAAGCATTAAAAACATTAAAAAGATGATACAATTTAAAATATATCCAAAAATAAACTTCCAAAATAAAGTCATTCAAGTTTCAACACACTTACACAAGTTATACAAATCCCAATTATTGAAGTATTCTCTGTAATATATTGATATATATATATATAGTGTAATATATATAATATTATATAAGATAAGGGGGAAAACTGCCATTAAGGGTTAAACGGATATCCAAACGGGTCGGATACGGGTCGGATATCCAAACGGATATTGGGATCGGATATCTCCATATCCGCCTCCGATCCGATCTCTGAATTTTTTTCAAAATCCATATCCGAATCCGACCCGATCTCCGAAAAAATCTCCGAAATCCATATCCAAACGGAGCGGGTATCGAATCGGATCGGACCGGACCAGACCGAATTGCCATCCCTGCCATCTTGAGGCATGTTGATAACATTGGTTCTGGTTTTGGGCAATTGGCACTATCCCCAGTGAAGAGAAATCACCATAGCAACTGCAGAAAAGCTTCAGAGCTTGCAGAGACGGGCAATTCTTTCTGACACATGATATCATGGGCGTCCACGGCCACGGGACAACATTCCAACGGAAAGAAGTAATAGAATCAAACAATTCACGTGCTTCAAAGACAAGACTGATCTTGAAAAATCGATCATTAACATATAAGATGATGATGGAATCATGGAAGAGGAAGAAGAAGGTGATGGAGATAGAGAAAATGGTCTAGCTGGTTTGGCTTGTTTGGATAGGAGACGATGTTGGACTGCAAGCCCGTCGGAAAATTCATTTTATCATCAGAAAAATTATATTTTCATCCGATGTCCCCGGATGTCCTGATTTGAAATGTTAATTGACAATTTAAGCCCCGTGTTGAAAAGACGTACAATTCTTTTCTATCCTGATTTGAAATCTGGGCAATACTTCAGCCCTGTTTTGAAAATGAGTCCTGCTACATGGACTAACCCATGGACCGATCCATGGACTAACACCATGGTTTTGGGGAAAAAATCATTTGACATGAGGTGATTTTCTCTCCAAAACCATGTGGTTTGTCCATGGACTAACTCCATGAGTTAGTCCATGTAGACTTTTTGTTTGAAAATTTTCCTCTGGTGAACCTGAACTTCCCAACAGTCACTTCATGTTATATCTTTCAAATTACTTGTGGCCGATAATGGGAAAGGCTGACAACATGACTGCAAAGTGAAAGAGATTCCCTCACAAAACATCTAAGATGACACAGTTTCCCTTAATTGATAACTGCTTGTATCCCACGCTATCTTCTTTCCATTAAAGGAAATAGCACTCAATAACTAAGGAAACAGCACTCAATAACAATCTTTCGACTCAGTAATGCCAAGATTCTCTCCGCTGCAATTTGGATCATCTCCTGAAATCTTCCTTCACATTATTTTTTCTTTTGAATGGTAAGCAGTATGCATTCAAAAAGAGACAAATATACAGCAAGGGAGGATCATTCCGTAAAGATCTTTCAAAGGGATTTTTCTAGTAAAAATTTCCTCCTTTCCTAACAAAATCATATATCATTAAAGAGCAAGGCTCTCCTTAACTCAAGTGTGTGGTGGGGCCCACCTGAGGACCTACATAGGGATGGGGATAAGGGGGATTTGGGATCTTCCTCTCTGCAAAAAATCAGCCCCAACCGTAATTTCTATGATCATCTCCATATAGGCCTAAAAGTTTAATGGTCAACAGTCCGTTTGAATCGATACATAGTCGATCCAACGGTCCAGTAAATTCGGATCTGACCGAAAGTTGGTGAACATGTGCAAATTAGGAGGGTCATGGGTTTGGTCCATTTGGATGGACCAAAGGTGGGCCCCACAAGCAGGAGCTTACGATATCTTATCCTAAACTTGAGCTTAGGAGAGCTTTGCTCATCATTAAAAGGGTAAAGGTTAAATTTAGCATCATGATAACGACACCTTAACCACAATTTAACAAGTTGATCCTCCAAAATGACCCGAGTGCATTGAATAAGGATGGCACCATCAAATTGTTTGTGCATTATCGTCTGATTGATGACATTAGGGATGGGCGCAATTGGAGGGTCTTTTCCGATTTGGGATCAACTTTGCTAAAAAAATTGGACTTTATATATAGAGATGGGATTCAGGGATCCTACTAACAGCGTACAACTTAGTAGGGCCTCTTTTTTTTTTTTTTGGGTAAATTAGCCACAAGTCCCTAAGCACGGTCTTCTAGGGCCTCCAGTCCAACAACTTTTTCTCTAATGTCTATAGTCCATACAGCTGGAGATATTTTGGTTAGACGTCCCTAATATGTCACATCATATATTTTTATGACGAATTTGCCCCTTTCAATGATTTGAGCATAAAACTTTGAAATTTCCCCCTTTCTCTCTCATTCTTTGTTGTCCCAAAGAATCCCTTCCGTCTTCTTCTCTATGAACGAGGGATTTCACCAAAGAGCTCTGCAGATCGAAGTCGGTTATCTTCGACTACACCAGCCACGATGGCGACGGCCCGGCGATAGAAACGCGACCAGTCCGAGCTCTCCGGCGACAGGTTCTACATAACACAAAAATCCGATGTTGTCTTTGCCTTTTCTTTCCCTTTTCCGTTTCGTGTAAGTCTGTTTCAAATTTTTTTTGGGGCTTTTGGAAAATAAGTAGTTTGGAAGGAGATTTTGCTGTTTCGTTTTCTGGGTTGTTTTGTTCTGACCCGTTAGCAGAAGCCTATCACATAGCAGCAGGCTTCTTCTTCTAAAAAGTTTATCTAAGTTTAGAAAATTTATCAGAGTTTCTAAGAAACTCAAATAAATTTGCCAAGAACTCAGATAAATTTCCCAGAAACTCTGATAAACTGGACAAAAACTCAGATCAATTAGAAAAAAATTAGATAAATTTATCTGAGTTTTAAATAATTTTTTTGAGTTTCAAACAAATTTATCTGAGTTTGGACCAAATTTATATGAGTTTGAAAAAAATTTGTCCGAGTTTGGACCAAGTTTATCTGAGTTTAGAACAAATTTATCCGAGTTCGAAAAAAATTATCTAAATTTTGCTCAATCCCATGTGCCTCTGGATGATTTCTCCTTCTAAGATAAATTTATTTATGTTTTGCCCAGTCCCACGTGTAGATTTTTTGGATGATTTATCATTCTTTGAATTAGTTTTCCTCATTTTCTTTGTCTTATCTATCGTAATCCTTGATTTGTACAGTCAAATAATTTTCACGAAATTGATGGATTTTCTCCCTTTTTTTTTCTCCAAATGAAACCCTTATGCTGTGTTTGGGAAGGGGGGAGGGGAGGGGAGGAAAAATTTGAGGGGGGCGGAAAATGAAGGGGAGAAGAGGAAAAATTAATTTTACCTCCTCTTGTTTGGTAAGTTAGAAGTAGCGGGAAGAAAAGTAAAAAAGTATGGTTTTGTTTGTTTTTGAGGTAGAGGGACAAAAACCATTTTAACCTTGCTTTTGCAAAAGTTTCCATTAGACAAAAGGGCAATTTAGTAATTTTAAACATTTTTTCCTCTTTGCCCCTCATTTTCCCCCCCATTTTTTAGGGAAAAACTCTAGAGTGGCCCCACAATCATCTTCCCCCGACTTTCCCCTCCCCCCCCTCTTTCCCTCCCCCCTTCCCAAACACCGTTATTTTTCATTTTCCCTCCATTTTCCCCCAATTTTTTTTCCTTCCCCCCATTTTCCCCCTTCCCAAACGGACCCTTAACGAAATCAACTTTTTTTTTGTGTATACTGCACAGAGTGTATTAAGAGGGGCACTATAGACTTTTTAACTATTTAAAACTTGAAAAGGGGACCTTTGGCTCTATGGAAAAAACACGCGGACCGTTTGCAATAAAAACCAAAGTTGAAGGACCTCCGACCAAATGCCCCCCTTTTTTTTTGGGTTAAGAGAATTTCTATTGGAGAGAATTTTAAACTCCAGGAACATTGCAATCCTCCATCAATTTTTTCAAATTCTCTATTACATAGTAGGATTCAGAATAGTGGAAGTTGAAAAGGTTAAACGCTAAAAGTGACATTTTATAAGGCTGGATTTTTGAAATAGCTCTGATTATTATATATATTATAAATTATTCTATGCACACCTTTTCTTTCTACACAACTCATAGTGGGCCAACTTGACGACTAATCCAAATGGACCACAAACACGAGACCCCCTAAATTATATTGGTCCATATTTTTTACACCCATCCGAATGGACAGTGATGAGTTTATTTTTAAAGGAATGAAATTTGCTCACCATTGATGAAGGTATTAGGATAATGAGATTGGGTGCATATTTTGTACACAAGTATATATGCTCCAACAAGATAAAGAGGTCCCCCTGTCCATCTAAAGTGGGCCCCAAGTGGGCCCCATAATGAAGTGTGCCACGAAGCTTCCATGCACACAATGTGGTGCGCAAGCGCGTGCGAGTCAAATAAGGAGTTCCAAATAATTAGGCCTGTCAATGGGACGAGCCGGGCCTAGGCTTGGGTTGTCCAATCCCGTCCCGAAAATAGAATGGGCTTGTCGGGTGTTGCCCAATTCCAGCCCTAAATTGAACGGGCCTACATCAAGTTTCGTCCCGTGCGAGCCCGGGTTGGGACAGGGCCGGGCCTGGGCTTAGCCCGATCCTGGACATAAGCAAAACATCCTCTAATTATTCCTACAGTCACCAGACACCCGGTGTGAACCGAACTTTAAATCCTCTTCCATTTTTCCGGGCTTGGGACCGGCAATGCAATGCAATAAGCAACATGGTGGAGTTTTTTTTTTTTGCCGGTGACAGTAGAAAATCAATAGAAATGAATGAGTATCCTATAGGCTATATGAGTCAAGTAATGTAGGAACGATTAAAACCTTTTTTTTTTTGCCGGTGAGAGTAGTAAATCAGAAAATCAATAGAAATGAATGAGAATGAGTATCCAATATGACTCAAGTTAAAGTAATGTAGGATCGGTTAAAAACATCTTCTTCTTTTTTTGCCGGTGAAAGTAGAAAAATCAATAAAATGAATGAGAATAAGTATCCTATATGGGTCAAGTAATGTAAAAAAAGAAATCAACATAAATTATTTTTTTTAATATGTCTAAAACATCAGTTAGTGCATTCCCATCATTGTCTAAATCATCATCACTAGTTTTGTCATGACTAAACCAATCTTGGGCACAAACCGTAATATATAAATAATTATTATTAAATGACTTTGCAGCGGGCCGGGCCGGGCTTGAACGGGCTGGGTTGTTTTTGCCCCGTCCCAGTCCCAGTCCCATTTTGTCCGGGCTTTAAATTGTATTGTCTAAGCTCAGCCCACTGGGCTCAAATTTTTTTAAAAGTCCTATATTTTCGGGCTTGGGCCGGGCTTTCTACCCATTTCAACGCGTCCCATTGACATGCCTACAAATAATATGTAGACATCAAGTGACATCGGTTTTACAAGAGAAAATTCCAAAACCGGGGAAAGGTGGCATCCGTCAAGAATTCCAGCAGAAAGAACTCCATTGAGAAATTCTTGCTAACAAATAGGCCCTTTACATCTATATGGACGGAGGGTGTCACCACAAAGTGCACAAGCAATCTAGCGCCTAATAGAATCAAGGGGATGAAACTTGCATATATCATACTAAGGAGTCCGGATCAACCCGTGACCGTGACCATGAGTAGCCCATTCACGGTCCGTCACGTTACCGCGGACAGCCTGTCATCCATCCGGGTAGGGGGCTGCCCACGGTGTTGTGGCGAACCCTCGGTGGTCCACTCAAGGCAGTCAAAGGATTCGATTCCATACCAAGTTCTTAATTTTAAGAACCAAAAGAGCTGATAGATAGATATAGATCTATTTCACTCATGTATGCTTCGTATCTTCTTCCACATCAGAAACATGAGAGAGGCCTAGGCCCACTAGAATTTAGACTCCGAAAGGGAAACTTGATGACCATATATCAAACAATCATTAGTCCAAACAGCAATTAAAAAAAAGGTAGATTCCTAGGGTAGAAATGCAAAAGTAATAAAAAGCAGGAGATGCCTCCAATGCACTATATATATGCATGGGTGAACTCTAGCTGTATTCCTCAACCATGAGAAGTACTCTTTGTTGATGCCACACATACAAACTCTTAACTTCCCCTCCTTACATTCCCACCTCTCACCAAAACACTAAAGCCACCAGCAGCACTTGTGGTTGAGACTTGAGAGTGTCAAAAGTATTATCATAGTAGTTATAGTATTTTATCCTCATGGCTAGAGAAAGAGATCCTTTGATTGTTGGTCGTGTTATAGGGGATGTTTTGGACCCCTTCGACCGGTCTATACCGCTTAGAGTCACCTTCAACAACAGGGAAGTCACCAATGGTTGTGATCTTAGACCCTCACATGTGGCCAACCAACCTAGGGTTGAGATTGGAGGAAATGACCTAAGGACATTTTACACACTGGTAAGCCTCGACCCTGGTATCAAAATGCCTTCCCTCAAATTATCTAACCCTTGTGGTCCTGTTCTCACATTCAAACCCCACCCTACATGTGGCGCATGGTGAGTGGTCGCGGGAGGAGTTGTGGCTTTGTCCTAGTGCTTTAAGTGCTTTTTTCCTTGAATAATTTTTTTAGATCCCATTACAGAGTTTAGTTCTTAGTTGGGTTTCCCTCGCTAAGACTCTGTATCATGTGATTTAACCATTTTGCAGGTCATGGTTGATCCTGATGCTCCAAGTCCAAGTGACCCAACCTTAAGGGAGTACTTGCACTGGTAGTGTATTACAACTACTTGTACTTACAAATCTGCTGATCAAATAAATTAAGGACTAAGCGAGCCTGACTAATTATTTACATAGGCTAAAACTTCAGGTCCAAGCCCAGCTCATAAATGAAAGGGATTGGATTCAGGTCAGGGAACTCCATGCTTGGCCCATTTCCGAATTGGGCCAATAACTGAAGTTCTAGATCGACTTATAAACTCATACCAAATAAGCAACCACTTACTCCATAAATGCTGTCTGATTGGGTCAGATTTGGGTCAGGCCACAATCAACCCTTATACAGTAAATGCCCCATACCATATGGGATAGTGTCTATTGATAATGTCAGCATGAAGAGATGAGGATCCCCATCTATTGTATATCTCTTCAAGGCTTCTTTATGGTCTATTTTCCTTGTATATTTTCCAATGAGCGAGAGAGAGAGAGAGAGAGATACTGATTGTGATTAGCTTTTGACCATGCTCAGGTTGGTGACAGATATACCAGCAACAACAGAAGCAAGTTTTGGTGGGTTACTTACGTTTCATAGCTCTCCAATCCAATAGTTTATGAGCCTTCAAACATGGCCCACATAACCACAAATGAGGTGGTCCCCCGGTATTAACAGTTTTTTTTTTTCTGGCTGGGACCCTAGCCTTTGGGTGAGGGAAGTAGACCTCCCGTGAGGTGAGGTAGCCCTCTGCTGAGGGAAGAATACCTCAAGGTGAGGCAAAACAGCCCTCAGGTGAGAGTGAGAGAAGGCAACTGCCCTGGTTCGAACCCTGGCATCCTGTAAGAACTAACACCTCAAACCTCCTGGGGTAAGAGGCCGTTTTTCTGCGGAGTGCTGTGCACTGCCAATTCAAACTCTATCCTTAGTTGCATTTATACCAGATCATCATGATTTTTAGTATATAAAAGCACACACATATGTACCATTTGGACTATAATCTGATGAGCAATGGATGGTTGGGATTGCAGGGCAGGAGATCGTCTGCTATGAGAGCCCGAGAATGACAGTGGGGATTCATCGGCTGGTCTTCGCATTGTTCCGGCAGCTGGGCAGGCAGACAGTATACGCTCCGGGGTGGCGTCAGAACTTCAACACCAGGGACTTTGCAGAGCTTTACAATCTGGGATTGCCGGTAGCTGCCTTATACTTCAACTGCCAGAGGGAGTCTGGTTCCGGCGGAAGAAGGCGATAGTCCGACAACAGCCGGAGAACTTATTATATGAGTAAAGAGACTATTAACTATCCTCCAAAGATAAAATACCACCACAAATTTTAAAGAACTTATTAAGATAGAAGGAGACTACTACTACTCTCTCTCTGACTATATAGAGAAAGACTGATTCTCATGAGACTGTGATATGTAACCTATGCACACTTCTTATTTACAATAAAATGGTGGGAGTTATCATTCTATTTGCTTGTCTAAAGTAGAAGTTCTGATGGGGAGTAGGTTGCGTGTTTTTAGGTTTGTATAAGGTGCTTTAAATCACAACATTTTATATGGGGTCTACTTAGATGCATGCTAATTACAAGGGAGCAAGAGGATGTCAAGGCCTACGTCTCTCCCATGTGTGTTGAATAAAATGAAAATCATATATATGGCGTTCCGCCTATTAGGTTCAGGTACCTCAACTTTACAATCTCTGTACAATTATTCGAGCCAGCTGTAGTGAAATGTTGTTCCCTTTAGGTGTTTTGGAGGGGCAGGGGTGGTTATTTGATATGCCTGTATAGCCTCTCACCACAGATGGTAGGCAATGCCTCCAACGATGAGGTTATAATTAGTTATGTGGTCTATACTCTCAACATAGTTGATAGGCGCAATGCCCCTAATATTATTTATCTAGAAATTTTCCGTGCATTCACGATGTTAAAATTAAAATAAGAATATATCTATTTATATATCTAGGAATGCAATAACTTAATTAAATATGACCAAATTAAAAATAAAATAAAAAGAAGTAAACAGAAAGACCCCCACAATCAAACAATAAGAATAACAAACAAAATACGGGAATGCAATAAATTAATTAGGCATTTAGATCATCAAATATTAACCACCAAAAACCCCCAATTAAATTAAATATACCAAAAAAGAAAGAAAACCCAGTAATTAGACTCCAAAGAAGAATAATGCAAAGAAAAACAAATCCCCAGCCTTAACCCAATCATCAAATGCACTAAAAACAACTAACATTCATGGAAGTTACTGCCCCTTTGTTTTCAAATAATTACAAAATTGCCAAGATCTTACGGAAGTTACTACCCCTTTGTTTTCAAATAATTACAAAGTCACCAAGATCTCACAGAAGTTACTGCCCCTTTGTTTTCAAATAATTACAAAATTACCAAGATCTCACAAAAGTTACTGTCCCTTATTTTTAAATAATTACAAATTTACCAAGATCTCAAGGAAGTTACTGCCCCTTTGTTTTCAAATAATTACAAAATTACCAAGATCTCACGGAAGCAACTGTATCTTTCTTTTCAAATAATTACAAAATTACTAAGATCTTGAATCCCTTCTCAGCCCTAGGATTTATGTACAGAAATATGTACATAAATCCAAGGGTGGGGAAAGAGTCCAGGAATTCAAAAATTGTCCTCCCTTATTATATTAATCAAATGCACTAAAAACAACTAACCTTCACGGAAGTTACTGCCCCTTTATTTTCAAATAATTACAAAATTACTAAGATTTCACGGAAGTTGCTGCCCATTTGTTTCAAAATAATTATAAAATCACCAAGATCTCACGGAAGTTACTGCTCCTTTGTTTTCAAATAATTACAATATTACCAAGATCTCACGGAAGTTACTGCCCCTTTGTTTTCAAATAATTAAAAAATTACCAAGATCTTAAATCCCTTCTCAGCCTTAGAATTTATGTGCAGAAATATGTCCATAAATCCAAGGGTGCGGAAAGAGTCCAGGAATTCAAAAACTTTCCCCCCTTATTCTATAGATTAGAGATCAAGACCTCCACATAAATTTGCTGATTTTCTTGTATTTATGGGGGTATTTCTCATCATGAGTTTGAGATGGAGTGGACAAATAGTCAAAATTTTGAACGTTGGGATACGGTGATCTCGCTCGTGAACTTATGTTGCCCCCGACAGATGGCTCTCAATAGAACAATCTTATAAGAGAAGGCTTGTTTCAAATTGAACTCCTAGAAATTAAAAAAAAAAATCTAAAATGGCCGAAACTGAAGAAATAAAGGTAAATATCCATAAATAACTATGAAATAATTCCTTGTTAGATGAACAATAAATTTAAGAAGAGATGAAAAATGAATTTAAGACTTGACCTAGTAAATTTCCATCTCCTCTCAGTTCATTTTTCATTGAAGGGGAGATTATATTATAGCCATTTTGTGCAATTTTAGTCACTTTTAAGACTTGTTTGTTGGCATACATTACATCGGAATTGAATACGTCAAACTTCAAGGTAAAATCAGCTCCAGAAGACTCTCAAAGGTGACGTCCAAAGAAATGAGGTGAGGAGGGAAGTAAATAAAGTGGAGATGTAGATGAGACCCTGACTTTTTTAGATATTGAATTATTTGAGTGAAGGCTAGGGCTCATTTTCCATCTTCCTTTGATTCAATTTCCAATAAAGGGGGTGTTATTTGATGGGCATTTTTCGATATTCACCTTTACCCTTCATTTTTATTCACTTCTAGCATGAATTATCCCAATTCTTATGCATTATAATGCAAACAAACAGTCCCTTAGAAATGGTACGGTTTTCTTTGAACTGCTATTTCAAAAAGGCAACCCTAAAGGGAGAGTTCATTATTATTATTATTTTGCTAGATGGGTGAGTGGTAAACAACCTATGAGACAATATTCAGAGATCGATCCCTAGAAAAATTGTGAGATGTGACACCCTTATCACTAGGATGTCTTGTCTTGTATTTCTCGCCTCCAATTAAATTGTCCGTATTCTTTGTATTAGAAACTTAACTCGCACATTAGGTTGTTTCTTGTATTAGTCGGGTGGGTGGTGTTGAACATCGGAAAACAATGCATATATTATTTTTCGCTGAACTCCAAAAGTTCTATGTATTGTTTGTTTTATTGCAAGAGTACTAAGGAGCATGCATTACAACTTATTTATTGTTATTAAAAAATTGTGATGGCCTTTGAAATTCTCTGATTTTAGATTTCCAAATGTTTTTATATATATTTAATTAACATATGAGGAATATATTGCCAAGAAATTGAAAGCTTTAGAATCAAGGGCTGCGATCGTCAGATCAGTCGGACATTTGGCGTAGCCCTAACCTATATTTAGTCCTTTAAACCTCCCTTACCTTTTATGGCTGTCATGTTCGAAGGTGGACCATACATGTCTACCTTCAAAATCATGTCACCATTATATTTTCAGCTTCTCAGTGGCAAGTGACAGTGTGATGAACTTGTTACCATTGTTGAATGTACGTCAGTGTTTAGCAAAAGCACCAATCACCAGAAATAGCTAAGCAAAACTAAGTGGCAAAGTCCCACACACCAGAATTGGCAAAGCAAAAACAGTGATGGCTTTTGCCTAAGCTCTTAGCACCACTTATTTTATAGGGATGAAAAAGAGGTCCTCCATTACCCAAATAGCCAGTGGACACAAATGGGAAAAAATGGCATAATGTTTTCAACTTTTTTTTTAAATTTGTGTCCAAGTTTGGGTACATAAATTTTACTAGGTTAGTAAAAGTAATGTAAAGCAGGTTACGCAAAAATGGCATAATGTTTTCACTTGTTTTTAATATGAGTATATGGGTACTCGATAGTCAATATCACTCTTATATATTTTAATATTAATTTAGGCATGTTAAGGCCTGTTTGTTTGCAATGAATTAAATTCCCTAGGGATCTGAAGAAATGCATTCGAGAAATAGCGAAAGTTGAAGAATCAAATAGGAAGATCCATGAATCTCCATCAAATAATCTCCTTTTTAATCATAAGGGGAGACGAAAAATGAAATGCCCCTCCGAAAGGGAGAGAAACCGCAAGTGTGATTACCACCACCTAACCCTCTACCGAGCCAAACAACATAAGAAATAAAATAAAGTAATATGAATGCAAATCTAACAGTTATCTACTATGGATGTGGGACTCTTATAAAATAAAAAGGAGAAGATGTGCTTTATATTTAATGCACAAGCTAGAATAGTAGCATAGATTTTCAAATATAACCATCAAATTCAACTCTCTATAATTGAAGATGAATCAAGGCATGTGGGAATTGAATAACCAGCCATCACCCTAATAATTCCATTGAGGTCAACATCCACCCTCGCTCCTAAGCGGTCATAATTGTGGTCGATCCATCGCCATCACCATAAAACTATCGTTGTGCCGTTTCCTATCACCTCAATATTCCTTCTCCCCTTTCCCCTTTAATAATCTTTTGATGTATTTTTTCTGATCATGAATCGCTATGTATTAAACTTTTAATGTATCTATTCAAACAAACAGGCCCCAAACAAATGGGCCAGAAACTGTATTATAAAAGTATATTCAAACTTGGGCTCAACTCCAATCCGGGTGCACCCCTTTATTTGGGTCTTAATCTGGATTCTTACGTCTTTAATTTAAAACATAGGCATGAGAATGGGACCTAAATACATATCCTGTTAGTACTGGGTGGTCAGATCGGGGCATGCACATATGCACTCTGCATTTGAATCTGAAACTGATTGGAAATAAAGGAAGGCTTGCTTTTAACCCTGTTTCCCGCTCACAAGAGTGGTGAACTGTCATTTGCTGGAAGAAAAACCCCCACTTTCTCAAGCTTATGTGCTCCTGAGAGGAGGGACCAATAACCTTATCAGAATGTTTTTCAAAGGTACATGTGATGAATATGGAGGGGGCCAATACCTGAAACAGTTTGGTAGGGGCCTGTTTGGCAATCACGTCGCCAGGAATATAAAAGGTTCTGAAGTGACGTCAACACGTTCTGACTGGAATCTTCTATAGGCCTTATATTGTGAAAAATTTCTGGTCACATTCTACCTGAGCTCCCTGCTTAATTATAAAGACCAACTGATCCTATGTCACAGACCCGTCCCACCAGCCCCGTATTGTCCGCTTTGAGCCTTTGGCCCGCACGATTTTGTTTCTGGGGCAGACCTGCGGGCGACCCAAAAGGCCTCGTGCTGCAATAGGCGGGTAGTCTCTTTTGTTTCTGGGGCAGACCTGCAGGCGACCCAAAAGGCCTCGTGCTGCAATAGGCGGGTAGTCTCTTGGGTGATGTGAGATCTTACAATCCCCACCACTCAAAAGAGAACCGCCCTTGGCTCTGATACCATTTTGTCACGACCCGTCCCACCAGCCCGATATTGTCCGCTTTGGGCCTTTGCCTGCACGGTTTTGTTTCTAGGGCTAACCCGCAGGCATCCCCAAAAGGCCTCCTGCTGCAATAGGCGGGGGTCCTGACTTATAGCCCAGTCTCTTGGTAGTCTCTTGGGCAATGTGGGATCTTACACCCTATCTGTAATCAATCCACCACGTTCACTAATGATGAAACTAGGGTCCCTCTACACACTACCCACTCATCCAAACATTAATCAGTTGTTTTGAGATCCAAAGAAAAAAAAAAAACGCCTTCTAAAATCATTAAATTTCATAGCAATAAATCAAGGGGTAAGGATGAACTCTTCTATGATGCAAACGAACTTAACCGGGTCCCTTCAAAGTCATGAAAAACTTAGATCCAGTCATTGAGCACGGGCAAGGCCTCAGTCAATCATGTTAAGTTCGTTTGTGTTAGTAGTGACATACTTAGAATTGTTTAATCAAAGAGATTAGATTTTTGGCTGCTCCTTGTCAAGTAGTTTTCAAGCATGTCAATCGTACATCCAATACAATGGTGGATTCCTTGGAAAATGAGGAAGTGAATAGGGACGCTCATTTGATTGGTATTTGATGTCTTATTTGTGATTCTTGTTACTTTTTTTGTGTGTGGAAGGAGGGTGTCGGTATAAGGCTCTAATGCCTATCCTTCATCTCTCTTTTATGTTTCTATAGTATGTTTTGTTTTCTCTTTTAATGAAAGTTCTCATGTTAATGATGAATACATTATTGCGACCCTGCCAAATAAACAAGACTCTTGTTGGGCCTAGCTAATAAGTCTCCATCCAACTAAAGGATACGTTCTTTTCACATTCCCAAATGCTTGTCCTCACATGGTCGTCTCTTGGATTCTCCAAAAATCTCCCCTCCCTTTACCAAAAAGAGAGAAGAAAAAAAAATTCTCCCTTCATCAATGATAAAATGCTTCAAACCCTACAACTCAGAATGCTTTAAAAAGATTGATTCACAAGAATTTTAGGGTATTTGAAATTCTAAATAACAATATTTGAGGTTCCTGTATCAAATACATCCAAAATTTGAATGTACTAATATCATTACCTATTGTCCCTAAAAAACATTGTTATTATTATCGCCATTTAGGTACGAGTCATTGAAGTAAGCGGCTAATCAGGTTAGAATGACATCCTAGTAGCTGTGTCAAAAAGGCCAAGACAGCCAAAATGAAATGAATTGGAAATTTGTGTATTCTGGTTGACAGAGACGCACATGAAAGGAAAGGGAATATGTTTCCAGCCACATCCACTGCAAAGGAACCTTTTTGCCGAGGAAGAGGAAGAATATCTCAATAAGCTTTTTCCATCGACGGATTTTGCCAGCTTGGGGAGAAGAAAAGGCGGAAGAATAACCTCATCCATTTTTTCTTGAAAGCAACTATTTAATCTTTCATGGCCATGGCTTTTCCCAAAGCACTCCCACCTTTTGATATATTCTTAGTGTTGAAGTCATAGCACACGCACTAGACGGGTTGGACCGGTGAGGGACCGGTGAGGTGGTGACTCTATCTACGTTAGATTTCTATTTAGCAGAGTTTGCTTATTAATTAATTAGGATTGTAATTCCTATTTAGGATAGGTTTCTTTCCTACCAAGCTTGTTTAAGGCCCATTTGGATATTTTACATGTAAAATAAAGTGTAGTAAAGCATCAAATCAAGAGAGAAGATAGTATTTTATTTTTAGTTATTTGGTATGAAATCTTTTTTGAGTTTTTGTATAGACAAGTAGAGTTTTTATGTATTTTAGTGGAGAAAGTTCTTTTTCCTGTGTCAGAGAAGGGAAAAGTCAAGTAAAAGTCATACCATGTGCCGGCGACCCTAGGGTTTTTACTATTTATTGGTGGATGTAATAGATTTTGGTAGAATGTCGTAAACTATTAATGTGTTTTTTATTTCTCTCTTCCCTTCTCCCTCAACAAGTGGTATCTGAGATAGATTATCGATTCCGAGAAGATTAGGCGAGTTGAGGGGTGGCCATAATGATTGTTTTTTCATGTTCGGTGGATCTTTGAGATCGTACACAAATTCACGGACGAATTGTGTGCGGATTTGCGGATATCAAGGCATGGTCACTTTGATCGAATCGACGGGATCTTGTTTACAGAGAAGGAGATGGGGGGAAGAGAAAAAGGTTTGATTCAGATTGAAGGGGTTCCGAATCATTAAGGGTTGAATATTGTTAGGGTCCGATTTCGTCTATGCTATGGAACAGAGAAGAGAAGGATCCGGATTTGCAGAAAGAGCTCTCAGGTTGTCTTGTTGCAATGTCTTGGTCACCATCCCAGGGGAGCACCGGTGCAAAAATTGGGATCGGAGAGGATCCGATCATCTCTGTTGCAATGGGTTATGCTGCATAGATCTAATCTATTGTAGAGATTCGAAGTGGGCCACGTTCAGTCGACAAAGGAGAGAAAAGGTTTCTCCAGACTTCTTGCCTATGCTGGAGAAGGGAAATCGAAAGGGGTGAATCTGTTGATTAAACTTTTGAAACTGTAAACTTAAGCTTGCTGCTAATGAGATGGCTAAGAAGCTCTGAATTTCATTAATCTACTTGAATGAGAAAATTACAACTTAAATAAGAAAAAAAGTCTACTACTGCAAGCAACATAACATCCACTTTGCAGATTTTGTGGAACTACATACCACGACTCCAGCATGAACAATGAAACTGACCATGACTCCTACAACTTAGGGATTCTCCTGTAGACTAGGTAAACAAGTTTTCTAACTACATGCAACCACTTTATTGAAAAGTAAATAATCTAAAGATAAATCTTGACACCCTCCCTTAAACCGTTTTCTGCAGAAAACAGTTTAGGATTAATCTTCATCTTCACTTCACTCCTGTGTGAGTCCCTCCCTTGAACAAACTCCAAGCACACTTCTCAGCTTCTCGAACGTACAGGTCGTTTGAGAGTTTTTGTCATGAGATCAGCAACTTGATCTTCACTCTTACAGAGCTGCAACTCAATCACACCATCCTTGCATAGATCACGCAAGAAATGGTATCTAACATCGATATGTTTGCTTCTTCCATTCATAACTGGATTCCTGGAAAGCCTGATTGCTAAAACATTATCACAATAAATTGTTGTTGAATCTTGTTGCTGGTTACCAAGAACTTCTAGCATTATTCTCAACCAAATGGCTTGGCAGGAACATGAAGCAGCTGCCACGAACTCAACTTCAGTGGTGGATAATGTCGCAATTTGCTGCTTCTTCGAGGACCATGAACCTACACCTGAACTCATTAAAAACACATTTCCAGAAGTGCTTTTACGATCATCAATATCAGCTGCGTAATCACTGTCAGTAAAACCAAGGAAAGTTGACTGTTTTCCTGTCTTATAAAAAATCCCAAAATCTGATGTGCCTTTCAAGTAACGAAAGATTCTCTTGGCTGCCCTGAGATGCATCTCAGTGGGATTTTCCATATATCAACTTATCACGCTTACAAAATGCATGATATCAGGCCTCGTGGAAGTTAGACACATCAAACTTCCAACTATCTCCCCATCAGGATCTAGACTCAACTTTGATCCTACTTCTGCTGGAGTTCTAACTGGATTGCAGTTTAGCATATGAAACCTTTCCAATACTTCCAGAACATAATTTTTTTTTACAAATAAAAATACCAGTTGCTGATTGTACTACTTTTATGCCAAGAAAGTAGTGTATCAGCCCCAAGTCACTCATATCAAACTCTTTCATCAGACTTTTTAAAATCATCAAACATATCAACACCACTCCCAGTATAAATTATATCATCAACATAAAGGCATACAAGGAGCATTTTACCTTCATCACCAACCTTAACGTATAAAGTATGCTCATAAGGACACTT
Organism: Litsea cubeba; assembly: GCA_012931725.1. Classification (NCBI taxonomy): domain Eukaryota; kingdom Viridiplantae; phylum Streptophyta; class Magnoliopsida; order Laurales; family Lauraceae; genus Litsea; species Litsea cubeba. Next base: position 23,780,739 of record CM022948.1, on the reverse strand, counting down.
TTGGAAGCCTTGTTTGACGAAATATGCATATATGCGGCTGTACCAAGCTCGTGGTGCTTGTTTCAACCCATAAAGTGCCTTCTTCAATCTTAGGACCTTATTCTCTTTGCCTTGTTGCACATAGCCTGGAGGTTGATCGACAAACACTTGTTCTTGCAATTCACCATGTAAAAACGCAAATTTCACATCTACTTGAAAAATAGGCCAGGAGTTTTGAGCAGCTAGAGAGATTACCAAATCAATTGTGCCTTACCTTGCAACCGGGGCAAACACTTCTTTGTAATCGACACCATATTTTTGCTTGCATCTCTTCGCTACCAAACGGGCCTTGTGCTTGTCCACCTCGCCTTTCTCATTCAATTTGGTTTTAAGAACCCACTTCACACCAATAGTCTTCTGACCTTTAGGCAAATCAGTAAGCTCCCATGTATCATTTTTCTCAATGGACTTAATTTCAGCATCAATTGCTTTTTGCCATTTTGAGTCCTCAACTGCATCCTCAAAGGCGAGTGGAGTAGAGTTTGCAAACAAAGCAAAGTGTGCAATAGTACCATCATTAGAGAGTTCATCTCCACTTACACAATCAATCATCCAAGATGGTCTCTTCCGTGGACGTTGAATTTGAGGTGTCTGATCATCTGCAAGCAGATCATTTTCTGGTGGGATTTCGTCAGGCTCAGGAGACTGCTCAATGCTATCGTCTATTGCATTGAAGTTAGCTGGAATCTGTTGCTGCATTTTGCCTTCCCCAGATTGAACCCACGTCTTTTCTTCATCAAAAACCACATCTCTGCTGGTAATCACCTTCTCGGTAGTTGGGTTGAACAATTTGTAGGCTTTGGAGTGTTCACTAACTCCAAGAAATATACACTTTGCACCCTTGTCGTCGAGCTTCGTCCTCTTTTCGTCTGGAATGTGTGCATATGCTATGCACCCAAACACTTTAAAGTGATCTACTGAGGGTTTCCGTCCACTCCAAACTTCATCAGGTGTCATGTTTTTAACAGAGAAAGTAGGGCATCTGTTCAAAACATGAATGGACCACAAAACTGTTTCAGGCCAAAAACTTTTAGGAACTCCTCCCTTAACTAGCAAGCTTCTGACCATGTTGAGACTAGTTCGATTTTTTCTCTCGGATACACCGTTTTGCTGGGGTGTACATGAAGCAGTGAGTTGCTTTCGAATCCCCTGCTCATCACAAAAAACTTCAAACTCTTTTGAGAAATATTCACCACCACGATCAGTTCGCAGAGTTTTGATCCTTCTTCCACTTTCATTTTCAACAAGTGCCTTGAAGGTTTTAAATGCATTAAAAGCCTCTGATTTTTCTTGCAAAAAATACACACATGCCTTTCAACGTACTGAAGTCATCAATAAAAGAAATAAAATATTTCTTTTTACCATTCGATATTGGATTGATTGGACCACATATGTCTGAATGCACCAGCTCCAGTAGGTTTTGTGCTCTCCATGCCTTCCCTTTGGGAAATTGATCACAGTGTTGTTTGCTAACAACACACTCTTCGCAGACTTCAAATGTAGGTGTGATCATGGGAAGGCCAGTCACCATTTGCTTCTGATGCAGTGTCCTCACGCCATTGAAATTCAAATGGCCATATCGAAAGTGCCACAACCACGATGAATCATCTTCCTTAGCCATCAAACTAGTTTGGACATTTTTAAACTTCAGCGGAAACAATCTGTTTGGGCTCATTTGAACCACAGCAATGGCACCTTACAATATCATATATCTCACATGCATCTTTCTAAAGAGTTATTATATAACACTTTTCTTGTAACTATCCAACACTCAACAAATTTGTTTTCAAATTAGGCACATAAAACACATTCGAAATGATTTCAACAAAATCATTCTTAGTCCTAATTTGAATTTCACCATTTCCCTTCACATTAACACTTCACCCATCCCCAAAGCTCGCAGTAGTTTAAAAGTTTTCATCCAGAAATGAGAAAGATGACTTACAACCACTCATATGATTGCTGCAACCTGTGTCTACATACCATACTTCTGAATCAATCTCCTCCTTGATGTGGAAAGCCATCAAAAGTGTCTCATCATCTTTCTTTTCAGCAAAGTTGGACTTCTCTCCCTTCTCGTTGTCTTTTGGTAGCTTTGTGTAGCATTTTTGCGATAATGCCCAAGGTTTCCGCACCTATAGCACTCGATATTGGACTTGTCAACTTGTCCTCTTCCTCTACCTCTACCTCGACCTCTTCCTCTCATGCTTGAGGATTCAGAAAAGGTAGAAGCTTTCAGAGCTTGTTCTTCTGAGTTGACACGTTTCGTGGTGCCACGGTTCAGCTGCTGCTGATGGACTAACAAGGAGCTTTGGAGCTCATCAATCGACATCTCCTCAGTGTCATTTGACTCTTCAATAGAGAAAACAATGTAGTTGAACTTTGGAGCCATAGATCTCAGGATTTTCTCTACAATGGAGCCATCATCAAGCATGTCACCATTGATTCGTGTTTTGTTTGCAATCCCCATGGTCCTTGTACAATACTCGGTGACAAACTCTCCATTCTTCATTTGGAGAGTCTCAAAGTCTCGTCTTAGGGCTTGAAGTTGTGCACGCCTCACTCACCCTTGGTACTTTCTCTTCATGGAGTCCCAAATGTGCTTGGAAGTATCTTTTTGGAGAATGGTCTCCAAAATTGCTCGATCAATGGCTTGAAACAAGTAATTTTTCACCTTCAGGTCCTTCAACTTCAGATCATCTATCGTCTTTTGTTGTGCTTGTGTCAGCTCGCCTTCTGGTGCAACAATTCTTGTTTCCACAAGATCCCAATATTCCTAGGATCTTAGGAAATTCTCCATCAACATGCTCTAATGATCGTAGTGACCGTCGAAGCGAGGAATGGCTGGCAGAACGAAATTCTCTGCTGGCTTGTCAGACGCCATGGATGTTTGCTACTGCAAAGATGTAAAAGCTGCTGCTTCTAAGAGAGTTTCTCGACACATGCCCAGTGGGGGCTCTGATACCAGATATTGATTAAACTCTTGATACTGTAAACTTAAGCTTGCTGCTAATGAGATGGCTAAGAAGCTCTGAATTTCATTAATCTACTTGAATGAGAAAATTACAACTTAAATAAGAAAAACAAGTCTGCTACTGCAAGCAACATAACATCCACTTTGGAGATTTTGTGGAACTACATACCACGACTCCAGCATGAACAATGAAACTGACCATGACTCCTACAACTTTGGGATTCTCCAGTGGACTAGGTAAACAAGTTTCCTAACTACATGCAACCACTTTATTGAAAAGTAAATAATCTAAAGATAAATCTTAACAGAATCGCCATTGGAGTAGAATGTAGAGGGCTCAGTTTCAGCCAATGAAGATGATCGAAGTAGAGTTGCCCGGATTGTATAGCACAGAGGGTTGCCAAACATTGCCCATCAAAGGAGACCTCGGTCTTGCCACCACTAGGAAGGAAAGAGAGGCACAGAGCCACTGCACCGCCACACGACTGTACCGGAGAAAAAGGATCCGAACTCTAGGTGTTAGTTTTAGAATCGCTAGACTGAACTGTAGTTGTTAGGGCATATATTTGATACGATTATTCAACAAGGGTAGTGGGTTTTACCAGCTTTGCTGTGAGGAAGAAGGAGAACTTAGCTTGTGCTTGGCTTGGCTTAGTCCAGGTAAGTCCAGGTTTGGGTAATGTTGACTTGACCCGAGTGCAGTGGCCCAGCAGCAAGTGAAGGCTAACGTCACCAGGTGAAGTCAACAGCCAGGTTGGAGGCCCGTTCCCCAAATCGAACGGTAGATACTTCTTCATGCGATAACAGGGCCATTCGGGCTCGGATTTCAGACTCATTTGATCATGCACTGTAAGGTTCGTGACCTTACTGGGTCAGTTGGGCCCAATAGCAGGCCCATTGACCCGTTTAACTTGCTATTATTTTAATTAATTAAATTTTAGATATTTAAGTGGGTTTAGATCACGAGCGAGTTTCTTTTAGTATTAGAATAGTGTCTGCGGAGTTTTGTGCAATTCCGAGTTCGTTTGATCATAGCAGGGGAGTAGTTTGCAATTTAGGGAAAATTGAGTGTTTTCCGAAATATTCTAAGTGTCGTGATTTTTGGGTTCATTGGAAAGGTTTCGTCGCTTTTTGTTTCTTGACTCGTCACAATCCGACAATTAGAAACCCTTCAAGTAGTCCATTCTTTCACCGGACCCGCTTAAAGGGCAACTTAGTCATTTTCTCCCTCTCTTCTTCTTAAACGAATATTAACCCTAATTTTCTAATCATTCTCTGCAACGAAGAATCAACCGCAGCCCCTTTCTTCTTCCTCTTCTCTTCTCAAGCCAGAACTCTAGCCCAGAAGACTACTCTCGAAGATCCGAACCGCTAGTCTTCATCCTTTCGATCCCCTTTTTCTTCCAATACCAAATTGGTAAGATTTCTCTCAACCTCATATTTTCATTTTTTCTTCTCTTTGGTTGAATTTGTCAAATCTTGATCCTTTTCCTTTCTTTCTTCTCCTTTGCGTTCTAGGTTGTATTTGGTTGGGTTAGATTGTGGATCTCGGGGTAGAAAAGCTTCTCCTCGAGTTTTTCCCAATTTCCAAGCTTCTTTTTCGTCGAGGTAAATTCATATGTCTGTATTGTTCTTATTGATTTGGCTATGCTTCTTGTTAGGTTTCCCATGATTCCAAGCATGATTTAATATAAATTGGGAATTTATATGCTAGTTTAGGTTTTAGGGAAATTGGATTGAAATGGATAAATTAATGATATTGGGTTGTTTAAAACTTTTTTATTTGATTCAGTGGAATGGAATGGAATGGGATGGAATGGATTGTTGGGAGAGCAAGAGGCTCTACTTTATGCAGGCTGTAGCCTTTTGGTAGGCTTGGAAATGGAGGAAAACGAATTGTGGTAGAAGAGTTTTAGAAATGGCCTGAAACCGTATGAATTCCACACTGTCGGTTCAGTGTCGGTTCACGTCGGTCAACCTACACCATCACGTCAGTCAGCCGACACTGACCTCGGTCCGAATTCTAGAGAGCGATGAAATCTGGAAAATTGTATGCAATGAACGTCGGTCAGCCGACGGTTGGTGTTGGTCAACCAAGCCCATCATGTCGGTCAGTCGACACTAAACATCGGTTCCAAAACCAGCAAAGCGAAATGAACGTCGGTCAGCTCTCGGTTCGTTGTCGGTCAGCCGACACTCATCATGTCGGTCAGCCGCAAGAACATGTAAATGGACCATTTTGGAACGCCCATAACTTTTAATCCGCCCGTTGGATTTCTACATATAATATAACGTTGGAAAACCCTTGAGACGTAGAATCCAATGGTTCTGATTTCATCACGATCGGAGGTCGGAAAGTGATGTAAATGCTTGGATTAATGATCCTGTTTAATTTTATTGGAAAATAGACTGTTAACCTAGGATTGGGCCCTAAATGTTGGAACCCATGAACCTACTCTCACTTGACCATTAATAGGGATTGAAATCAAAACACGTGGCTGGTGTGAATTCGATAGGTTGTCTAAGTATTTGTGTATTACATATGGTATAACCGAATGCATATAGAACTAGACCAATAGATGCTTAACATGATTGTACACCAAGGGATTTCCTTAGAAGCATCGTTGATCCAACTTCCATACGTACTCTGTTAGGACATGTGGGGTACAGGAATGACATCATTGCTTAGAATTGGATTGTAACATCTCCTTGACTTTTGACTTGTATCCGTTGTCTATATTCCTTGTACACTCTCTTGGCATAAAATACTTAATTAACTATGAAACATAAATCCTTGTAGGATTTAGGACTTGGACCTGACTTAAAGTGTACCTTAGGAACCTGTGTCTTGTATTGATAAACATGACTGGCTAGCAATGAAAGGGATTATCACGTGGATCACTTGTCTTGTATTGTCTTGAATGAGATAATCCCTAAGATCATGTCTTGTATATTGAACTAGCCAGACTTGCTTGTCTTGTTTTCCTTGTGTTAAAACCACTACGTTATTATTCGCATATCATGGCCATCTGCAGTTTGGGGTATTATTGACGGGCCGGTTACTCGGTCGTCAGGGTGGGCAATCGGCGTTGGATGGCATCTATGGCGTTGAATAGCTGGGAGCGGGCTTGGACCATGCTGCTATTCCCAGGACCGCGAGCTAGGATCCTACTGGAGCCAGATTTTGGTATCAGTAGTCTTGCTTGGATTGTTACTGGTACCCCGGGAGGTGGCTTGGACATCCTCGGAGTCTCCCTCTTGTTTCTTGTTTTGCATTGCAAGGATAGTGGTTATTGCTAGATGATTGCTATGATTCGTTTTATTGTTCCTATTGATGATTACTCTTGCTTTATGCCTAGCTTCGATCCTTGTGTTCACATGATTATATACTTGTCATTACTCTATTTTGATACATGCATGTTTGTTATGCTTTGCTTATCTATTGCTCAACATGTTGTTGACTCTGTTCCTTGGTGTACAGACACCTCAGGTGGTTACTACTACTATGAGGAGCAGGCCGGTGAGGAGATCCCAGAGGATCTCCAACTAGCAGAGGAGAAACGAGAGTGGTGTGCCGATGACGTAGAGTAACGTCATCTTACCTGGCACTAGAGAGTCACATGGGGATATTCATTAAATTTATTACTTCTCTTTTAATCCTCGTTGGAACTTTCACTTTATTGACTTCAGTTTCCTTATTGGCCTTGTTTATTGGGTTGGCCAATGTAATAATTAACTCTTTGATTAGTTTTGTTTATATTCTTTAATGCAACTTTAATTTAATGAAGTTATTATTCATTGAGTGATATTCCATATGTCTAAATTGTATGAATTCTGCAATTCATTAATGTCTTGAGGCTTGAAATACAATATCCTCACAGCGGACTTACGATCTTTGGGACTAAAGGACAAAAATTTTAATTAGTCCAAAATTTCACTCTCCGGATCCGGTTTATTCTTTAATCGGGTACGGGAGACGTGACATGCACGCTTGTGATGATGAGGTCTACATTGTGGTGTAGGGTATTGAGGCAAATCATTCCAGATCAAGACAGTCGAATTTTGGGATGGACGATTTCTTCTATCTTTCGTAGTGGTACTTCATGGTAAGGTGAACTACGACTTATGGAGGAAGCAGATGGAATTTTTTCTGGTGGATCGTGACTTATGGGAGATCATGTGTGGGGAAGATACAACACCATCCGAAGAAGCATCTGCAAAGAAAACGTGCGTCATGAAAGGAGCAAGGGTTCTACTTGCAATCATGGTATCAGTGGATCGATGATGACATGCTTAAGTATTTGATGGAGGTGAGGACTCCGAATGAAGTGTGGGACATCTATGCAAGCATGTTTGTCAAGAAGCCAAAACCCACAGAGGACAATGTGTGTTATCAATTTGGAAAACCGAGACACATTGCACGGGATTGCAAAGTGATGATGGTAGTCATTGAGGGAAGTTCAGCCCAGAGTACTTGAGGAAAAGGGGAAGCCAACGACCATAGGGGAGCCATTGAGGAGAATGGTTAGGAATGAGAGGCAAATTTCACGACATCCATCGAAATTTATGAGTATGCACTGATATCAATAGTGTATGATATTGATGTTGTGCCTTCGGATTCTTTAGAGCTTGAAAATCAAGTTCAAAATCAGATCAAGGAAGAGAAATCAATGGTGGAGGAGGTTGATTAATCGGGAGTTGAATCAAGTCCTTAGGAAGTGTAATATCCCGATCCTACCCTAATCATGTTTAGTATCTAATTAACCCTAATTAGATACCTAATGGATGTTTGAATGCAATTGTGCTTGATTAGAAAGATTAGAAGGAGTACTTTGACCATTGACTATGTAGCATTATGACTTTTTCGGTATTTTGGTTTGTGGGTCCTGCATGTGTGTTTTATATTTTCTAAGGACTTTGGGTGCATTACATAGTTCATAGTCATTCTTCGATTTTCGTGTTTTGACCCAACCTGTTTGAACCCATTTAGATCCATTTATGAACCAAAAGCTTTAAACTATAAATCCTTCTTAGATCTTGGACTTTCTTGTAAATAATAGAAAATCCATTATATAAAACCTTAGCTAAAACACAAAACCATGTCTCTTTCATTTCATTCTCATCTCTTTTAGCAAGAGGCACCTAGGGTTTCGTTTCTTGCTTCCAAATAATAAATAGAGAGGTTTGTGAGTGTTTCATTCATCTTCTCCAACAAGCAACCTATCTTATTCAAGCTGGCAAGTATTTTCTTCTTCTCTCATACTTCATAGGTAATCAAGTCTCTCCCAAATCACACTCTAATGTTTCAAAGCCATGATTGGGAGTTTCTATTCGTGAATGCATCCTGATTTGCAGGTTTTCTTTCATTTTACCATTATAGGAGTTTGGTTAATGTTTCATTTTGTGGTTTTTTTCTTAGAGCTTGGTATTGAGTGGGTATAGCTTCGATTTCTATAGATTTGAGTTGCAAGCACCTAAGGCAAGTAAACATTCATAATATGTGCATGTTCTTTCTCTATTTTTTATTCTTATTATTGATACCAAAAATGTCACTTTGCCTCTTTAAAGATCAAGAAGCAACATGAAGCCGCAACCTACTACAAAACAGGCAATGCTACTTCAAAAATCAAATCTTATCAGAATAAAAAAAAAATTGCAAGATCCTTCAAAACAGCCAAAAGAAGAGTACACATGAAGTTTTGGGCTATTTCAACATTGTTTGACCTAACTTCACTCTTCCAGCAGCTAAACAAGAGCTCCCGGCGGCGACAGCATTAAAGACATCAGATCTTCGATTAGAGCCTGTGGATGGTCTCAAAATACCTCCAAAAGGCTCCACGCCAAGTTTCAGGTCAAACCGACAACGTTTGACCATACATCAACCATCGAGCAGCAAAATCGAGCATCTCGGCTGCTAGAACCGCCGAGGCCATCACTCATCAAACAGAGCACATGGGTGACTTCAAAATGCTTGCAAAGGGCTATATGTCAAGTTTCAGGTCATTTCGACAGTATTTCACCAGACTTTGACCATCGGAAGCCAAATAAGGCCTCTCGGCGGCGAAGCTCCCCGGGACCATGGTTTCCAAATCGGAGCTAATGGATCATCTCAAAATCACCCCAATAGGTTCCCTGTCAAAATTCAAGTCAATCGGACATCGGTTGACCGTCCATCAAAGCGGGACATCTTCATCGTGATAATATCAAGTCTACTAGCGATAGGACCCCACACGGCTTCAAAACTCAAACAAAAGCCTATGGTTGGTCTTATTTATTGCTGAGGAGGCTTCACCTCAAATTTTAGGTCATTCCGACCGCGTTTGACCCAGTTTTGGCTTCTGACGGCAAATCGGCAACTCTGCGCGACAAAGTCTCCGGCTTTCCCAAAAAATCAGAACCTTTGCACTCTGATACGCAAGGCTTCTGGTCAAGTTTTTAACAGGGAAATCAGGCCAATAAATGTACAAAAATGTCAGGAAAACACGAAAGAAAAAAAGAATAAAAAAGGATGAAAAAAGGCCGAAAATCAGCGACCGAAAGGGAAAAAACCCTCGATGGTCGTGACCCTGGACTGAGACCCAGGTCCGCGACGCGCGTTATTACGGTTTTCCACAGGTTTCCGCCGTGAGGATCCCAAGACATGGGGATCAGCTCACATGAATAAGTTTGCGGAAGCGTGTACCAAAACATGTCCACTCATAACATAAACATTTCCAATAAGATGCAAGGGCAAAATAACATTGAGACTTAATATCAGAAGAAGGAATGTAAACAAGGTATTCCCAACATAGTTAAAGTTTTCAAAGTTAATATAAAAATATGTTAAATAAGTTACAACTCATATAAGAGGCCAACAAAGGCCAATACAATCCCAAAAGTTCAAAATAAAGACACCTAAGTCAAAATGAAGCGAGTCCTCAAGATCCCACCCGACGTCTAGTTGACATCATCGGGCTGCCACTCTCGAGCTGGGGGTGGCTCAACAGCCTCCTCCTGACGCTCCTCCTCAAAGGCAGCGTCTCCTGCACCTGGTGTCACGCCCCGAGCCCGAGATTTCACACATCCCGAGGCGTGACACACGCCTGCATGGAAATTCGAGTCAAACTCATTGACTCTTGGTCCCCACGTACGGAATTTACCCACAGGATATCACGTGTGAGGTTTATATTTCTCAATATGCCTGTATAAATCTGTCAAATAGGTATTCAATTTTCATAACACACAATCATCAAGATATAGAGCATAAGGTTCATGAGCATAGATTCAAGTTCAAGTTCAAGAGAAGAGAAGTAAGTTAAGTTAAAGTATACAATCCCAAAAGTTAAACAAGTTCATTAAAACTACTACAAAAGATGTGGCAATCCAAGCCACGGTCAATGGGTCCTTTAAACGTCAATTTCTTATCGAGCAGATATCTAGAAGACATCATCGGGAGTCCATTCAGCTACCCGGCGGGAATATTCCTCTTCCTCAAGGATCTCCGGGGCAATGGCATCGATGTATTCACCTGTAACGCCAAGTGTAGCACCATTAGACTAAGCTAAGCAAGACAAACATATACAGTCCATATAACATGTATCAAATGAATAGTCAGACAGATATAAATTATAAGAGATCAAGGAATGATCACTAGGCATATCAGTGCATGAATTAGCATGAAATATACGAGTCATAGGTAACAGATATACATATTAATAGAACTAGTTGGCACATCCACATAAGCTATATTCTCTCAAATTAATCATATAATATGAAAATAAAATGAGAGCAGAACAGGACAGAGCAGGGCGATGCTACTAGGAGACAGAGGTACCTAGAATTATCCATCATAGACCTAGAGTGCCGGTCAACCCTCAGAATAATTTTCCATCTGCAAAGGGCCAGAATATATACTAAACCCACACTTAGCCGGGTCCGACTTAGACAGGGTCGAAGCTAAGTGGTGCCGACTCATAGAGTGCAATGTACAATTAACAGATCATGTACAGAACAATGTTAATCAGATACAGGACAGATGCAGGACATATACAGGACGGGTCATATAAATAACAAAAATCGGAACTTACTGAAATATACTGAACAAAGCCAGAAATAAATGTAATATAACAGATGTGTAACAGAAAATACATAACTGAACAGAAGCATGATCAAGTCATACTAGAATACTGGGAACGGAATCCAATGCATGTACATATAGATCATATACGGAGTCAAGATGTAATTCAAGCCAAGCCTACAGTCTTGGGAACACTCGTGGTCTTCACCGTCCAACTCGAGGTAGTATTAAGAATCTCGACATTATTGGGCTACAAAGGACCTCTTTGCGTTACATAATTTGGATGTCGAATCCCTTAATAGAACACATTTGGTTCGGTTACAATCCGAAGAACACGTACAACGCCCCTTGTGGGTATGATTGCTCAATCCATATCCACAATTAAACAAACCCATTAGTCATGATAAAGTTCAGGGTGCACATCCTACAGGTCCATATATCAGGCCAATTAGCTAGAATAAGCTACGGTTCAATATCTATTTCATGGAAACATCCATTTATCACAATTATGTAAAATCCAACATTTATTCTTTTTGTTGGGTTCTACACATCATGAGCTTTCCAACGGTATATATGTAGATCTCCAAAAATGAACATACGGTTAAAAAGTTATAGTCATTGGAAATCTGCATACTGCAGGCATCAAGTTCGCTCGAGCGCCCAGATGGTCGCTCGAGCGGACCCCAAACAGAGAGCTGTCCACTCGAGCGGACTCTCCTAGAGAACCCTTCGCTCGAGCGTGCACTCACGCTCGCTCGAGCGAACTGTCAAAATCCTGGGTCCGAAATCTGTGTCTTCTTTATTTTGTTCCAGGCCTTTCAAGGCATTGTTCCTAGTTTCAAACCACATCAAAAAGATAGCATTGAGCGTCCAAATGCTCATAAAAATCATCAATAAACCCTATTACATTAACATGAGAAATCATCCATTAAAAATCCATTTTTGAGCAAAAGAAGGGTTTCTACACATGATTGATCATATTTAAGGAACAAACTAGGAAGCATGCATACAAATGTATAGATTTAACTTGCCTTAGGTGCTTGGAAGCTAACTCTCACACTTAAAAACTCTTAAGCTCAAAATCCCCAAAATGCAAGCTCAAAATGCCCTAAAATGGTGAAAACGAAAATGAATGAGGAAGAAGATGTATGCACTTAACACTTTATGACTAGAGAAGTCAAGAGGAAGTGATTAGAGAAGAAGCTTACCAAGAAGCAAGAAGAAAGAAAGATGAGTGGATGCTTGAGCTTAGAAAATTTAATGCTTGACAAGAAGATGGAGAAGATGAAGTGGTGGCTGGCTTCTACACATTCAAGGTCCCTTGGTTGATGCTAGGAGTACAAGAAGAAGAATAGAAGGGAAGGAGATGGGAAAAGCTCCCAGATGCTGGAAATGGAGAAGGAAGGAAGAAGAAAAGAAGAAATGGTTGGGTTGAGGCTTTTAAAGCCAAACTTTCCCTGCATTGCATGCAAGTCCACAAAAAGGACTGAATTTTTTCAAGAAAGGGCCTGGGTTAAGTGAATGGGTTGGGAATGGGCCTAATGAAATCCAAAACGAATGGGCCAAATCACGCACGCAAGTAACAATCCATGAAATGTATTATGCAAAGCATTAAAAACCCAAAATTTCTAAATACACACAAAACCCAAAACACTCCAAAAGTCATAATCTACCTAGTAAATGGTTAAACCCCACTAATTCTACCTAATCAAGTGCAATCACAATCAAAACATCAACTAAGAAATTAATCTAAATTAATTAACTCTAAAATGAGATTAAGGCGGGTCAGGGTGTTACACCTGGGCACCAAAACAACAAGCATCAAACAAGACGACTTGGCAAGTAATCAATTTAGGAATGAGCATGGTACAATTATAGTTTGGAAGAACAATACTAAAACGGTTTACTGAATTCAAAACATTTCATGACTGAATATTTATTTCAAATATACAAACTAACATGAGTACGTATAATATCATAAATAATTACATGATGATAAGAGCAAGCACGCACGACAAACACGACACGCAAAACACGATCCCATGCCACACGAGGTAGACGGGGAGGCCAGCCGCGGAACCGGAACACGCATGATGTGTAATATAATACACGACTAATCTGCAGATAGTCCAGTGTTTAAGGATCCCCAGACAGTGGATCAGACTGAAGGGGCAGTCCAAGCTCAGTGGTGTTCACTTGAATCCATGAATGCACAAACACGACGATATACTTATCAAACTTATCGAAATTTAAGGGGAAATCACTTGTCAAAACGAAACAAGGCATGACTAGCAAAATAGCATAAGATATATGCATAACGAACTTAAGAAGTGATCCCCTTTTTATTCTAGAAACAAATCTTCAAACAAGCTAATACTTGAAACTTCGAAACGAGAGCACAACGATATTTCTTGTATCAAAACCAAAGTTCGAAAACAAAGTTTATCAAGTATATGCTAAAACCTTCGATTGACCCTTGTGTATTTGAAACCCAAATGTTAGAAAATAAAAATATAATTGGTGCCTCCGAAGTTAGAAAATTTCAAATTTCAAATGCACAATATTCGAATAGAAGCCTCTTAACATATTCTAGTTTTTCATTCAGTCAAAAGTCAATTTTCTGGGCCTAGTAAAAAAAATCTGGGCAGCATCAAGTTCGCTCGAGCAGGTACCCATCAGCTCGAGCGGACTGTCCCAGAGGCTCATTCGCTTGAGCGGGGCCAAGCTCGCTTGAGCGAGCAGAGTCTCTGTCTGCAATCTCGCCAAACAGAGGGCCAGCTCGTTCGAGTGGGAGCGGTAGCGCGCCAGGCAATGGCCTGGTCCGCTCGAGCGTCCTCCTACATGCTCAAGCGGCCAAGGTTGCTGCCTGGGCTCATGAGTACGGAATTTCACTCCCTCTCTCACATTTTTCTTGCTCTCTTCTTCCCTTCTTCTCATTTCTGAACCACCTGCAATTACCAAAGCCTCCATGCTCTCCAAGGGATCAGTTCAAACATTTATAAATCATCCACATCACAATCTAAGCCACTCAAGTCATCAAGACATTTCCATTAGCTAAGCAAGACATAGGCTTCAAATCCCAAACATAATTCCAGAAATTTGGAAAGCAAGTAACAGCAATACAATATAAGGGGCTGAAACCAAGTGTAAAGAGCCTAAACTAACATGAATTGCAAGCTTCATAACACAATGATGCATTTTAAGGTAAAAAAATACAATCCAAAACACACATGCAAACATCATTCCTAGATTGTTTACTTACCTTAGCCCAAATGCTAAACAAAGCCCTCTTCAAGATCCTACCAAAAGCTGGGCCAAGAAATCTACAAAAAGCCCCAAGACAAACACTCAAAAATCACCATTTTTTACAACCAAAAACCCCATTTCAAAAATGGGTTTGCATGTTAGGAAAACAAGCTCTTCATGAGCTAAAATAATTCCATTGAGGAGATGGGTTCAAGCACCTACCTATAGCTAGCCAAACAAGAAGAAATCAGCTGGTAGAAGGTGGAATTGTTGCAGAATTTTGCATAAAAGGGTCCAGCTGTAGCTTGAGATGAGAGGGGGAAGATGATGGCCTTAGATTTCCAATTGGAGCTCTCTAGCAATGACATGCAAGAGGAAGAAGAATGAGGAGAAAGAGCTCTCTTTCTATTCTCAGCTCTAAGTCTGAAAGTTGCAGGAAAAATGAAGAATGAAACGAAAGGGAGGGAAGGAGCTGAGTTAAGTGGCTTGGAAGTGGGGCCCAACAGGTCTAAAACTTGCGTTGGCTAAAACATGGTCTTGCGGGCCCCGGATGAGATCGACGAAGAAGGATAAAATGATCCTCGAAAAATCTAGTTTCCGAAAAGTATAAATTTGACATGATTTTGAGATTTCAAAATTTATGCCCATATTTGAGTGTGAAAAGTCAATTTTACCCTTTTGGGTCAAAACTTGGGTTTTTGGGCTTCAAACATAGACAGGCTGAAAACGAAAGTTGTAGAAAATAATAAAATCACTCGAAAGAGATCAAAATCACAATTAAAATCGGAAAACTATAATGACCCTCCCATTCTTACACGTGCACTCAGGGCGTCCCTAATCGTGTCTGACTAAAACTAAATGTCTTCAAAATTCTCAAAGCTATTACTAAGCCTAAATCCAATCATATTCTAACCCAACGATCACTAGCCCACTTAATACTAAACACTCACTTAATTAGCACTAATCGAGTTGGTCTAGGTCGGGGTCTAACATGACCTGGATTTTTGCCGAAAGACCAGTTTTTGGTCCCTTTTCGCGTTTCGAGATGTCCGGCCCTTGTGATTTTCCAAAATTCTTACTTTTGAAGTACCAAATCTATCGATCTTCGTCAACATCACGGGTTCATCTTCGAGAGCATTAAATCATCATTCATCGCTTTGAAATCATCAATCGGCCGACCAAGAAAGGACAGTTTATGTCCAATCGATCGAGAAATCGATAGGACAGGTGGCACCGGACCACTGGTAGCAATCAATGTCTGAAGGTGCATGGGCATCCGACATCGATCAGCATGAATATCCATCGGCGATCATCGCAAGAAGAATCCCAAAAGATGCGGCACGACCCGCGACTCTTCAAGCAACCTGGCGACCACTTAATGCAGTTAACTGACCCGTTTTATGGCAACTTAATGCAGTCATTAACTCATTATTTCGGACGGCCTAATCAGAAGCGAGGAAAAAGGAGTTAGAAGTCAAAGCAATCATGCCATTAAAACCATGAAACTCCTCTCATCATGGAGATTAAAGGCAATTAAAAGCCCTTAATTCTCCACCGGCCAATCAGAAGCCAAAGAAAAGGAGTTACAAAATAAATGAATTAAAACTTGTAACTCCTCCCTTTATGTGGCTTTATTACATTTAAAGCCCATAAACTCTCCTAAATGGCTACCAAAGGCCTATAAAAGGAGAGCAATCCAAGAAGAAAGGGTCTATAAAAATCGATCCAAAAAGGAGAAAATCCATCAGGAAATCTCACAGAATAGAGAAAACTCTGCCGAAGTCCTGCATCAACCACCGCTATAAGGTGACAAAAGTCCCTTGGGGGGCATCCCCCCCTCAAGGCCTTCTCCTCCTGTCTACGTGGCTTAGACGTGGCTTTTCAGCCCATCTACTTAGCTTTCTATTAGACATAGGACCTCCTCTTGGTCTTTGTCCTCCAAAAATATTAGGTTAAGCCGAGCCAAGCGAATCAAAAGCATCATCTGTTCTCATCTGCATGGATGATGGTGAAGTCCACACATGGCTTGCAACCGTCAATCTAAATGAGTCACCACAATCTCCCGAGAAGTTATATCCCCTTTTCTTGCTTTTCATTATATGTTGTCTTGTTTAAAGAGACAAAAAAATCACAACTTTTTTCTTTCACTATTGATAAGAATTGTAAACCGCCTTTTACGACAAACATCGCCTTTCACGGCAAAAAAATCACCTTTTACAGCAACATCACCTTTCACGGCAAAATAAATGAAATCGCCTTTTACGGCATTCAAAACCATGTCTCTTTTCTTTATATATGCAATGAAAAACTAGAAAAAAGTTGATTTCCTTCTCTACTTGTGAAGGTGGATCTCCGGACCACCACTTGCGATTCCAAGTAGAGTAGAAAATCTGGCATACCCATATAAAAAAATGTTGATGCCCGCATCATGCGCCTCCGGACGCAAAAGGGTTGGACCCGGCGAACTCTCACGTCCGCCGACCCCGGTAGCACCGCAAGCATGGAAAGAAGTGGGTCCATCAAGCTGGCACACCCGGTGGGACCCGTTCATTTAAGAACATGATGTTTAGGAAAGAAACATTTGCATATCATATCTTTTGCTCTATTTTTATGCTTCCTTTTCTAGATTCCTTGGCTTCTTTCTAGTTGGTGGCCTATGTTGGATTTAGTAACTAAAAAAAATGACAAGGGATTTTTTGGAAATTTCTAATTCTATCTTTGAGTTTATTTCCACTCTTTCTCTTTGCAAAAAAAAAATTCAGATTTCTCATCTTGGATTCAACTTTGAGAAACTTTGATCCTTTCCCTTTCGGGCAAGTGCTCACAAAAATGTTGAGCCGGCTTGGGTTGGGGACTGGGCCATATATCGTTTCTTTTCGATGTGTCCATTAGAGATCTTAAAAAGAAAAAATCAGATTTCTCATCTTGGATTCAACTTAGAGAAACTTTGATCCTTTCCCTTTCAGGCAAGTGCTCGCAGAAATGTTGAGCCGGCTCGAGTTGGGGAATGGGCCATCGTTTCTCTTCGATGAGTTCGTTAGGGATCATAAATAAAAAAAATCAGATTTCTCATTTTGGATTAAAACTTAAGAAACTTTGATCCTCTCCCTTTCGGGCAAATGCTCGCAGAAAAGTTGAACCCGTTCGAGTTGGGGAATGGGCCATCGTTTCTCTTCGATCAATTCGTTAGGGATCTTAAAAAAAAAAATTCAAAAAAAATAGGACCGATATAGGTATGCATTTACATTAAGATTAAATATTTTTGTTATTTAGATCCTTCCTTGTTATTTTTTATCTGATGTATGTATGTTTGTCCTTTAAAACCAACAAGATCATGTGTTTTTAAGCTATAACTATTGCATTAGTGGAGCCTTGTCTTAAAATTAAAAAGAAAATTTGCATCTCGTTAATCTATTGATAGGTCAATGATTACGCTTCTAACTCTCCATAGAAAACTCAGGGCTTATTGGAGCAAGAAGTGCTTCGCTAGACTCTAGCCCAACCTCTAAATGGGTATGTCCAATTTGAATGAGCTTGATTTGAATAACGAGAATTCTTAGATTACATCAGATGGCTGTGATTTGATGTGCAATAGTGTCACGTAGCAAGCATAGTAGTGTGCTTGACTTAAATGCATGTCAATCATATTTGAAGGAAGCTTGACTATAGCTCCCAGGGTTTGCAATAGAAATATGGAGCATTTGGCCGGTGGTCCCTCAATATTGATTTTTATTGCAAACAGTCCGCGAATTAATTTCGCCGAGGCAAAGGTCCCTTCCACCATTTCATATACTTGAAAGGACAATAATGCCCTCATATTCTCTTATCTCTTTATTAAAAAAAGCTAAGCCTAACTCGCGGTAACTTACCAAAGAAGGAATGAAAGTGAGAAATTAGGGATTTTGAACATCGGGCGTAAGGAAAATGAGGGAAAGTGAATCAGGAAAGGAGAAAGCTCATCAGGTGGATCCCCATCTGCATGGGCATCGATCAGCAAATGCAATTAACCAGACCTTTGTAGCTGTCAAATTGGTGAAAAACATCTCACCCAAATTGGTGGCTAACATTGTCCTATCAAAGCCAATGTCTCCAAAAATGCCATATTCCTAGTGGAGCACACCAGATGAACGGCCTTGATTGGAAACATCTCTTCCTCGTATTCAATTAAATCTTTCTAGAACTCAGATAAATTTATTCCAAGACTCAGATAAATTGTTCCAAAACTCAGATAAATTTGTCCAGAACTCTGATAAATTTGTTCCGGAACTCAGATAAATCTGTCCAAAACTCAAATAAATTTATTCCAAAACTCAGATAAATTTATCCGAGTTAGCGACATATAAATTTATTTGAGTTTGTCACATAAACTCAGATAAATTTATAGCGAATGACATGACTGGATTTACAGAGGTCCCTTAATATTGTTGTTTATGACCTTTTGCAATACCAAACTTTGATAAATTCAGAAAAGGATGCATCAAATCCATAGTCTCATAAAAAGAAAACCCCACTCCTCACCCTTCTTTCAAATCCAGTCACATGAAAAAACAAATCAAGACCCCAACTAAAATTTTACAAGAAAAACAAAGACCTAGATCTTAAAATACTACCAGAACGAAGTTATTCTCACATTCGGGCCTGTTGGGAGCATCCTCATCATCATGAACAATGTCGCCTCCTTCAATAAAACCAGTACTCAAGACCAAACGAACAAGAAGCAATCAAGAACACCACTTGCGAAAATCCATGAATTCCCAAAATCCAACACAAATAGGAACTAGAAGAAGAAAGGGAAATTTCGAAAGATCATCTAAAACTAGGAATTTTGTTCCCTCCCATTTGAATTTTGAAACTTGATCTATTCCCTCTCATCTGAATTTCGAAACTTCATCTAGAACCAAGAAATAAAATCCATTAGAGGGGCAAATCAGTCATGAAATATCTTGTTAAGGAGCTTAAAACTAGGGATTAAATTCGTGACTGTGAGGCCCCACCCCTTGTGGGCCCTCAATTTGGATTTGAATACTATATCTTAGCCTAAGTATATTAATTATGCTAATTATGGGGTTTAGTTAAGGGTAGAAAGGTATTTTCCTTGGTTTTAGTGAGTTTAGTCTAGTTGTGTAATTAGTAGAGTCAATAGGGTGTCTTTTGTTATTTCTAGAGTTAGTTTGTTAGAGGCCCAAGCTAGAAATTAGTATTTACTATAGGGGGTATCCAATAGAGAATCTTCTAGAACCTCACCTAAAGGCCAACTACCCACAACCCTAACCCTAATTATATTTAAACAAAAAGGGCATTTTAGTCCCTAGCCTAAACCCCCAAACCTATATAAGCAAACTCCTCTCATGCCCTACGCTGGCTACTGCTCCTCTCTCTCATTTCCTTCTTCTTCTCTCATTTCCTTCCAACTCTCTCTCTCTCTCTCTCTCTCTCTCTCTCTCTCTCTCGTTTCCCTCCAATTCCACCAGCTCCCTCTCTTTCTCCCTCTCTAAGAGCTCTAAGGAGAAGAAGGAGAAGACGATCTCAGCTGCAACCTACTCATATTGGGAGTTCTCTCTCTATCTCGATCATCTCTTTCCCTTCCTCAAATCAGGTCGGTGCTTTCTTCTAGTTCAATTCCGTTAGAAAGTCCTATTTCTCTATCTAAATCCCCTTCCTTATGGTAATTCTCTGGTGGAAATGGGTATAGGAGTAGAGATCTCTTCTAGATCTGATTTCTGGGACTGGTTCTGGACAGAGAAGACCATAGGAGCTGGGATTTCTTTTATTTGGCTTGGATCTCTATCTCTCTCTCTTTCCTTCTTGCAATTGATCAAAGGCAAGTGTAATATGCTTATTTAATATGGAATGAATGTTTACTATTTTTGATTCTCTGTATTTCTATTTAGATGATGTTATAACTATTAGATTTACCTTTAAGCATGTTTTCATGGATGATTGGCCATTGATGGATGGGTTGGTCTCATTTGGAAGATCAATGGCCAATGGATTGGATGGCGGGATGTGTATTGAAGTGTATTTCCTGTTTCTTATTGTTTATATGGTAATTAGATGAGTTCGGATGAGTTTTGATGGAAATCGGAATGAAAATGAGGAAAATCCAGAATTCAAGAAGTTGGCCGAACTCAGTGTATTCGGTCGACCGACTTGCATCTCGGTCGACCGGTGTCGGTCGACCGAACACACTGAAACTGGGAAAATGCAACTCCTAGTTATATCTTCCACAGAGGCATTCTCTGTGACTTCAGTGGCTGAGCTCAGTGTTTGACCGAGCTTAAACGAAATTTGGAAGAACTGACTGGAAGCTGGATTTCTCCTTTTGGCCAAGCTCAGTGTACTGACCGAGCTCAGTTATTGATTGAGCTCAATGTCCTAGCCGAGCTCAGCGTTTTGGTTGAGCTCATTGTTTGGCCGAGATCAGTGTTTTAGCCGAGTTCAGTACTTAATCGAGCTCAGTGCTTGACCGAGCTCAGTGCTTGACCGAGCTCAGTATATGACCGAGCTCAGAGCCAGTAGACCGAGGTCGGTGACCGAGCTCAAGTGATCCAGAAGAAGGAACTGGAACTTGGGACACCCTTCAACCAGGATTCCCAGTGTCCTCGGTCGACCGACCAGGCTAGAAGGTCGACCGAGTACACTGAAATTCTGGAAAAATAAGGCACTGCCTGATGGTGCTTGTTCATATGTTCCCAGTGTGTCGGGTCGACCGCCCAGGCCAGGTGGTCGACCGAGCACACTGTGTACAGTGACTTTCCCAGATTTTGGTTTCTTACGTTTTGATCATATGTGGGGCCCATTGTCCATCCAAATAGACTTCCATCACTGTGCTAACCACGAGTCAATGGTGTGGCTCAACCTTGACTCGTGGGGTCCAATAACTTCAGTCCAGGTTATATAATCTAAGATGATTCGACCTTTATATGTTACCAGTGATGCTCGTAACTTCTGGAGCACCAAACACAGTATCTATTAGCATTTGATGTTTCATTTAAAGATCAAATTACCGGAGATAGACCTGAACCTGAAAGTGGACCAATTACTTAGGTTGGACTGTTGATAATTTCCATTGATTCTTGAACTTGGGGATTTACCTCCCTCATATTATTACTGACCCTTTATTGTCCTCATTCTTGTTTATACCTGTTAATTAAATGAAAAATGGATGACCTGAACCTAGGATTACTTAGAGATGACCCGGTGGTATGATTAGGTGCACATTGACCCGTGTTTGACCCGTGCACACAGACCTTTATTATTTCCTAAGTCGGCATAGACACTCACTCAGTCAATTTAAGCTCAGCCAGTTGGATTGATCATCACTGGTATGAGCTATTGAGAATGTTGTGTGAGCTATCATGATGAGCACTGTTGTAGACGGACGGTGCGATACCGGTTCGGTCTCTAGATGATGGATGTGGTGTGGATGTTGTTTGTGAGGCTAGATAATCCCCAGCACTAGTGAGGTTTCCCCGCCGCACTGTGTTCAGTATGGGAGGGCCGCGGCATAATATCTCGCGGTATTCCAACTCGTGTGAATGTGCCATATTGTTTCGATTAGATATCTTATTTATTTTGATTCTAAATGCTTATCTTGCTCAACTGCTTAGAATCTATATCATTGTTATTCTCTTTAACATTATTACTGTCTCTATTCATTTTGATGCATGCATCCTATATTACTTGCATATTGTGACTTGCCAGATCTTTAGATTTGGTCCATTCTTGGTGCTTAGGTCTTGACCCCGAGTTCGAGGGCGATGCGTATGCACTCGTAGGGCGCCCGTAGTAGGAGATTACGGATGGGGACCGGCCGATCAAGAGGTCGAGCCGGAGGGTGGAGAGCCTGCACCTGGAGTGTGAGAGTATTCTTTGTTTTGGGATTTGAGTGTCTTTTGTGGTGAGATGATAGTTTATGGAAAATGTAATAAACCTTTGATTTTACAACTTGTCATTTCTAGGCTGGACATCAGCCCCGTTCACACTTGATATATTTGATGATACCTTATGCTTCCGCTATCTCTGTTATTGCTTCCGCTTTACTCTTTATGCTTCCGTTATCTCTGTTATTGCTTCCGCTTTACTCTTTATGCTTCCGCATTCTAACCATTAATATGATGTTGTTCAAAAAGTGTTAAATTGGACCTCACTGCGGACCTACGATCTTGGAAGTTCTCGGATTTTCTGGGAAGTAGCGCTCCAACTTCGGTACCTTGACAGATTTCTTGGTATTCGGAATTGGGGCGTTACAGTGACATAACTTCAAAATGGTTACAGGGGAAATCAATCATGACAATGTGTGATCTTGCGTATTTAGGGACTTCTGCCCGAAATATGTCCAGCTTCGTGGACTACAGGCCTTAACCGAAACATTTGTGTACTAGAGCCTTTAAACGACACAGTTAAGGGACCTTTCGCTCATAATGAATCCTTCAAATCCCCCAACCCACCTACCCCTTGATATATCGCCCTCAAAGTTTTGGTGTTTTTAAAAGCACCAATATTTTTAGGTCTTCAATTTAATGTGAGGAGCAATTGGATAATTATTTGATTAGTGTAAAGTATTATCTCCCCCCTCAGAGAAGGCATTGAATGTGGGGAGCTGGTTGATCATAAGTGTGTGAAGATAGAAGCTTCATCCTTATGGTGCATGTAAGGTCCGTGACCTTACTGGGTCAGTTGGGCCCAAAACCCGGCCCGTTGACCCATTTAATTTGTTATTATTATAATTAATTGTATTTTTAGATATTTAAGTGAGTTTAGATCATGAGCGAGTTTCTTTTAGCATTAGAATAGTATCTGCAAAGTTTCGTTCGATTCCGAGTTCGTTTGATCATAGCGAGGGGGTAGTTTACAATTTAAGGAAAATTGAGTGTTTTTTCGAAATACTCCAAACGCCGTGATTTTTGGGTTCGTTGGAAAGGTCTCGTCGTTTTGATGATTTTTTATCTTTTGACTCGTCACGATCCGACGATCAGAAACCTTTCAAGTGGTCCATTCTTCACCGGACCCACTTAAAGGGCGATTCGGTCTTTTCCTCCTTAATCATCTTCTTAAACGAAAGCTAACCCTAACTTTTCATTCGTTCTCTGCAACAAAGTAACCCAGCAGCCTCTCTTTTCTTCTTCTTCCTTTCTCAAGCCAGATCTCAGCCCTAGAAGACCCCGTTCGGAGATCCGATCCGCTAGGATTCATCCTTGCGATCTTCTCTTGCTTCCGGTACCATTTTGGGTAAGACATCCCATAATCTCATATTTTCTCTTTATCAGTTCTTTGGTTAGATTAGGTCCAATCTTGATTCTTTTTCTTTCTTTCTTTTCCTTTGCGTTATAGGTTGTATTTGTTCGGGTTAGATTATTGATTTTGGGGTAGAAAAGCTTCTCCTCGAATTTCACCCAATTCCAATCTTCTTCTCGATTGAGGCAAGTAGATCTACAATTCATATATATGCATGTATGTTTGTTTTCATTTGATTGGCTATGTTTCTTGTAGACTCCCTTTTAATTCCAAGCATGTTTCTTGTTGAGTTGGGATTTATATGTTAGGTTAGATATTTGGGTAATTGGTATGAAATGGATAAATATATATGATCTTAGGTTGTTTAGAATTATTCATTAATTCAATGGAATGGAATGTGGTATATGGAATGGATGATGGAGAGCAGGAGGCTCTATTTGATGCAGGTTTAAGCCTTGGAAAGGCTTTGGGAATGGAGAAAATAAATAGGGAAGAAGGAGACCAGAAATGGCCTGAACCCGTACGAGTTCCGTACTGTCAGTTCACTCGTCGGTTCAGTGTCGGTCAACCGACAACATGGTGTGGGTCAGCCGAGAGCCACGTCGGTTCCAAAAACAGAGAGCCATATTTGACTTGTTGAACTGTCGGTTCACTTGTCGGTTCGGGTCGGTCAGCCTACACCTTGGCGTCGGTCTACCGACACTGTTCTCGGTTCCAAAAACAGAGAGCAAAATATGAACTGTCGGTTCACTTGTCGGTTTGGGTCGGTCAGCCCACATTCAGCCGAAATTACCATTTTGGAATGCTCATAACTTTTAATCCGCCCGTTGGAATTCTACATATAATATACCGTTGGAAAGCTCTTGAAACGTAGAATCCAATGGTTCTAGTTTCATCACAATCAGAGGTCGGGAAGTGATGTAAATACTTGGATTATTAATCCAGCTCATGTTTTATTGGAAATGAGACCTGTAACCTAGGATTTGGGACTTAGATGCTGGAAACCACTAACCTTCTATCACATGACCATAAATGGGTTTGAAATCGAATCACGTGGCTTGGTGTGAATTCGATGGGTTGTCTAGGTATTCGTGTATTATGCGTGATGTAACTGAATGCACATGGAGTTGAATTTAATGATGCTCAACATGATTGTACACCAAAGAATTATCTTAAAAGCATCATTGATCCAATTTCCACATGTACTCTGTTAGAATACGGGAAATACAGGGATGACACCACTTGCTTAGGATTTGATAGTAAATTCTCTTTGACTTGTAAATTGTATCCGTTGTTACAATTCTCCTTGTACACTCTCTTGACATAAAACACGTAATTAATTATGAAACATAAATTCTTATAGAATATAGGACTTGGACTTGACTTAGAGTGTACCTTAGGAAACCGTGTCTTGTTTTGATAAACATGACTGGCTAGTGATGGAAGGGATTATCTCGTGTTGCTTGTCTTGTGATATCTTGAATAAGATAATCCCTAGGATCTTGTCTTGTACATGGAACTAGCCAGACTTGCTTGTCTTGATATTCTTCTGTCAGAACCACTTTATTATTATTGTTGCATATCATGGCCATCTGCAGTTTGGGATTTAAATGACGAATCGGTTACTCCGGTTGTCGGGGTGGGCAGTCGGCGTCGGACGGCGTCCATAGCGTTGAATAGCTGGGAGCGGGCTAGGACCGTGCTGCTATTCCCAGGACAGGGAGCTAGGATCCCACTGGAGCCGGACTATGGTATCAGTAGTCCAAGGGGATTGTTACTGGTACCCCGGGAGGTGGCATAGGACATCCTCGGAGTCTCCCTCTTGCTTGTCTTGTTAGCATTTGCATGATAGTGGTTATTGTTAGATGGCTAGGATTCCTTTTATGGTTCCTGTTGTTTATTAATCTCGCTTTATGCCTAGCTTCATATTCTTGTATTTACATGATCTTATACTTGTCATCACTCTACACTTGATGCATATCGTGTTTATTATGTTTTGTATATTTATTGCTCAACATGTCGTTGACTTTGTTCCTTGGTGTGCAGACACATCAGGTGAGTATTACTACGAGGAGCAGGTAGGTGAGGAGATCCCAGAGGATCTCCAACCAGCAGAGGAGGCACGAGAGTGGCGTGCCGATGACGTAGAGTAGCGTCATCACTCCTGGCACGAGAGAGACATATTTGGGATCCATTAGATTTATCTTTCATTCATTTATTTCTCTCGTTGAACCTTTCCTTAATTTGACTTCAGTTCTTTTATTGGCCTTGTATCTGGGATGGCCAATGTAATAAATTACTTAACTCTTAGTTCTGTTTACTCTTCTTGCAACTTTAATTTAATGAGAGCTTATTAATCATTGCTTGAGATCCTATATGCCTAGAGTTGTATTAACTCTACATTTATTGTGACACATGAGGTTGGAAATATTAAATCCTCACCGCGGACTACGATCCGTGGGCCCGAAGGACAAAATTTTTAATTAGTCCTAAAACTCACTCTCCGGATCAGGTTATTTATTTAATCGGGTTCGGGGGACGTGACAGATTGGTATCAGAGCAGTGGTTGGTTTCTCAGGGTAAAAATTGTAGAAACCATAGGACGCGTGTGAGGATTTCGTTAGTTAGTAGGTTGATCTCTTAGTTTTATTTTCTAGCATTGTGATGTTAGCTTGGGGCATATTGGAACTAACCTTGAATGTTTTACAGGATTATGGCTGGTAGACACAATACCCGAGGTGAGGGTAGTTCATCTCAGAATGGCTCTGAGAACCAGTTTCATCAATTCATGGCAGCTTCATCCAGTCTCAGAAGGACATGGCTGAGCAAAGCCAGAAGCAGAATGAGGACCAGGCTGTATTCCAAGCACAGATGCTTGAGGTAGTACAGAAGGTGGGCCAGCCACGGCAAAGGAGTATGACCTGAATGAGTTGGTTGAGAAGTTCAGGAAGAGGTTCCCACCTGAGTTCCATGGCATTGAGGACCCCGCCGTTGTAGATGAGTGGGTTGTTCAGATGGAGAAGATATACGAGGTATTTCGGTGCACTGGTATTCAGCAGGTGCAGCTTGCAACCCACATGTTCCGTGGGGCAGCTGAGAGATGGTGGAAGACCGTCAAACACCCATATGAGGAGATTGCTGAGGAAGTAGCCTGGAGAACTTTTACAGAGCAGTTCCAAAAGAAGTTTATTCCAGAGCACTACCGGGATCAGAAGATGGAGGAGTTTGAGAGGCTAGTACAGGGTGACTTGACAGTACAGGATTACGAGATTACCTTCACCCATTTATCCCGATTTGCTGAGAGTCTGATTCAGCCAGAGTCAGAGAGAGTCCGGAGATTTATCAAGGGACTGCGAGCAGATATAAAGATGCAAGTGCAGCGTAGCAGGCCGACCAACTACGATGATGTGGTCAAGGAAGCTTATTGGGCAGAGGAGTCTCTGAAGGAGGTGATTGCTTTGGAGCAGCAGAGGATCTTAGTATTGATCCCTCCACCCAGGACACAGGGATCTTCGTCTCTGTCGTATCAGCAGCCGGCACCTAAAAGGCTACGGTTTGAGCCTGTACTCCGACAGCAGCCACAGCGAGTCTCTTGCATGCATTGTGGCGGGAACCATTATGGCCGTGATTGCAGGAAGTAGTCCGGTGCATGTTTCAACTGTGGAGACCCCGGGCATAAGGTTCGTTTTTGTCCAGGGAAGACAGGAGTGGCACCACCTGCATTTCCAGCTCCGGCGCCCAGGCCACCACATCCTGCGCAGCCGTTGAGACAGATGCCTCCTGGACAGGCCAGGCCACAGCAGCAGCCGATGATAGTCCGACCACCTCAGCCGCCGCAGCAGCGCCCTCCAGTACCTCAGCAGCGCTATCAGCAGAGACCCCCAGCACCCAGATTCCAGGGGCGCGGTCAGAGACCACCGCAGCAGTATCACCAGCAGCGTCCCCAGCAGGCAGGGAGAGCTTATGCTCTGACGCATGAGGAAGCAGAGGCTGCAGGGAATGTCATTGAAGGTACACTTTTAGTTTGTGGATTTGATGCTAAAGTTCTATTTGATCCTGGATCCACACACTCGTTTGTTGCACCTAGCATTTGCACTGCATTTGGGGGAGGATAAGGAGATACTACCCTAGGATTTGATAGTAGCTACCCTTGTAGGTAGACATGTAGCTTGTAATGTCATCTACCCTAGGTGTAGTATTCAGATTGGAGAAGTTAAGTTGACCGTCAGTTTGATCATTTTACCGATGGCGGAGTTTGATGTGATACTCGGTATGGATTGGTTAGCAGCGAACCGAGCGGTGTTAGATTGTTTTAACAAGACTGTGAAGTTGCAGAGTGCAGATCGTAGTGTTGAGTTTATTGGAGCTGAAAAGCCCATCTCCACTCGGATGATTTTTGCATTGAAGGCAGAGCGATTGATGAGGAGCGGTTGCGAAGGTTTTATCGCATTTATTGCGGAAGATAAGGAGTCTAAGTCTGTTGATGAGATTCCAGTGGTGCGAGAATTCCCGGATGTGTTTCCGGAGGAGATTCCTGGATTGCCACCTGTTCGTGAGTTGGATCTCACGATTGAATTGCAGCCAGGGACAACACCTATTTCGAAGGCCCCGTATAGGATGGCACCAGCAGAATTGAAAGAGTTGAAAATTCAAATTGGAGATCTGTTGGATAAGGGTTTTATCAGGCCCAGTGTTTCACCGTGGGGAGCTCCGGTGATATTTGTGAAGAAGAAAGACGGGACTATGCGGATGTGCATAGATTACAGACAGTTGAACCAGATGACTGTTAAGAACAAGTATCCGTTACCCGAGGATCGATGAGCTATTCGATCAATTGCAGGGAGCCCAATTCTTTTCGAAGATAGATCTGCGTTCCGGTTATCATCAATTGCGAGTCAGGAAGGAGGATGTTCCTAAGACTGCATTCCGGACGAGATATGGACATTTTGAGTTTCTTGTAATGCCTTTTGGATTAACGAATGCTCCAGCAGTTTTTATGGCATTGATGAACAAGGCATTTGCTCCTTTCTTGGATCAGTTTGTGGTAGTCTTCATAGATGATGTATTGGTGTACTCGAAGACTAAGGAAGAACATGAGCATCAGTTAAGAACATCTTTGCAGCTTTTGAGGGATAACCAACTATATGCTAAGTTGAGCAAATGTGAATTTTGGTTGGAACAAGTGGCATTTTTGGGCCATATAATCTCTAAGGAAGGACTGACTGTGGATCCCAAGAAGATTGCAGCAGTTGTCAATTGGAGTAGCCCGCGGAATGTAGCGGAGATTCGTAGTTTCCTTGGACTTGCAGGTTACTACAGAAGGTTTGTGAAAGGATTCGCTACTATAGCATCTCCGTTGACTAAGTTGACGAGGAAGGATATTCCGTTTGTGTGGACGGAGGGGTGTGAAAAGAGTTTCCAAGAGCTGAAGACCAGGTTGACTACAATCACCTATACTTGCTTTACCCGCTCTGGAAGTGGAGGATTTGTGATTTTCACAGATGCATCCGGAGTAGGATTGGGATGTGTTCTCATGCAGCATGACAAAGTGATAGCCTATGGATCAAGGCAATTGAAAGATCATGAGAAGAAATATGCCACACATGACTTGGAGTTAGCAGCAGTGGTGTTTGCATTGAAGTTATGGAGGCATTATTTATATGGAGAGAGATTTGAGGTGCATACAGATCACAAGAGTCTGCAATACCTGTTTGCATAGGGTGATCTGAATAACAGGCAGAGGAGATGGATGGAGTATATAAAGGATTATGATTTTCCAATCAAGTACCATCCTGGAAGAGTGAATGTTGTAGCAAATGCTCTCAGTAGGAAGGCAGCATTCAGTGGATGTATAATGCCTGAATGGAGATGGATGGAGCAATTCAGAGATATGGATGTGGAAGTCTGGCCAGTTAATGAGAAGGTCCTAGTTGCTACAATGGGAGTTTGGGAGCCAGAGATAGTTAACAGGATCAAGGAATGCCAGAAGGATGATCCAGAGTTGCAGAGAATCATACAGCATGTGGATGACAAGCTAGAGTTCAGATAGATAGAGGGAGTTTTGTACTGCAAGGATAGGTTGTGTGTGCCAGATGTTCAAGACATCAAGTCAGCGTTGATGACAGATGCGCACCACACCCGATATTCTATTCACCCAGGGAGTACCAAGATGTATCAGAATTTGAAGCATCACTATTGGTGGGTGAAAATGAAGAAAGAGATTAGCAGAGTTTGTCTCCAGGTGTATGACTTGTCAACAAATTAAGGCAGAGCACAAGAAGCCCCCTGGTTTACTTCACCCGTTGGAAATTCCACAGTGGAAATGGGAGAATATCACCATGGATTTCAGTGTCAGGGTTGCCGAACACCAAGAAAGGCAATGATGCTATTTGGGTGATTGTAGATAGATTGACTAAATCAGCCCATTTCTTGCCATTCAAGACTGGACAGTTTATGGACAAGATGACTAAGATGTACATAGATCATATAGTCAAGTTGCATGGAGTGCCTAAGTCCATAGTGTCTGATCGAGACACTAAGTTTGTCTCTCGGTTTATGATATACTTTCTAGTCATCTATGGGTACTCAGTTGAAGTTCAGCACAGCTTACCACCCTCAGACAGGTGGACAGTCAGAGCATACAATTCAGACACTGGAAGATCTCCTCAGAGCATGTGTTTTGGATTTCAAGGAGAGTTGGGATGGGAGTTTGCCTCTATATGAGTTTGCCTACAATAACAGTTACCATTCAAGTATTGGTATCGCACCATTTGAGGCATTGTACGGAAGGAGATGCAGAACCCCAGCATGTTGGGAGGAAGTTAGGGTTCGAAGTTTTCATGGCCCCTCAGAGATTGCTGATTCCAATGAGAAGGTCAGAGTTGTACAGATGAGAATGAAGGAATCTCGTGATCGTCAGAAGAGCTATGCAGATAAGAGGCGGAGACCTTTAGAATTCCAAGTGGGGGATATGGTTTTCCTGAAAGTGTCTCCGATGAGAGGTGTTGTCAGATTTGGACAGAAAGGAAAGCTTGCCAAGAGGTTTGTGGGACCGTTTGAGATTAAGAGCAAGATTGGAGACGTGGCTTATCGTTTGATGCTACCGCCAGAGTTAGCGGGTGTGCACGACGTATTTCATGTCTCAATGCTTAAGAAGTATATTCCAGATCCCACCCACGTGTTGCAGCACGAGCCACTTCAGCTTCAGGCAGATGTCACCTATGTGGAGCGGCCAAAGTAGATTATCGACACTAAGGAGGTAGTGTTGCGTACTAAGACCATCCAATGGGTTAAGGTACAGTGGGAGAACCACAGTCCGGAGGAAGCTACGTGGGAGCAGAAGGAGCAGATTCAGAAAGCGTACCCCTATCTTTTTCCAGATGAGGTATGTTTAGGCATTTGGGGGACTAAATGTTCTTTTTATTTGTGAGAGTTGTAAGGTCCGTGACCTTACTGGGTTAGTTGGGCCCAAAACCCGGCCCGTTGACCCATTTAATTTGTTATTATTATAATTAATTGTATTTTTAGATATTTAAGTGGGTTTAGATCATGAGCGAGTTTCTTTTAGCATTAGAATAGTATCTGCAAAGTTTCGTTCGATTCCGAGTTCGTTTGATCATAGCAAGGGGGTAGTTTACAATTTAAGGAAAATTGAGTGTTTTTCTGAAATATTCCAAACGCCGTGATTTTTGGGTTCTCGTTGGAAAGGTCTCGTCGTTCTGATGATTTTTATCTCTTGACTCGTCACGATCCGACGAACAGAAACCTTTCAAGTAGTCCATTCTTCACCGGACCCACTTAAACGGCGATTCGGTCTTTTCCTCCTTAATCATCTTCTTAAACGAAAGCTAACCCTAACTTTTCATTCGTTCTCTGCAACAAAGTAACCCAGCAGCCTCTCTTTTCTTCTTCTTCCTTTCTCAAGCCAGATCTCAGCCCTAGAAGACCCCGTTCGGAGATCCGATCCGCTAGGATTCATCCTTGCGATCTTCTCTTGCTTCGGTACCATTTTGGGTAAGACATCCCATAATCTCATATTTTCTCTTTATCAGTTCTTTGGTTAGATTAGGTCCAATCTTGATTCTTTTTCTTTCTTTCTTTTCCTTTGCGTTATAGGTTGTATTTGTTCGGGTTAGATTATTGATTTTGGGGTAGAAAAGCTTCTCCTCGAATTTCACCCAATTCCAATCTTCTTCTCGGTTGAGGCAAGTAGATCTACAATTCATATATATGCATGTATGTTTGTTTTCATTTGATTGGCTATGTTTCTTGTAGACTTCCTTTTAATTTTAAGCATGTTTCTTGTTGAGTTGGGATTTATATGTTAGGTTAGATATTTGGGTAACTGGTATGAAATGGATAAATATATAT
The DNA here is from genome assembly GCA_012931725.1 of Litsea cubeba. Classification (NCBI taxonomy): domain Eukaryota; kingdom Viridiplantae; phylum Streptophyta; class Magnoliopsida; order Laurales; family Lauraceae; genus Litsea; species Litsea cubeba. The sequence continues at coordinate 23,748,817 of CM022948.1, read as the reverse complement.
GATCTTAGGTTGTTTAGAATTATTCATTAATTCAATGGAATGGAATGTGGTATATGGAATGGATGATGGGAGAGCAGGAGGCTCTATTTGATGCAGGTTTAAGCCTTGGAAAGGTTTTGGAAATGGAGAAAATGAAATGGGGAAGAAGGAGACCAGAAATGGCCTGAACCCGTACGAGTTCCGTACTGTCGGTTCACTCGTCGGTTCAGTGTCGGTCAACCGACAGCATGGTGTGGGTCAGCCGAGAACCACGTCGGTTCCAAAAACAGAGAGCCATATTTGACTTGTTGAACCGTCGGTTCACTTGTCGATTTGGGTCGGTCAGCCTACACCTTGGCGTCGGTCAACCGACACTGTTCTCAGTTCCAAAAACAGAGAGCAAAATATGAACTGTCGGTTCACTTGTCGGTTCGGGTCGGTCAGCCCACATTCAGCCGAAATTACCATTTTGGAATGCTCATAACTTTTAATCCGCCCGTTGGAATTCTACGTATAACATACCGTTGGAAAGCTCTTGAATCGTAGAATCCAATGGTTCTGGTTACATCACAATCAGAGGTCGGGAAGTGATGTAAATACTTGGATTATTAATCCAGCTCATGTTTTATTGGAAATGAGACCTATAACCTAGGGTTTGGGACTTAGATGCTGGAAACCACTAACCTTCTATCACATGACCATAAATGGGTTTGAAATCGAATCACGTGGCTTGGTGTGAATTCGATGGGTTGTCTAGGTATTCGTGTATTATGCGTGATGTAACCGAATGCACATGGAGTTGAATTTAATGATGCTCAACATGATTGTATACCAAAGAATTATCTTAAAAGCATCATTGATCCAATTTCCACATGTACTCTGTTAGAATACGGGAAATACAGGGATGACACCACTTGCTTAGGATTTGATAGTAAATTCTCTTTGACTTGTAAATTGTATCCGTTGTTACAATTCTCCTTGTACACTCTCTTGACATAAAATACGTAATTAATTATGAAACATAAATTCTTATAGAATATAGGACTTGGACTTGACTTAGAGTGTACCTTAGGAAACCGTGTCTTGTTTTGATAAACATGACTGGCTAGTGATGGAAGGATTATCTCGTGTTGCTTGTCTTGTGATATCTTGAATAAGATAATCCCTAGGGTCTTGTCTTGTACATGGAACTAGCCAGACTTGCTTGTCTTGATATTCTTGTGTCAGAACCACTTTATTATTATTGTTGCATATCATGGCCATCTGCAGTTTGGGATTTAAATGACGAATCGGTTACTCCGGTTGTCGGGGTGGGCAGTCAGCGTCGGACGGCGTCCATGGCGTTGAATAGCTGGGAGTGGGCTAGGACCGTGCTGCTATTCCCAGGACAGGGAGCTAGGATCCCACTGGAGCCAGACTATGGTATCAGTAGTCGAAGGGGATTGTTACTGGTACCCCGGGAGGTGGCATAGGACATCCTTGGAGTCTCCCTCTTGCTTGTCTTGTTCGCATTTGCATGATAGTGGTTATTGTTAGATGGCTAGGATTCCTTTTATGGTTCCTGTTGTTTATTAATCTCGCTTTATGCCTAGCTTCATATTCTTGTATTCATATGATCTTATACTTGTCATCACTCTACACTTGATGCATGTCGTGTTTATTATGTTTTGTATATCTATTGCTCAACATGTCGTTGACTTTGTTCCTTGGTAGTGCAGACACATCAGGTGAGTATTACTACGAGGAGCAGGTAGGTGAGGAGATCCCAGAGGATCTCCAACCAGGCAGAGGAGGCACGAGAGTGGCGTGCCGATGACGTAGAGTAGCGTCATCACTCCTGGCACGAGAGAGACATATTTGGGATCCATTAGATTTATCTTTCATTCATTTATTTCTCTCGTTGAACCTTTCCTTAATTTGACTTCAGTTCTTTTATTGGCCTTGTATCTGGGATGGCCAATGTAATAAATTACTTAACTCTTAGTTCTGTTTACTCTTCTTGCAACTTTAATTTAATGAGAGCTTATTAATCATTGCTTGAGATCCTATATGCCTAGAGTTGTATTAACTCTACATTTATTGTGACACATGAGGTTGGAAATATTAAATCCTCACCGCGGACTATGATCCGTGGGCCCAAAGGACAAAATTTTTAATTAGTCCTAAAACTCACTCTCCGGATCAGGTTATTTCTTTAATCGGGTTCGGGGGACGTGACAGTGCACTTTGGTTGAATCAAGTCCTTTTCCTACTTAGACCTTTAATTTTGGATTTATAACATGACTTGCATCTGAAAACTCAAGGTTGCAAGAGTGAACCTACCACTAGGAATGTCAAACGGGCTGGGCAGGCACAGCCCGCCAGAAAATCTTCTTGGCACGGCACGGCATGGCCTGCGATGGGCCGTGCTGTGTCTCCGTACCGGGCATGCTCGGCGTGCCTCTTTTTTTATTATTAATTTTTTTCGTATTTCTGGTATTAAAATTAAAAATTAGAACACAAGCACGGAGAATGACAAAGATATTTATGTAGTTCGGTCAAACTCGACCTACTCCAGTGAGAAAAGAACCATTCGGATCTTAACTTCTTGAATCTAGGTTTGTAAATAGGATTACCTTCAAAACCTTACAATCTTTTTAGAGAATAAAAATAAAAATGAATAAAAAAATTATATATTTACAAATTACAATGAAGGAAAAATCAGATGTGTAGTCCACTAATGTATTCCGATGGATCATAATCTTCCACTCTTGTCAACTCTTGTTTCCTCATATTTGTAAAATACCAATCTCGTAGGCAAACACAGTACTCCACCGTTTCTTCAGTTAGATTTGTTCTTTTGTCATCCACCACACGTCCACCTGCACTAAACACCTAATCTGATGCTACAGAAGACGTTGGAATAGTCAATAAGTCACGAACCATGGCGGCAAACACTGGATAAATGTTTTCTTGTTGCTTCCATCAAGCTAAAATGCCAAAACAAGATGCATCCGGCACTCGTATTACACCAACGTCAAGATACGATGATAACTCTGTCATTATGTTACTTGAACTTGAGCTGGATGCCATGCCCATGGACAAGGAAGAATACCACACATCCCACACAGCTTCACCTGTTTGCTGGACTTCTGAATGGGTCATACTACCCTCAGTTGTACCCATTTTCTCATAATAAAGTTGAAAAGGTGCTTGCATGTAATTCAGCCCTTATATTTGAAAACATATTTAAATCTTGATATTTCGTATTTTTATTTAATCAATCAATAAAAAAACTCTACACCACTTAATTTTAACCTAGGATCAAATATAGCAGCTAAAGAAAATCTCATTGGAGCCTCTTTCCAATATTTATTAAAATTTTCTTTCATGTTTCTAATAATGTTATTCAAAAAAAATAATCTCTAAATCTATTGAGTTGTAAAGTAATTTGAAAAAGCTTCATTAAAGCTTCATTAGATGTGAGATAATATATCCCGGAAAAAAAATAATGTCGAAGTATAAATAGCTTCTAATAAATCTCTTATATGGGCACATAACTCCCAATTTTCATCACTCATCAACAAATGTTGCGCATGAAAAGCACAAACTATTTTCCGGTAAATTTCCTTGTTTAACAAATCATATATAGAATTTCATCTCAGTACAAGAAGTAGCACTTTTAGCGACGTTTTTTTTTCTTGTCGCTAAAAGTCCACAAAGCGTCGGTAAAACCCTTTACTGATGAAAATAATTTCGTCCGGCAGAAGTCCGTAAAAAAGCGTCAGTAAAAAATATTACCGACGTAATTTTTTTTCGTCGGTAAAAATAAAATTTTTACCAACGATTATTTAATTTTTACCGACAATTTTTTTCTCGGTAAAATAAAAAAGAAACATAAAACAAAATATAAAAAATATTACCGACGTTTTATCTTCTTCTATAAAATAAAAAAGAAAAGAAATAAAAATAGAAAAATTATTACCGACATTTTTATTTCATTGGTAAAATAAAAATGAAAAATAAATAAATAAAAAATTTACTGACGTTTTTATTTCGTCGGTAAAAAGACAAAAAATAAATAAAAAAGAGAAAAAGTATTATAAACGTTTCTATTTCGTCGGTAAAATAAAAATGAAAAATAAATAAAAAAAAAATCTTAACCGACGTTTTTATTTCGTCGGTAAAAAAACAAAAAATAAATAAAAAAGAGCAAAAGTTTTACCGACGTTTCTATTTCGTCGGTAACATAAAAATGAAAAAAAAAATAAAAAATAAAAAAATATTTACCAACGTTTTAATTTCGTCGGTAAAATAAAAAAATAAATAAATAATAAAAAAAAAAATTTTATCGACGATTATTTCCGTCCGTAAAAAAAATTATTTTTAATTTATTTTCTTTTTTTTTTTTGCCGATGAAAAGAAAAAACGTCGGTAAAAGTTTTTTTTGAATGTAATATTTGTTTTTTCAATATAATTTTCCTGTAAACCTGTTTATACACTTGTATCAAAGATAAAACCTGTTCATTTACCTATATTCAATATAAAAATTGCATGCAAACAAAAGTTGCTAGTTAAACAAACAACCATCGCCATTTTCATTAAATCATTCATCTCATTAAACAAATATTACAATCAATAATGATACAATCCCATATAAATGTCCAATATACATAAAGAAATAAACTAAAAAGAATAAAACACCCCACAAGTCTGCAACCGACCCCAAAGCGTCCATCAATCTGCAATGACAGAAACAACATTAGAATCTTAGGAATGAATTAAATTATAAATGAAAGATAAACTTATATATATAAATCGCCTCCTAAGTTTTTCGACGGACTGTTTTTTAGTCAATGTGTTGAGGATCCAGTGGTTTTTTCGTCTAATTCGTTAACCGGAAGTCCGATTCACCTACCGTCAATTCCTTCAAGTTATTTTGGCATTGAAATAGGTACCCGTGCTAGTTTCTGGGCTGTCCAATTGCAGTTTCCCATTTTCGACCTCCGACGGGGCCTATTTTCAAGACTAAGTATTAAGAATAAAATGTTTTTAGGTCTAATTCGTCAACCGACAGACTGATTTACGAGCCGTTAGTTCCTGCAAGTTAATTTAGACCTGAGCGAGGTGCTCATGCTGGTTTTCAATTTTTCTAAAGCCTTTTCTTATTTCGGACCACCAGCGGGCCATTTTTTAGCCTGTTGGAAAATCGTCGATTTTCGCTTCTAATTCTCTAACCGGGAGTCCTATCTGTGAACCGTCAGTTCCTATAAGTTATTTTACCATCAAGTGAATTGCTCGTGTCGGTTTCAGGTTTTTTCGGGGGCCGTATCCCATCCAAGACCCCTGGCGGGCCGTTTTCGAGCCTAAGTGTTAAAAAATCCTATGTTTTTGCTTCTAATTCTCTAATCGGGAGTCCTATTTGCAAACCATCAGTTCCTACGAGTTATTCAACCCTCGAGCGAAGTGCTCGTGCCGGTTTTCAATTTTTTCGGGGACCGTTTCCCATTCCGGACCCCCCGGCGGGACTTTTTTTTTCGTCAGTAAAATAAAAGGAAAAATAAATAAAAATTAAAAGAGAGTTTTACCGACGTTTTATTTCATCGGTAAAATAAATAAAATTAAAATTGAAAAAGCCTTTTACCGAAGTTTTTTTTCTTCGGTAAAATAAAAAGAAAAATAAATAAAAATTAAAAAAGAGTTTTACCGATAATTTTTTTTGTCGGTAAAATAAATAAATTAAAAATTAAAAAACCTTTCGCCGAAGTTTTTTTCTCGTCGGTAAAATAAAAAGAAAAACAAATAAAAATTAAAAAATAATTTATCAACATTTTATTTCATCGGTAAAGTAAATAAAATTAAAATTGAAGAAACCTTTTACCGACATTTTTTTCATCGGTAAAATCAAAAGAAAAATAAATAAAAATTGAAAAATCGCTTTACCGATGTTTTTTTTGTCGGTAAATTAAATTAAATAAAAATAAAAAACTTTCGCCGACGTTTTTTTTCGTCGGTAAAATAAAAATAAAAAAAAATAAAATTTTTTTTAAAAATTAACCGATGTTTCTTTTCGTCAGTAAAATAAGTAAAACAAAAATTAAAAAAATATTTTATTGATGTTTTTTTTCATCTGTAAAATAAATAAAAATTAAAAAAAAATTTACTGACGTTTTTTTTCGTCGGTAAACATCTTTGTTTTTTAAAAATAAAGTTAATTTGAGTATGAACTTTGCCGACGTTTTTTAGTAAAACGTCGGTAAAATACGGACGTTTTTGTATACGTCGGTAAATACTTTTCTTTACAGACAAATTTAGAAAAACGTCGCTAAAAGTGCAACTTCTTGTAATGTCTATGATCTACTTCTTTGGGTGTTTTTATAGCTGATACGCCTTGTCTCGCACATATTTGGGCATACAATTATCTTCTTTGTGCGGAGAATAAAATAAATTTAGCAATGTCTTTAATGGCATCTATGTAACTTAAATATGCTTTAAACCATTAAACCAACCTTTGCAATGAGATTTAAAATGTGACATACACATCTGTTTTGGAAGATAGAGTTATCTATCAAAGTTGCAAGTGGCATCTGCAATCTCATTAGCTCAATAGCCACTATACTGTTACTGGCATTATCTAAAGTTATAAATATAACTTTTTCCTTAACATTGTATTCATCTAGTTTTTTCAAAATTAAAGTACTTATTCTAGTGCCACTGTGTGGCAATTCAAGACAGCTAAAACTATTTATTCGTTTATTAATAATACATTTTGCATCTATGTTATTTGCAGTAATACAAAGATAACTATCATCCCCTTTAGAAGTCCATATATCTGTAGTTATGGCTATTCTCCCAGGAATTTCTGAAATGTAATTTTTAAGAATTTATCTTCTCTTCCTGCAAGAGTCTAATGGCATCATTTCTAGCTGTATTTCTTGAAATACTATGAAAGTGTGGTTGACGGTATTTTTAGTCTCATTCTTCAAAAAACTCATTTTCAACAAAAAAATGGTAATTTGGATAACATAATCATTTTAACAAGATTTTGGCTAGCATTTTGTGCATTAAAAGAAAAAGGACCCAAACTACTACTACTGCTACCACCAGTAATAGAAATTTGGGTCTGTGAACCAGGCTCCCCTGCCCTTGCATCCATCAACTTATGTAAAGCTAAATATTTTTGCCTACGTCTTAACAAATGGCCGGTACCTGCTTTTGATTCGGCACCATAAATCTTACCACAAATTTTGTATTTTGCCTTTTGGACTTTATTTCCGCCTTCAACAACTTCGAACGTATCATATATATCCCAAATTATTGAAGTTCTATTCCTCTTGGATGCTTTATGGGAACTACTAGGAAATGGTGGTGGTAAATTAATCACCTACTTCATCTTCTAATTCAATAAAATCTTCTTCTCCCCCTAAATTAATGGAAGAAGATTCTATGGGAACTCTTCTAGAAGATCGTAAAGCCATATCTCAAAAAATAAATTTTAAAAATAATAATAGTTGTAGCCTTCCTTTTGTGATAATTAATATAAGAAATAGGAGAAAATGAGAGTTAATATAATATATTATAAACTTATAAATATGGAATCTCAAATTTAAATGATATAATTACCTCTAAATTTTTTAAGGCCACTTTAATCTTGTCTCTTGATGGCTTGATCTTTGGCCTTCAAAAACTTCTTTAGAGAGAGTGAAAGAATTGAATGCCTTGAGTGAGAGAGCTACAGGGTGTATAGAGAGTGAGAATTGTATGAGAAATGAGAATGAGAGAGTTAGTGTATTTATAAACTTTGTAAAGTTGAAACGGACACAAAATACCCCATATATGACCATTTTATGGCTGTAGGTAGGTGGGTTGGGCGGGGGAGGGGTTAAAATGGACGATTTACAAAAAACTAGCCTTTTTTTGCCGTTGGGCGTACCAGGCGGGCCATGCCTAGCGGGACGACAGTTATGGATGGGTCGGCCCGCAGCATGCTGTGCCGAAATGCGCCGACCGTGCCCGTTCCCTTGACCCAGCATGGCCCATGGCACGAGTGGGCCAGGCCGGGCCGGGCCATACCGAAACGGGCCATTTGACATCCCTACCCACTATGCCATAGACTCTTTGTCCATTTTCAAATGAATTCACAAAGGTACAAAAAGGTCAAGTTTGACTTTAATCCATGTTGGACTTAGACCCAAACTTGTTTAAGATTTTTGTACTAGACCCAATATGGGTCTAACGTACTGGACCCTAGTCTGAATATGGACTCGACCTAACTCTATAACTCACTCAAAATTAAAGCAAATTACATATAATGTATAGTAATAGAAAAATATTAAATATTATTGCAAATAATGTAAGGGTAGTGATTTCATTACATTAAATTTCACCGTATTGCATGGTCAAGTAAGAGTAAACATGTAGGGTTCAAGTTGTGGCCTCACCTTGTTCTCCTATAAGAGGCTAGAGCTCTTCTCAAAATAAAAACAAAGAAAAAAAAAAGTGTACTGTCAACCGTTCGATTGAAAAATGGGATTAAAGAACAGAATGATAGTAATTACTAATAAATTTATTGTTTACTCAAAGCGGGACTAACATTTGGTAATGCAGACTTACTTAGATGCTCGATTATCATAACTGTATGAAATCCAAGACTTACATTCACTATTAGATTAGATAATAAAAAAATCTTCATATCTTACATGTGTAATGTAAAATTAATAAAAGGTCAATATTAGTTCAATTGATTTGAGAATCTGGCACAAGTACCCACAGAGGATCATTCAATTGGCTATCTAAATTCATTATATTTAGTTTTCATTCCATAAAAAAAAAAAAGCCAAGCTTGCCTAAGGACATTTCTCATGAGAGACAGACTCCATGCAAACCCTCCTTATTTTAGCACATGGTGTCGGATGTGAATTTTGACCTCCTCCTGGGAAGGACATGGCATGGGGAATCTCCATTCATCTATATATGATATTTGAATTTTATATCGAAAATGAGGATTCCAACTACACTCAAAATCGATGGATCACGATCTGCAGCTACGATAACGACCGTAACACCGTTCTTCGACGAAAGTCGAAGAAATGTGGGGAGAAAATAAAGTGCGTGGGTTCTTCCTCTCGTCTAATGTGCTGCCGGCAACACACAACGATTGTCCTGTCACATTGATTTGGGTCTCTTTGGGTCTCTTTGATGATAAGTGAATTAAGGGTCATGAGTTAAAGTCCAAATAAAGGTTAATCCTCACATATCATAATCACTGTACATCCAAGAAAGATAAAGTAAAAACTAAAGAAAATAAAAGGGGGAGGTGCCAAATATTTAAGAAGATGATCGGCCCCGTTCCCCGTTGTCGGGTACCCTCTTCTGATCCCTTGGCAAAATAGGGTTTAAAGTCTGATTTTTCAAACCAAAATGATGATGCAAATGAGATTTTGATTTGTGATTTCCGTACTTTTCGTGTGTGATACACGAGTGATAAAATTAAAAGGCTGATGGGCTGTAATTGGTTAAAGGTGGCCGATAGGCTAGTGTTTTTTTTTTTAGGTGGCCGATGGGCCGTGATTGTTTAAAAGTGAGTACAAAATCACTCATCTCATCTCGTTATTCTAATTTACTCAATTTTAGAAATCAATTCTTCATTCCCTTGTACCATTAAGTTCGATTAAATATCTGGCACCTGGGGTGGAAGGAGAAATAAAGGAAAAATCTTTTTGGGTTTATTTTGTTAATTTTATATTTTTATGGATTTTTGATATTGGGGCTAGAAGGGCCTAACTAGGGGATTTACGTGATTAATGCTTTATTACGGATCATCGTATTAACCTAACTTAAGGTCCTAGACAGCCCACATCAGCTTTCCCAATCCCTTAATAGAACAGAAAGAGTAATAGGGCAAAGCCTAATGCTCTAAGTAGGCATGACACGGCCAGCCATGGGCCGAGCTGGAGCGGGCCTGGCCGTGCCGGGCGGGCCTCCTTCATATTTTTTTCCTTTTTTTTCTTATAAAAAAGATACCTAATCGTAATCCAGTTAATATAATCTTTAGAGTCTCTCCCTTCTTTTGTAGACCCATTAGCTCTTCTTCCCTTAAATGTGAATCCATCAATATTGGATCTACCACATTAATCCTGATCTGTTTGGATTAACAAATTCTAATACCACAATGATTGGCCACTAGCTATATGATGCAAAGTAATTCAAAAAAAAAAAAAAATGAATGCGCATTTTCAAGCCCTATTTTCAAAATGGTTCATGAAGTTCAACATATGAAAAACATAGTAATTTATTGAGAAATTGTTCCACATAATTTATGAATCTTAGCCGGCACTTATATGAGTGATAATGTAGGGATGGTGCTAATTGTAGTTCTCTCCCCTTCCCACGAGCATATTTTTCCTATAAACACCCCTAATTAAATGAACTAAAAAGCTAATGAAACTTTGTCAATTAGAAAACACATTTGTGGAGGATCAGGTACTACTTTGCTAAAATTGCTTATTTGCCAGCATATGATTTATTTTTAACAAAACCATGTTTAATGGACAAACCTTACTCACACTTCCATTGCATTTGACCTATGATTATTTCTTTAATATTCATATTAGGATGAGATACAAACGAAATTATTACACTATAGACAAAGATAATGGCTAATTTAATTATTCTTTTTTTTCAACTAATTTGAGGAGTATTCCACTTCACATAAATCACTGAGACAAGAAAGACTTACTCAACAAAGTTGTGTTCAATGGACAAACCATCCACAAAAAATAGCTGGACAACAAACCACTGGCATTTTCATAACCTCGGAACTAAAATGTTAAATCCGTATAAAACAGTATATAATATGTTAGGTAAAGTAAGAAGATGTAGAGTGCAAACATCAAATGGAAGAAAGATCTTTAAGCCCACTTAGAGCTGATTATGTTTTAATGGGATAATATAATCATAATAAAAGTAAAAATAAAATTATATATATTTTTTGGATTACTAGTTTAAGTTTATAACTATTGACTGGGCTAGAGAAGATTATTAGAAAGGGATGTTATTTGGGTCAATAAATCTAGATTTGGTTTCAATTAGACCCAAGTTTTCCCAACCTATTTTCCAAGCTTACCTGGCCAAACAAAGCCATCTAGTGATGTTTGGTAGTTGCCAAAATAAAAAATGCACAGAAGAAGTTTGTGTTCTATTTGGGCGCAATTTCCACAGTGATTTTGTCACAATGGGCCCACGCCCAATTAACATGCCTTGGCCCACTTGTTATATAATGATTGACATCCTTTGTATTTTTTTTTTTTTGGTAAATAAAACTTTGGTTAAAATAAAAGGAATGGAAGGGTTAGAGTATTTATAGACTTTGTAAAATTGAAAAGAACACAAAATACCCCTTATATGACCATTTTATGGCTGTTGGGGGATAAAATGGATAATTTTTTAAAATATAGTCATTTTTGGTCGGGCCAGGCGGGCCGTGCCTAGTGGGCCAGGCCTGTCGTGCATGGCGGGCCGATCTTGGCTGGCCGGCGAGCCGCGGGGCCAGCCCAACATGCAAGTGTGCCTTGCGGGCCGGGCCAAATGGACCAATGGGCCTAGGCACCTTCGCCCAGCACAGCCCATGTCACGAGCCGTGCCCTGTGGGCCGTGCCGGGCCACGGCCCGTTGACTGGGTTTGCACGGCCCGGCCCAATTGACATGCCTAGCTCTAAGCTACCTAACAAGGTAATCTAATTTATTCCTAGGGTGCAAATAGGCTAAGTTTGATAGTTCATGCGCCTGTGTTTTTAATTGGTTCGATTTAGTTCAAGTTGTAGGTTAATCAAAAAGTGGTTAAGGGTATTTTAGGGTTCTATTTAAGTTGTTTAAGGTTCTGGAATTTCAGATTTTAATTTAATATTTTAAGATGATGTTGAAATCAGTGAAACGGGGTCAGCAGAGGAGTTGGGCGCGCGCACAGTGGCACCTAAGTCACCCTCGTGCCTTGGGCACACAGACAGTGGCGCCCAAGTGATTGTTCTGAGTGGTTTGGCTAGTGACGATGGTATTGACTGTATTTTCGGAATTTTGTGGAGTCTTGCTTAATATAGGTTTATGTTTTAGTGTCGTTTTAGATTTTAGATTGATTTATTTTAATAATTTTAAGTCAGGAACTCGAAACGCAACTAAAGTTTTCAACTCAGACCAAGCAGAGGACTTGGGTGCACCTGTGTGTGTGCCTAAGTAGTTTTGTGCACTTGGGCGCACCAACAGTGGCGTCCAAATGGTGGCCTAGTACTATTCGGTCGTCCGACTTCGGTTAAGGGTTTCGGATGGGTTTAAATTAATTGAAATTTTAATTTTAGAGTTGTTATTGGTTCTGTTAAAGTTCTGGGGTTTTCTGTTAAAGTCGATTTTAAATCAAAATTCGAAATGTAATTGAAAATCACGATTCGGTGTCTAAGGCAGGATAGGCGCCCAAGGGATGGAGCCTATCATGACTATTGTACTTTTTATAATTTTAGGGACAATTCACTTAAATTTCGAATTCCAATGGGCTTTATTTGATGAATTTTAATGTTTAATATCGTTTTAAGTTTCTAATGTTCTAAGGTCAAAATATTCCGGATTTTGAAACAAAATCAATAATTCATTTTTTAGTGCAAGTGAAAGGATAGCCACCAAGGGGGTGGCGCCCAGGTGGATGGCCTGTGATTTTCAAATGTTCCGAATGGGACTTTAATTATTGGTCTTTGAGTTCAGGGATTGTTTTAGGTTCTATCGTTAGTTAATTTAAGTTATAAGATGTTTAATTAGGTTTTCCGTTGAGTTAGTGGATTAGGGTCAAAGTGTAGGCTAGGTGCCACAGGGGTAGATCCTATGTTGTCGTTTGTTGGTTTGTTAATGGTTTTGGGTATTTTAGGATTATTCTTAGATTGGGTTTTTATGGGATTAGGTGTCTTGATAGGAAGTGTATTCTCGTACTCGACTGGGATTGGTTTGAATGTTAGTTAATTAGGCTAAGTTACTAATTGGGGTTTTCTAAAAATGAGCAGGCTGGGCACCTAGGGGGTAGTGCCCAGGTGGACTTGGCAGGATGGGCACCCAGGGGGTGGCGCCCAGGTGACTGTGTGTTTTAGAGTTTTGGTCGGTTTGGTGATTCTTAGGTCAATTCAAGCCTGAAATGATTAAAGGACTTAATGTGTTTGGACGTGGGATGTTTATTCGTATTCAGTTGGGATGGAGTTAGATTTTAATTAATTGGGTTTAATCTCTAATTGATGTTTTCAAGGGAATTGGACAGGATAGGTGCCCAAGGGATGGTGCCCGAGTGGCTTTTGCAGACTGGGCGCCCAAGGGATGGTGCTCGGGTGTCTGTCTTAAGGTTCGGGTTAGTTTTGTATTTTTTTTAAATTGATTCGAGGTTGGACTTTTGTGGTTTTAGTTATTTTAAATTTAAAGGTGTTTTTTTCGTATTCAGTTGGGAGTGAATTAAGTTTCAATTAATTAGGTTTAATTTTTAATTGATGGTTTCCAAGGGAATGGGCAGTCTAGGCGCCCAAGGAATGGTGCCTAAGTGGATCGACAGGCTGGGCGCCCAGGGGGTGGTGCCCAGGTGACTGTCTTGTGGTTTGAGTTGGTTCGATAATCTTTAAGTTAAATCGAGGTTGAATAGATTAGGATTTCAGTTAATTTAGATTTAAAGTTGTTCTGTTGTGTTGATTATGATTAAATTTGGATTTTCATTAATTTCAATTGGGGTGTCTTAGTGATAGGACGGATGGGCGCCCAGAGGGTGGTGCCCAGATGGACTTGGCAGGATGGGCACCTAAGGCTTGGCGTCCGGGTGAGTTTGCTTTGGTTTTAGGTTTTTGTGTTTCTTAGGTTGATTCAAGTACAAATTGATTAAGGTTTGAAGTCTTTTAAGTTAAAATATTTTATTATGTTGATTAGGATTGGTTTAAGGTCTTAATTAACTAGATTAAATTTTAATTGGAGTTTCTCAAGGAGTGAACAAGCTGGGCACCCAGGGGTTGGTGCCCAGGTGGACTTGGCAGGATGGGCGCCCAGGGGGTGGCGCCCAGGTGACTGTGTTTTAGGTTTTTAGGTTTTGCAATTTTTAAATTCTTAGTTACTTTTAATCCGAATTAATTAGGGTCTCAAGGTTTTTATTGTTTTAATTGGTGTGAGATTAGAGTCTTAGTCAATTAGATTTAATCCTTAATTAGGAGCTTTTAGTGAATGAGCAAGCTAGGCTCCAAATTGATTTTACTGATTCCTTAATCCAATTTTAGTTCAAATTAACTAAGATTCTCTGTTTTAGGGTTCTTAATGATTTGATGATTTTTAAGTTAATTAATTATGATGTTTCAATTGTTTTTTTAATTAATCCTAGGGTTTATCCAACTTAGGCACGAGATTTGATAACCAAGACTGTCTACCTTTTATTTTTGGATTTTCTTTGTATCTTTTAATTTGTCGTTGGTTTCTCCTCTAATTTACTAGAGAGTAAGGAAAGAGAAGAAGTAGTTTTATGTTTTATGATTTTCTTTTGGGTTTTTCATGACTATGATTCGAATGATCCTTGAGGTGTGATAGAAATGATAATTCGAAGTTCAGAACACATCAAACAACCAGACATATCATTGTTATGCAATTTCTAAATGAATTAAATGCGAAAGATCGAAAATTATGCACAAAAGTGGAGAGTTCCACTAGGTGTGGCGCCTACCCTGCTCAGTCAAGGTTTTTAACGAATGCACAATGATCTTAGGACTTTTTAACGCAATTCCCGATATTCAGCGACTGATGCGAATGTCCTAATGTGAACTACTAATGATGCAACTAACGAATCTACGAGAAAACGATGCAACAAGTGGAGATCTAAAACCCAGACCCTGTCTCAGAAGGGTAGGGGCCCAGTGGGTGGCGCCCAGCCTGTCCGAGAGAGGGTAGGCGCCCAGCCTGTCCGAGAGAGGGTAGGCGCCTAGTGGGTGGCTCCCAACCTTTTTGTTGGGGGCTCTTTGCGATCTTCTCAATCTAAATGATGATAATGATATTACTGTTGGAAATAGGGTGGGCCTCTAGGATAGGTTTCAAAAACTTTTGACCCACTTGATGCAGGGATCAACTATCTATAAGGCTATAAAACCCAATCCAAGATCCATGTCCTCAATCTCAGCCATCATGATCAGTAAATACAATCTATCTAGAAGATAGAAACAACAACTAATAAGCATCCATAATAATCTATAACATGCAAGGAAGTGGATTATACCTTTGGAGCTCGGTTGTGCTCTAATGGAGAAGTTGCGTCTTTCTTTGATAATGAAACGCTTTCACTAATCAAATAGGAATCTTCAAGACCTCTTGATCTTCCACGCTATGACCCGTATTAGATTCTCCTTTTCTCAAGAAGATGGTGGGATCTCCAAGATAAAACTACTAGGAACTCTAGTGAGGAACTAGAAAGAGAACTAGAAGATGGAGAGAAGAAAGAACTCGTGCAACACTTACACTAGGGAGGCTTGGGCGTGAATCCCAATGCTATGGAGCATGCTTGGACGTCCAGCCCTCTTCTCCTCTATTTATAGCTTTTGCAAGTTGCCTCCTCTTTACTAATTACAATAGAAGTCTTACTTCCATTAATTAGTAACTTACCATATCACAATTAGAAGTCTCACTTCAAATATGATTAGTAACTTTCCAATTCCTATCTAATTAAAATAGAAGTCTCACTTCTACTAAAATTAGTAAGTCTACTATTACCATTATTAGAAGTCTCACTTCAAATAAAAATAGTAACTTTCCTTTTAGAGTTCAACTAGAATTAGATACTTTCTAATAATTGGGCTAGCGTGGGGACCACTAGGGATTCCTTAGAAAGCTGGCTCCAACTGGGACACACGACCCCACATCTCATGTGTAATCCGGGCCCACAGTTAATTGCAAATAACTCCACTATATAAATGCAATTGAACTCCAGTCTCAGGAATATTACATAGAAGACCCTAAACTTCCACATTACCATAAGTAGACCCTCTATCAATATCCATGGATCAATTGGACCTGTCTTCCAAACTAGATCCATATCTTATTATCCTTGAGCCCCAATTAATTATAATGATCATGGGTACTTTTCCAATTAACTCTTAATCGGAATGGTGCGCACTTACCAATGATAAATCCATTAATTGGCACAAGGGGATATTAGAGATAGATTCCATCTTGACCATTGAATGTTCCCACAGCTCTACTACCACGTACCCAAATCACCGAGGTGTTGACCTACAGTTGGCCTCACTCATTGGTGACTCAAAGCAAATGAATAGATAGAAACTTGAGTTCATTAATGTCTCAGAATTGAGAGCCCTATTGCTAGGGAATTATGAGAGCAGACCTTAAAGTAAAGATAGTGTTTATAAGGTGCTTCTCATGGTCTTTCAATACATCCAATGTACCAGCACTATGATCCAGAATCTTCCATTCTGATGATCAAGACAAATCACGATATCTCATAGTGATCAAAGTGCTGTAACCTTATCAGTATGAGATGTCCAGTCTCATTACTGGTTGTGAAGATATTTAAGTATAAGATTTGTCACACATGTCTCCCGTATGTGAATCTCATCCATACACATGTGTTACATCTAATATACTTGTGGACTCCGGTTCATCTCATGAACCATCATGTCATTCGTATTAGTTATGTGCAAGTATATAATAAATCACCATTCATCTCATGAAAGGAAAGCATGAATATACTGATAAATAAAGAAATTAATCAACTTATTATATCATCTACTGGATTGAGTCCATAAAACTAACAATTACTAATGCGAAATTTAATCTAGTTATGCAATCAAAACTACGAAATTACTGCAGATCTACTCTATTAGTATGAACCTAAACATGTTCCTAATATGATGAGATACTAATATCAGATTTATCACAACTAATGCAGATCTACGATGCACAAATGATCCTAAGCATGTTTCTAAGCATGAAGGGCAATGAAATGCAATAAAAGAAGGGAGAGATCTAGGAATACCGATATATGGCGCGTTTCTTAAGTTCCTAGAACGAAGCTTTCGCAAAGACCCATAGCTCCAGTTGAAGATATGGAAGTCCCCCCCTCTATTCCCTCTTCTTCTTCTCTAGGTCTAAAGTTCTCTCTAATGGTGCTACCTTTCTTTTCCTTATTCTCTATTTTTCTCTCTTTTAGGGTGGCTCCTTCTTACAAATGGGGTTAAGAGGGATTATATAGAGGTTTGGGACGAGCTTAAGAGGGCTAGGGCTTCGTTATTTTGTGCTTCTAGAAGGTTTTACGCATCCCAAGGCATCTTAAGTTATTTTAGGGTGAATTAGGGTTTGAGACAGGATGGACGCCTATAGGGTGTAGCCTATGTGGTTTGCGCAGTCTGAGCGCCCACAGGGAGGAGCCTAGGTGGCGCCTAGATGGTTCGGTTTACTTTTAGAACTTGGCCCCATTTGGAGTCGGGATTAAATGGACAGATGTTCAGCTACGAGGGACCTACATAGGCACATAACTGGCTGGGCACCACAAGAGTGGTGCCTAGGTAGAACTGGACATGGTGGCCGCCCATGGGGTGGAGCCTAGGTGGCTTTCAACAAGCTGGGCACCCATGGGGTGGAGCCTAGGTGGCTTTCATCTCTTTGGAGTTGGGTCTCTATGTTGAGTGGTCCCGGACTACTTTTAGGCCATCTTAGTAAATTTGGAGGGTGAGTGCCCATGAGGTGGTGCCTACATGGTCCTGGGCAGTGTGGGCGCCCAGCCTGGGGTGCCTATGTGGAATTCGATAGGGTGGGCGCCCATCATGGGGTGCCTAGGTGGGTTCGATTCATTTTCGGAGCTTGGTCCCTACGTTGAGTGGTCCCAGTCTATTTTTAGGCCAAACTAGTGATTTGGAGGGTGGGCACCCACCATGGGGTGCCTAGGTGGTCCTGGGAAGTGTGGGCACCCAACTTGGGGTGCCTATGTGGAATTTAGTATGATGGGCGCCACTTGGGTGTTGCCTAGCTAGATGGAGTTCCATCATCTTCGGAGTTGGGTCCCTATTTGGAGTGGTCCTAGGCTGCCCTTTAGGTAAAATTAGTGGAACGGGAGGGTGGGCACCCATGAGGTGGTGCCTAGGTGGTCATGGACAGTGTGGGCACCCAGCCGGGCGCGCCTATGTGGGACTCAGCAACTTGGGCGCCCATGAAGTGGCACCTAGGTGGATTTTCAACATTTTTCGGGGCAAACTTCGAAAACTCATAACTTTTAATCCGCTTATCGAATTTGGACGTTTTACATATAGCCAGAAAGCTCGCGAAGTGGAGAATCCAAAGGTCTAAATGTCCTAATGATTTGAGGGCTGGAAAGAGAGGGGGGGGGGGTTTGGATCAATGGACCCGGCTTCCTAACTTAAGCTAATCGCGTGGCATTTGGGCAAACTAAGCATGATCTTTGTGGGAATTGGCCTAAGCATGTCTTAAGTAGTCCGGAATACGTATAATTAGTGTCATGGTCCACCCCTTGTGTAAGTAGTGAATTTGACTCGGAATCTCGACGCGATTTGGCTTTTCTCTCACGAATTTCTAAAAATCGTCAAACTAAGTCTAAAATTATCTACAAGCACCTTCATCGTCATTAATTAATCTGAATTATACCATTAATCATTCAATTATGGGTGAAATGGGGGCACCACTATATAAGACAAGTATTAAAGCTATCATAGGGGCCAAATGTGGAGTCTACGCATAGGCCTCTCTATAATCAATCAAATAATTCCATAACACTCACTTACCTTGTATGAATTGGCACAAAGTCAAATTTTATACTTAACCAACTGGGTTTTTTTAGGCCATTCATCCATCTGTTACTCACAATTGAATTGAAATCCTAAAAAATTGATGCCTAAAATCATTAAGCTTAAGGGCCAAAAATCTTATTGCATGCCATCGTTCAGATTTAACTGGTTGGGTCATATTGTAAGGCCCACAAATTGCAATGAAATGAGAGTCTCCATGTGGGGCCTATGATTTATGGTATATGATTGCCATCAACGAAAATCGAAGGGGGTTGGACTGCGACTACAATACTCCTACTTTTAAGGAGAATAAATAGGATGGATTAGCTAGTTAGCATGTTTTTAGGAGAATTGAAATTGGGTACCAAAAAACAAAAGGAACGGATGGGACATACCCGTTTAAGACACTCAAGTGAGTAAATGCTTATGTCAGCATCAAGCTCTCAATTCTTATTGGAAGTTAAAGGACCGTTTTTTTTTGTTTTTCCATAAAATGCGCAGCTATTTTTCTAGCGTTCCCCACTATATATATTATTACATTATTATATATATTAAAGCAAATGGAGAGGTGGACTGTGGGTGGCGCCACATCATCCCTAAAAAGTCTCTCCTTTCAGAAAAATACGTATAAAATCACATAGCTTTCTGCTGTCAGGGGTGTCACATCATCCCTAAAAAGTCTCTCATAGCTTTCTGCTGTCAGGGGTGTCACGTCATCCCTAAAAAGTCTCTCATTTCATAGAAGAGAAAAAGTGGGCCACATATCTAAAAACAAATCTCCTCCCTAAATCTCCATTTCAAATCTCCTCTTATCCTTCTAGTATGATTGAATAACTGCTCAATAGGGCCCCATATCTCAATAGTTGTTTCCTAACTTTTCTCTTGATCATCTCTATCCCTAAAATCTCTACGATTTGGGTAATCATCCTGTGGCTAGGATTGAATAATGGATGAAATTTCAAATGATCTCACTTTGATGCTAAAAACTGCCTCTTAAAAAAAAAAGCCAGGTCAGGAGGATTAAATATGAAATGTAAACGAGACCCACTTCTCAAATTAAAAGGGT
This sequence comes from Litsea cubeba, assembly GCA_012931725.1. Taxonomy (NCBI): domain Eukaryota; kingdom Viridiplantae; phylum Streptophyta; class Magnoliopsida; order Laurales; family Lauraceae; genus Litsea; species Litsea cubeba. Next base: position 23,728,996 of record CM022948.1, on the reverse strand, counting down.
CCCATCCAAACCCTTTTAAATTTCCTTGCTAGGGGTTTGCAATTGCATCGACTTGGCAGGACCAGGCAGGTTGGGTTTGCAATAATTTGAAGGGTGTGGTGGTAACTATCAATCAAATCATAGCAAGAGACACTTGGGTTGGAAGTTCTCAACAAATTTCTTAAACCCTTGGAAGCATATCAACATCAGAAATTGCTACTATAAAACTAATCACGTCACACTAGAGAACAGGGTGGGACATGTAAATGCATGGTTTGTGATAGAAGAAAAGAGAGTGAAACCATTTGAAAAATCATATATAAGTAGTTTATCACTTATAGGTTTCCTGATTTCTGCTGGTAAGTAATTCATTTTTAATTTTTGGATTCTCCATTTTAATGTTTCTTCACAATTCATGCAAGATTTTATTACACCCATGTTTTAGTTTTCAGGAACATCCGATAAAAATATTAGTATCTGATTTGGTCAGGGACTATAGATTGAATAACTGATTATATAAATATATATATATATAAAAACAACTACTCCGTGGCTCTTTCAAATATTTCAATCATTAGTCCCAAAATTTATCAAGAACCGTTGGATTGATCTCGAGAATTTAATAGCCCAGTGATGGACGAACGTTCATTATGCCGATGATGTGAGACCATGATTTTGTGTAGTCTACTCTCACAATAAGGAACGGAGATATCAAAACAAGAAGCTTGGATTGGATATCAAGCTGAGGAGCCCACCAAGCAATGTCGATAAATTTGTAACCTTCCACACTCTCAAAGGTGCACTTCATATTAGTATTTATGTACAATCCAAACCGGTTAAGTTATGTACCCCACTCTCAATCGAGAATGGATTGAAAAAGGAGGGAAGTGGATGGGCCAGTGGGGGCCGAAATATATCTAAGGCTAAGGCCAGTTAATTTAGTTTGTGGGGGCCTAATACTCATCCCAAGACAGGCCTGAAACTGAGGCACTAGTCCAGAGATACCCTTTTTTGTATTAAGATGTTGGGTGATGCCAAGCAACCCCCACACCACCCACTCCAACACACACGCAAAGCTACACTAATTAATACAAAATCCAATAAATGTTTGCCACTACATATTCGAGCAAATTTTGAATTTATAAGTAGAAATTAAGGGTCAAAGAAGTCTAATCAAATCATCGCAACTAATTATTATGTAATAATCAAAATTCAATCCAAGGTGGGTACAATACAACTGAGATTGTAGGTAAGATCTCATATAATGTTTGTGGGCTTTGTTAGTTTTTTTTTTTTTTTTCTAAGACTTGAAAATCATATTATTATCCATTATATTGGGCATTTTCATTCCTTCGAATTTTTTGGATTTTTTTTCAAAGATATTATAATCACATTTTGTGAATTTCATTGTTTTTTTTAATATATTATTTTTATTTTCCAAGGAGAGCAAGATCTTATTTTTATTAATTTGTTAGGTTTTTTTTCCCCAAATCCACTAGCATATGGTTTTTCTTTCTATTTCTATGGATTTTCTTTTAAAAAATAAAGATATCATTTTTAGTGGATTTTATAATCCATCATAATATAATTCCTTTCATCTATTCTTTATAATATATTATATTAGATTTACTTTTCATTGATTATATTTAAAAACTCTTAAATTTTTATATATCTTCAATTTTCGGCCCCGGGCTTAGCACGGGGCTTTGCTGCTAGTGTGTGTGTGTATATATATATATATATATATCTATAGGAGAACATTCATATGAATATTTCTCTCACCATAGGGTGAGGAACACTTTCCTTTTTTCAAATTTCCAAGTACATAGGGTGAGGTACAAAATGCACTTTTCATGTGCAAAAAGGGGAGTATCCCTCACTCTATGTTGAGGGAAAGATGCATATGAACATATATATATATACACCGATATATATATATATATGAGCAAGGCTCTCCTAAGCTCGAACTTATGATAGAATTTCGTAAGCTCATGCTTGTGGGGCCCACCTTTGGTCCATCCAAATGGACCAAACATAAGACCCCCCCCCCCCCCCCTAAATTGCACATGTCCACCAACTTTCGGTGATATCCTAATTTACTGGACTGTTGGATCGACTATGTATCGATCCAGATGGACTGTTGACCATTAGACTTTGGGTCCAAATGAAGATGATAAAAATCACGGTTGGGGTTGATTTTTTGCCTCTCCCCTCCCCCCCATGTGGGGCCCCACTACACACTTGAGCTTACCTTATCCTAAGTTTGGGCTTAGGGAACCCGGCCTATATATATAAATATATATGCTCTTTTAAGCTAAAGCTTAGGATAAACTTTCATAAGCTCACGCTTGTGTAGCCCACCCTTGGTCCAACTAATTGGACCAAACACGTGATCCCCCTAAATTACACATGTCCACCAACTTTTAGTCAGATCGGAATTCACTGGACCGTTGGATCGACTGAGTACCGATTTGAATGGACTGTTGACCATTAAACTTCTGGGGCCAGATGAAGATGATATGGAAAGTGATCCTATGAGGACGGTCATCACGGTCTTACTATGAGGACCACCTAGTGGGGCCCACCTTAGGACCCATCAAAATAGACCACACATACACAATCCTCCTATAGTCACCTAATCTCATAGATTTGCAGAGATTCGAATGAATTGGAGGATTGATGGTCAATTTTTTTTATTTGATATAAAGTTGTTAAACTTATGAACCATGGATGAAGGAGTTAGAGGTATTATATTGACTTCAAATTTGGTATCTAAGTCGGCCCCACTTGGATCTTTTAATCCCCCTCCATCCCAAGATTAGTGGGGTCCTAAGGTGGGCCACACTAGCAACATGACTGGGCTAGAGAGGTACCATGAGGGCATTGATCCTACCGACAAGCTGGCCATTGGCATATCAATTCACAAGAGTCCAAGCAGCAGCAACAGACACTGTAGTAGTTGCAGGGTGCCAAAGTCCAATGGGCTTGCTTTTAAATGGTCACTGGTGATGGTAGGAAGCTCTCATTGCCCTAGGAAATCTGAGAGAGTGAGATCAGATTGCTCTCATCAATCCAGTCGTTCTCGGACACGCGTCTTGTAAGTCCAAGTACCTTGGTGAGTGAATGCTATTAAATAACTGGCGAGATGATACCATGATGTCCATCTTTTTCTTGTAAACAATCAGAAATGACATGACAATGTATCTGTTTGGTACAAAAGGTTACATCGACCTTACACCAATCACTTTTACCAGTCCAATATGACCATGAGGCAGGAGAAATCATCAAGGCCTGTTGGGGCCGGCCAAATGCCTTTTTTTTTTTTTTATGAAAAATCCCCTTTATTAGAGTTTTTGGAATTCTTGTACGACGATAGTTGAAAATCTAAAAAATTAGAGTTGTAATATACTAGCAATAAACGCCCGTGTTAAGGTTGGGCCCAAAAAAATAAAAATATATTATTAGAAAGAAAAAAAAATTAAAGACTTGGTAAATTTCTAAATTTGAATTTTTCTATCAAACAGAGATTATTGAGGAAAATATAGAGGGGGACAGTTGGTAAGCACCCTCACTCCCACCCCTCCCACCAGGGATCGATCCCTGGTGGGAGGTTTGATTGCCTCCCTCCTGGCCAGTGGGCCACAAGCAAAAAAAGAAAAAACAGAGATTATTGAGTAATAATAATAAATCAAGGAACTAAGAAATTACCTCATAATTTTGTAGACATACATAGAGAGATTTGGAGATTGAAATTGATTGAGATTAGAATGATAAGCCTAGTGATTGAGTTAAACTGAACATGAAAAATCTAGTATAGATAAACAACAGTTAGCAAGAAAATAAGTAAGTCGATTAGTATAATCAAATAGTAACAATTAATTACCTTAAACTTTTGGAAATCGAAACTGAGAGATTTGGAGAGATAGAATCAATTAGAATGATAATTGAAGATAGAATGCCTAAATAGTAGAAGTTGTGTATATTAGAGATATTTTTTTTTCATTGAAAGATCTTAGGATATGGATTAGAGGCATACAGTCGAATTAATATATATATATAATTACTGAACTTTCTTACCTTCACTTTGTTATTTCATTTGTATTGAGATTTCTAATTAACAAAGATGAGAATTTTAAGAAAAATAAAAAACATTAATTAAGGGCGGGGTGTTTGAAGTGAAGATCTACATTTGTGGTGATGTACAACTAGTTCATTTAAGGCCTATTTTTTCCAACTATTCGTAGCGACCTAGTCTTTTGTAAGGAGGTTCAAAACCTAATTACATTCATCCTGCTACAAGTTCCAAATTTGTATTTTGAATTGGATGTTACTCTTCTACTGCAAAACCCCGGTTGTTCCAATTGGAAGCATCGATTTCAATTAAGAAAACTAGTGATGCTAATGCGTCGATCAATTCCATCCGTATATTATTGTAGAGGTCTCACAACATGCAATGAGGCTTAGTAGGAAAATAAAACAACCTTGCCTAGTGTCATCTCATCTTTCTTCGATGAGAATCATTTATTTGCAATCTATTGTTTAACTTGATCTCGAGTTGTGGGAGTTTCTGTTTTTTTTTTTTTTTTTCCCTAATTGGGAATTGAATTTCTCATTTTTGTATTTTATGCTTTTTGAGAAATGAAAGAACCACATATCTTTCAAAAATAATAATAATAATTGGTGCATATCAAAAAGCTGAAGAAAGGGTTTATAAGACAATAATTAGATCAATTATGACCTATGAAAAATGATGGTAGTCAATCAAAAAGTAACACATACTTAAAATGTATGTAACAAAAATGAGAATGTTGAGATTTATATGTGGTGACTCGTGATTAAGAAAGATAGAACAAGTACAATCGGGAGCATTTAGGAATAGCATCAATGAGTGATTTTGAGATGGTTTGGACATGTCTAATGCCGGCTAGCAATGACACTGTAAAGGAAAGAATCTTCTATCCAGGTTGATAGCCCACAAAGGAAAAGAGGTAGACCAAAGAGGACACGGATGAAAACGTATAGTAAGGTTAGATTTAAAAAAGTGGGGCCAATTTGATAATTTGACTCAAGAAAGAACAAAATGGAGATGTATACTTCAATATAGCCAATCCAAACATAGTTTGAACAAGCCTTTGATGATGATGATGGTAATTCATATTGGAGTTGCTATTCAAGAATTGCATGCATCTTGAACTTCATGAGTTTTTTGTTTCATAGCTATTAGAATATTTGCATATTGGAGTTACACCTATACCCACCTTTAGGAACGACAACTTGCGCCCACCTTTTGTGATTGTGAAATGGGATCTAACTTTAGGAATCACAATATGGGCCCACCTTTAAAATCATAGTACAGGGACCCACCTATAGACATTGAGGGCGCATAAGTTCCACAGAAAAGCTATCGGAATTTTGAATCTCTATAACTTCTAAAATGCTAGAGGTCTTGGATTTTGGAAATGCCTCATTTTAAGCAATTAAAAAGCTTAGAGATCCCATTTTTTTTTTAAACTTCATTAAAGAAGAGCAAGGCTCCCCTAAGTTCGAGCTTAGGGAGAAAGTTTCGTATGCTCGTGCTTGTGAGGCCCACCTTTGGTCCATTCAAATTGACCAAACATATGATCCCCTTAAATTGTACATGTCCACCAACTTTCGGTAAGATCCGGATTTACTGGACCCTTGGATTGACTATATATCAATCAGAATAGATTGTTGACCATTAAACTCTTGGGCCCATACGAAGATGATAAAAATTACGGTTGGGGCTGATTTTTTGCAAGGAGGAAGTTCCTAGGGAGTCCTTGAAATCCCCCCCACCCCCATTCCCATGTGGGTCCCCAAGTAGGCCCCACCGCACACTTGAGCTTACCTTATCTTAAGCTTGAGCTTAGGGGAGCCTTGCTCATTACAAAAATATTGAATGTCTGATAAGAACTTCATAAATCTCATACTGCCAAAATCCCTGTCAAAAGGCCTGGCCAAATCAAAACTCTCATAAGCCATAACTCATTGCCTGACTCGACCAAAAGTAAATTTGGGCTGGGTGTGTTCAGAGGTTGAGCCTATTTTGAAACATTTTATTTAATCTTGGGCCCAGTTATCCAACTTATATACACCTATCTTTATAAATTTGTTTGATATGCACTAAGTAATTATTCTATTATATGCCAATCTACTAGTGGCTGATCAGTGACAAAGCACCTTCCCTTGCTCCCCAAAAAGGCAAACATACTATATACTTAGTTTTATCTAAATTTCGCACCTTTGGAGAAGATCACTGGAACCAAAATCTTAAGTAACTAATTGACCCAAGTGAACTTCACTAGGATATGAATGTACAGTTCAAGTGGGCGCAGAAGCAGTTCAAGTATAGACCCTACTCATGCATCCAAGTTTATTTTGGATGGTCTACGGCTTCTATAGCAGGAAGATTTCTGCTTAGACACTTTGCTGACGACTGGACCTAATATATAAGAGGCGAGAGGGGTCTCTTAAATCGAACATATGACAACATTAAACAAACCAACCTATGAATAATCTTCATAATCTTCTTTAGTTAATAGGATCAAGGTATCTCCCAGGCCCATCAGATAATCATATTTTAGAAAGAAGCACAGAGACAGATGCTTTAGGAGCTGTAAGGGATTTGGATCCAAATATAAATAACACATTAGAAACATATGACTATTCCTAGGAAATCATGGAATGTATTTCATAAGTCTCTTTCTCTATCCTCCTTAATGGATCCCCATTTGGGTTGGTCACGTCTGCAAGAGATCTAAGGCAAGGGGATCCCCTTTCTCCTTACCTTATGACTATGCCGAATGCTACTAAAAGAGAAAAAGAAAAGGGTCATACATGGAGAAAAAGTCTCCCGATCTGCACCTAGCATATCCCACCTTCTCTTTGCTGATGATAGCCTCCTATTTTGCAAGGCTAATTTATATGAGGTCATGGTCATAAAAGATATTCTTGATGATTATTGTTGTCTTTCTAGGCAACTTGTCAATTTTGATAAATCTGCTGCTTATTTTAGCAAAGGAACATGTACCCTTAGAAGGAAAGAACTTGCTAAAGTCCTAGGCGTTAGGCTCTGACCGATAATGAGAGATACATAGGAAACCCCCTCATTATAAAAAAAGAATAGAAACATTAGCTTTCAGTCTCTTATTTCTAAAATTAAGAGTAAAATCATGTCTTGGCAAATACCCTTACTCTCATAAGCAGGTAAGAGTACCCTAATAAAATCAATTACTTCTACTATCCAGATCTATAATATGTCTGTTCACCAATTACCTTCAAAAACCCCTAATGAGGTGTACAAAAAGTTTAGAAGTTTCTATTGGGGTGGGGGGGCGGGGTGGGGGGCGCAAATCTGGCAAAAAGAATGTCCAAACCATTAAATGGAAAGAAATTTGTTGCCCCATCGAAGAAGGTGGGCCAAGAATTAGAGATACCAAAGAAAATTAATTAGCACTTCTAGCAAAGAAATGCTGGAGGTGCCTAACAAATGAAGATTGTATAAGCTCAAAGATTGTAAAAGCAAAATATTATCCAAACAAATCTTTATGGAAAGCAAGATTTTGAAAAGGGAAACTCCTGGTTTTGACAAGGATTTGTAGAAGCAACTTGTTTTATTAACAAAAGGGTAGGGTGGATCATAGGTAATGGGGAGCAAATCTTGGTATGGAATTGTAACTGGATCCCAACGGAGAAGGGACTTAAGAAATCTTTATCCAATATGATTAATCAAGATATTGTGATTAAAGATTTGTGGAGCCAAACAAAAGCTGGAATGAACAATTTATTAAAAATGATTTTTAATAACTCTACTAATGTGGAGTGTATATTGAAAATCTATCTTCCACGCACTAGTAGAAATGACAAGAAAGCTTGGCCCTATTCCAAAGGGGGTGAGTTATCAAAAAAAACCGCCTACAAAATTATTCATGGAGAAGGCAGGGATCGCCCAACATCCGTCATTAATTGGAAGGCGCTCTCCCCTAAAGAGTTCTATTTTTTCTTGTTGGAAATGCCTTAATAACCCAATTCAGGTACGCAAATTGCTTTATAACAAAAATATCTCCGATGAAACCATATTCCCGATTTGCACAAAAGCAGATGAATAAATGGAGCATGCTCTCTTTCTATGTGATTATGCTAGGATGGTTTGGTTTGAGTCTGGAATTGGAATGTTTTCACATTCCATAGATCCTCCTACAATTAGGGATTGGTGGATTTCCTTGATGAACTTTTGCCAATCGAAGAGCCATCCATCCAATCCATCCTCAAACTAAATCCTGGGTTTCGGGTCTTTGGTGGGCCTTGTTGAAAACCAGTATTGATATTATTTTCAGGGGCACAAAAATTAAGCTCATGTCCACAATCCTATATGCTCATAGTTTGATTTGTGAGTCAATGGGCAAGGCTAAAGAGGATCATCAAGAATCCTCGAACCTTCACTAGGATTTAAGTTTGTAGTACACTAGGGGCAAGGCTCGAGTGTTCATAGTCGCCTCATTTAGAGCTGCGGATGGAAAAGCAACCTTTGGCTATGCTATTTGGTTTGATGGTTCTTGGGTGCATGCACGATTCATCGATGGTCCCAAGTTTAACTTTCCAAAAGAAGCCGAGGCAAGGATAATTCTTCACACGCTTAAGGAATCTAGTTCACAAGGATTCAACAAGATTCAGGCTTTATCAGACGCCTGTGAGGTGATTATAGCCATTAATGGGTTGATGGTTGGTCAAACCATCCTATTTTTTTCTTTCGCAATTAGGGTGTTTTTTTTCTTCGTTTTTTTCTTGGCTGTTCTTCCCCCTTCATTGTTCTAGTTGTTTTCCTCTTCGTCCTATTTGAAATCTTATTTATATATTAAAAAAAAGGATTTTACGCGAAAAATCCTGAAATTTGGACATTCATCGGAAAGGGTCTCCAAAGATTGTATAATACTAATGAGGTCCGTCGGGTCCTTTTTTTCAACTTTGATAGGAGCTATGCTAGCGTCGCTCGTGTCTGACGAGTGGACGCTAGCTTCATCCATGCGTCGCTCGTTAGGGCATCTCATAATGTTTGGCGTCGCTTGTGTCTAACGAGGGAGATGCTTGCGTCGCTTGTGTCTAACGATGGAGATGCTAGCGTCGTTCAACAAAGCATCTCCTAATGTCTTCTTCTTCCTCTCCTCCTCCTATTTCTACATCTCCTCCACTAATGTCTTCTTCTTCCTCTCCTCTTATTTCTCCATGAGTTGGCCAGCCTAAAAGTTATAAAAGAAATTTTCTAAAACACCATCACACCACTTTACAAATTTTTTTTTGTTGTTGTTGTGCATCATTAGAAGCTTGCAAAAGACATACAGAGGATTTTAGGCCCCCTTTCGCCTCAATCTTAGTTAAAGTTCATGCTGGGATGAATCTTCAAAAGAAAGCCATTAGTTTTTATTCACTTTGAAACCCATTCGGATTTTTTTTTACAAAAAGCCATATTATTTTCAATCTTCTCTTGGTTCATTTTTGAATGTTCATATTATTTGCTTGTAATCAGATGCAGCCCAGTCCGAGCATATCCAACTCCATATCCAAACTCCCAATCAGAACTTGCATATGTACAAGCAATAGTAGAAATTGCATACTTTGCATCTTGTTTTATTTTGTTGTTATTTTGCATCATTAGAAACTTGCAGGTGAGACATAAGGAGGAGTTAAGGCCCCCTTCACCTTAATCTCAATGAAGTTCATGCTACCGGGGCGAATCTTCAAAAGAATGCCATGAGTTATTATTCACTTTCTGGATTTTATGTCAACCTGGCCACTTTCTAAGTCTTTCTCTATTTATACCTAATTTACCATTTCTTGCTGCCCCACACATCTATCCAAACAGACTCATATTTGCATTTCTTCATTACCAATTATAACTACAAATAATAATATGGGTCTGGCTTCATCTTAATCACAACATTCGTTTAATTGAGTGGCACTCAATGATCACACGCATAACACTGAAAAAGATAAACTGTGAATGCAAAAAAAAATCCAAATACTAGTTGTTTGGATTCACAACTATATGTGTGCAATGATTAATAGTGATTGTGTGGGGAGATTTCCAGAACCACAGGATTAAGTTAATCGCAGCCATCAGATGAGGTTAAGCATTCTCACGTGCCATCCTCGTGCCATCCACGTGGCACCAAGCTCACCCCGGCTACCAGGACAGGAGGTCCGGCCGAAGTCAGGCAGCTCCGGGCCCTTAGCGCCGAACTGGCCCACCTCGGGCGTCATCTCGGCAAGGAGCTCCACCTCGGTTGGGCCACCCCGGATGCCATCTCGGCAGAAAACTCCACCTCGGCTGAAGAGGCCGGGACAAAAGCCGAAGCAAGAGAGAACCTTCACTTGCGCCCCTCATCCCCCACGTCATCAGGCACGTGGAAGAATAGGGGCGCGAGCTAGTGGGACAGATGCGACATCCAGCCGCTCGCAATCTCGCCAGATCCCTGACAGGGCGGCATCCAGCGCTGAGGCCACATCAGGGCAGGGCCCGAGGGCAGATCCGCTGGTACCCCTACCGCCAAAGGCGCCCAACACGATCTGGCCCAACAAGATGTGCATTAAATGCGATGTGGGCTGACCCGACGGGCATTTAATGCAGAGTGGGCTGGATTGGACCGCAATTAATGCAATGTGGGCTGATCGTGACTTCCCAGTCAAATCACGGGACCCACATCACAATATCTCCCAAAGATACGTTCCAAACTCTATAAATAGAGGCTCAAACCACCATCTAAGGTACGCCAATTTTCATTCACAGAGCCGTTACTCTGTCTCTCTTCTTCCTCTCCTTCCATTGTTCCAGTTCCCATACTGACTTTGGCATCGGAGAGCCTTGCGCCGCCCAGGCCAGGGTCCTCTGACCGTTTGCTCTTCCCTTTCAGGCTTTCGGACGGTATCCAGTCATTCCCAGTCACCTTCATCATCGGATAAGTCCTATAAGGCTCCCTCCTTATTGTGGGTCATTATTTTCTGCACCTACAATTGGCGCCGTCTGTGGGAAAGTAATATCCCAACCTCTCAAAACCTTCCCAACCTTCTTAACCTCAACCTCTCAGAAGCCATGCCTCCGAAAGCTAGGAAGGGCGGAGAATCCTCGAGGCCAGTCCTCGAGCTACCAATGCCGTCAACGGACGTCCCCCCTCAAGGGTGGTCCCGCACGGTGCAAGGCACGTCTGCAGGCGAGGGCCGCTTAGGCTCTCAGCTCTTCGTCGAGTTCCCCTTCCAAGAGGGACTCGAAGCCTCGATCTCGGCGGAAAGAAGTCATGCCGCCCAGACGCGATGAGCGTCGGCATGAGTGTCCTCGGAAGGACAAAGCCGTGGCCGTAGAAGAGACGCGCCACGCTCAACCCCCCGCCACTGGAGGGGTTCCCGAAGCCCAAACTGCTCTCCTCCAGAAGCAAGAGCAGCTGATTCGCGAGCTCCAGCAGCTCCAGCAGCAGCTGAGGGCAGCACAAACTGCCTCCTTGAGGCAGGTCTCTGAGCCTCAAGGGAAGAAGAGGGACGCCCCCAGCAGGGCAGCCCAGCCTCCCCGCGAGGACCTCAGAAATCATCTGGACCAGAAACGGAGCCAGGTCCGTGACGAAGGCTCGAGCAACAGCCGAAGTCACCATAGCCGCGACGGCCGAACTCATAGCCGTCGTAGCCCGAGCCATCCCAAGCGAAAGCCCAGAGCTCAGACTCCAGAGAAGGACGATGAGTAAGAGCGATTTGACAAACGTGTCAGATTGGCTCTCCAGCACAACTTGGACATGCGGGACCAGAAGCAGATCTGTGGTCACACTGATCTGGGGGGCTCGCCCTTCACAAAAGAGATCGAGCGCACCCCCTTGCCCAGAAAGTTCTCCGTCCCGCGGTTCGTCCCCTATGACGGACTGTCCGACCCATCTGCACACCTCCGACACTTCTCCCAGAAGATGTCCATCTGGGGGAACGAGGGTCACCTAAACTGCAAAATCTTCTCCTCCAGTTTGGGTGACCTCCCCCTGAAGTGGTTCTGCTCTCTCCCGGAGCAGTCGGTTTCCAGTTGGAAGGAGCTCCAGCTCTCCTTCCTGAAGAAGTTCCAAGCCTACACCGTCGTCCGCAAGAAGGAAGGGGACCTCCTCGCCCTGAGAATGAAGCAGGGCGAAACCCTCGCCAAGTTCGCCCAGCGATTCTGGGCGGTCCACAGCCAGATCGAGGGCGCGAGGGAAGGGATAGCCATCTACGCCTTCCAGCATGCCTTGATCCCCGGCAACGACTTGCGAAAAGACTTGGCCGGGGACTCCCCAGAATCCATGCCAGAGTTGATGTCCCGGGTGAAGCGCTTCATCGCCCGGGAGGAAGACGAGATCCGGGCCAGGGATCAGGACGGGCATCCGGAGCCCGAACAGAAGAGTGGCCAACCTCGGCAGAGAGGCGGGAGGCCCTCCCAGAAGCAGGAGCCCAAGCGGGCCTGGGTCTCCAGTTCGGCGAAGCCTTCGTCGTCCAGGTCTGGGGGCACTTGGAAGCCCAGACCTCCCTCCAGCGCCAGTCAGAGCGTCAACGTCGTCTTCAAGGAGCCGACCTACAGCATCCTGACCAAGATCAGATCCAAGCCGTTCTTCAAGTATCCTCAGCCCTTGAAGAATGAACCCACCGAAGGCGCCCGAACCAAGCTCTACTGCTCCTTCCATAGGGGCAACGGGCACAAGACCGAAGACTGCAGGACTTTGCAGGAGTATCTGGAGAAGCTGGCCGAAGAAGGCCACATCCCAGAGTTCATCAAGGCGGGTGATGCCGGCGGCAGCGAGGGCCGAATTCACCAGAGCACGGCCCAGGCTCCAGACAGCGAGGACTCAGAGAAGATCATCAACGTGATCCATCTGGCGTCCTCAGCTCCCGCTTCCTCGTCCCGGGGAAGCTCTCAGGCCCGTGCCGAAGCCAGGCGGGCTTCGCACGGGAAAGAAGTAATGAAAGCCGAACTCGCTCCGGCATCCAAGAAAGCCCGCCGCGACCGACCCGCCATCTCATTCTCGGATCGAGATCTAGAGGGAATCCAGGTCCCTCACAACGACCCCCTGCTCCTCACCATGAAGCTGAGAGACTTCACCGTGAAGAAGATCCTCGTCGACTCCGGCAGCTCCTCCGAGGTCCTCTACTACGACTGCTTCAAGAGGATGAAACTCTCCGAAGCAGACCTCACGGAGGTCCGAGCACCCTTGCTAGGGTTATCCGCCACCCTAGTCTATCCCAAGGGTAGGATCACCTTGGAAACCCGAGTTGGCGGAGCATCCGTGCTGGCCGACTTCCTGGTTGTGGACGCCCCTTCTCCCTACAATGTCATTCTGGGCAGAACGTGGCTCCACAAGCTAGAGGCAGTTCCTTCTTCCCTCCACCAAAAGCTGAAGTTCGTCCATGAGAACAAGGAGGGCAAGATGGAAGTAGTCACAGTGGAGGGAGACCAGCAGCAGGCCAGGCAATGCATGCTGGCCGCAGTCCCAGCAGTGAAGGAGCCCGAGCGCGTCAACCTGGCCGAGTTCGAGAAAGGACTCGATGAGATCGGCCGGGACCCTGAGAAGAAGAGCATCGAGGACCTGGCCGAGGTCAGGCTAGACCCGGCAGACCCAGACAGGTTCTTCCTGATTGGCACCCAGCTGCCAGACGAAGAAAGGGCCGAACTCTCTCGGTTCTTGATGCAGAATGTGGACGTCTTCGCTTGGAGCCCAAGCGAAATGCCTGGGGTCGACCCTGAGGTCATGTGCCACAAGCTCAATGTCGACCCCGACCACAAGCCGGTAGTGCAGAGGGCCCGAAGGACCGGGCTGCAGCAGACAGATGCGGTCGTCGAAGAGATCGACAACCTGCTAAAAGCAGGAGCCATCCGGGAAGTCCAGTACCCGGTATGGCTGGCCAACACGGTGGTGGTCAAGAAGAAAACTGGGAAGTGGAGGGTGTGCGTGGACTTCACCGACTTGAACAGGGCTTGCCCTAAGGACAGTTTTACCCTCCCAAAGATTGACCAACTGATCGGCGCCACCGCTGGTCACGACCGAATGAGCTTCCTTGACGCCTACCGAGGCTATCATCAGATCCCGCTCTACGAGCCTGACGAGGAGAAAACATCATTCATCACCCCCCGCGGCACTTACTGCTATAAGGTGATGCCCTTCGGGCTGAAAAACGCGGGGGCGACCTATCAGCGCCTCGTCACAAAAATGTTCCAGGCCCAGCTCGGCCGATCGGTAGAGGTGTACATCGACGACATGGTCGTCAAATCTGTGCGCTCCAGCGACCATCTGGCGGATCTCGGCCAAGTCTTCGGCATCCTTCGCGCGTAGAAGCTCAAGCTAAACGCTTCCAAGTGCGCCTTCGGCGTAGCCTCTGGCAAGTTCCTCGGCAGCTTGGTAACGCGGAGGGGGATAGAGGCCAATCCGGACCAGATCACTGCCATCCAGGGCATCCAGAGTCCCTCTACCACGAAGGAAGTTCAGAGGCTCACAGGAATGGCCGCCGCACTCAATCGCTTCATCAGCCGATCATCAGATAAGTGCAGGCCTTTCTTTCAGCTTCTAAAGAAAAATCTGAAATTCCAGTGGACCCCTGAGTGCGACCAGGCATTGGCCGCACTCAAAACTTATTTAATGTCACCACCATTACTCTCCACCCCAACTTTGGGGGAGATTCTGTATCTGTACCTTGCGGTCTCGGATCACGCAGTGAGCTCCGTCCTCATCAGGGAGGACGAGGGAGTTCAAAAGCCAATCTATTACACGAGCAAGACCCTGCTCGATGTCGAGACCAGGTACCTCCTATTGGAGAAGCTTGCGCTGGCTCTCGTCAGCGCCTCCCGCAAGCTCTCCCATTATTTTCAATCCCACACCATTGTGGTGATCACGGAGCACCCACTCCGCTCAGTATTCAAGAAGGCTGACTTTTCAGGGCGCATATCAAAGTGGGCAGTTGAACTGGGGCAGTATGATATACAGTACCGTCCCCGAACTGCGATCAAAGCCCAGATCCTGGCAGACTTCATTGTCGAATTCGTCTCCCCCAACCCGGCTCCGACCCAGCTCGGCACGGCACTGGGGGGCACAGGGCACGAGCCAATAGAATCTGAGGTCGAACAGGCTCCCACCTCGGCATGGAAGATCTTTGTCGATGGGTCGTCCACCTCCAAGAGAGCTGGCGCCGGCATAGTTCTCCAATCGCCAGAGGGACTGGTCATAGAGCAGGCTTTCACCCTCGACTTCAAAGCGACAAACAATGAGGCAGAGTACGAAGCACTGATTGCAGGGTTGAACAGCGCCCAGATCCTCGGAGCCCAGCACCTGGAGATCTTCAGCGACTCTCAACTGGTAACTAGCCAGCTCGCTGGAGACTACCAGGCCAGGGACGACAGGATGGCGGCCTACTTAGCCCTTGCGAAAAAACTGCTCTCCCATTTTCAGAAAGCCGAGGTCAGGGAAATATCCCGAGATACCAACACGCATGCAGATGCGCTTGCAAACCTGGCCTCCGCTGTCGAAGCAGGAAAGAAGAGGACCATCGAGGTCGGGTCAGTATCGAGGTCAAGTCTAGAGCTCCATTCATCTCGGCTTGTCCTCTGTGCTGACCTCGGCCCTAGCTGGATGGACCCAATCGTCGCTTACTTGAAGGACGACCAGCTCCCCGAGGACAAGACTGAAGCCCATAAGATCAGGCTCAAGGCAGCTCGGTTCTGGCTCTCTCCCGAAGGCAAACTCTACAGGAAGTCCTTCACAGGCCCATACCTCCAATGCGTCCACCCGACCAAGGTGGACGACTTCCTGTATGAGATCCACGAAGGAATCTGCGGCAGCCATATAGGAGGTCGGTCATTGGCCTACAGAGCAATCAGCCAGGGTTACTGGTGGCCCTACATGCAGAAGGACGCCCAGGTCTACGCCCGAAAATGCGAGAAATGCCGAAGTTCTCCCACTCCCTCCATCAGCCAGCACAGGATCTGAGTCCCCTCTCCAGCCCATGGCCCTTCGCTCAATGGGGCCTGGACATTGTGGGGCCTCTTCACCGAGCTCCAGGGAACAAGAGATGGCTGATAGTGGCTACGGACTACTTCACAAAGTGGATAGAGGCTGAACCGTTGTCTTCCATCACGGACAGGGACTCCAGGAACTTCGTTTGGAAAAACATCCTTACGAGGTTCGGCATCCCCCGGACCCTGATTTCGGATAACGGGACTCAGTTCGATTCCAAGTCCTTCAGAGACTTCTGCCAAGAGCACGGCATCAGAAACCATTACTCCACCCCGGCATATCCGCAGGGTAATAGCCAGGCAGAAATCTCGAACAAAGTGATCCTGGACGGCCTGAAGAAGCGACTGGACAAAGCAAAGGGCAGATGGACAGAGGAGCTTCCGAGCGTGCTGTGGGCATACAGAACAACTCCAAGGAGGTCCACCTCGGCAACACCTTTCTCTCTGGCCTACGGGATGGAGGCGGTCATTCCCTTGGAAATCGGCCTTCCTACCCTGAGGACAGAGCTGGTCGACCAAGGCCGAAATGAGACGAACCTGGCAATGGAGCTGGAGCTGGCGGACGAGCGACGAGAAGCAGCAGCCCTGAAACTGACCGACTATCAGCAGCGGTTAGCCAGGGCATACAATCAAAATGTCAAAGAAAGGAGGTTCACCGCGGGAGAGCTCGTTTTAAAGAAGACCCTGCCAGCTGACAAAGAACCAAACGAGGGGAAGCTCGCCCCGAACTGGCATGGCCCGTTCAGAGTAGTCTCACTGGCAGGAAAATCAGCCTACAAGCTCGAAGACTTGGAAGGCAAGCCGCTGCCGAGACCGTGGAATGCATCCCACTTGAAGAAATTTTATTTCTAAAGATGTAATGAATCTCAATCAATAAAAGCAGCTTTTGCCTTGTCATCAATCTGTCGTCTCTCTGGTCGACTCCGGCAGCATAGGCTCTACGCCCTGGAAATGGCCTGGAGTTCCTACACTCAGCCTTTCCTAAAGCCCCCGTGTCTTGGACACAATCAAGGCTCTACGCCCTGGAAATGGCCTGGAGTTCCTACACTCAGCCTTTCCTAAAGCCCCCGTGTCTTGGACACAATCAAGGCTCTACGCCCTGGAAATGGCCTAGAGTTTTTACACTCAGCCTTTCCTAAAGCCCCCGTGTCTTGGACACAATCAAGGCTCTACGCCCTGGAAATGGCCTGGAGTTCCTACACTCAGGCTTTCCTAAAGCCCCCGTGTCTTGGACACACTTCGGGTACATACGCCCTGGGAATGGTCTGAAGTTCCTACACTCAGCCGTTTCCTAAAGTCCGGGTTCATACACCCCTCAGAAGGCCATTGCCGAACTCACTCTCGCCTAGCCGAGGCCCGCGGAACGATGTGGCCACCTCGGCGCAGGTTAATTCGACCACGGTATGGGTCCACCTCGGCGCAAGGCCAGCCATTTCGGCCAAAGCCATCCACCTCGGCGCAAGGCCAACCATTTCGGCCGAGGTCAGTGCCAGCACTCAAACACAAACAGCACAGAAACAGTGTTCCAGAACAGTGCAAGAAAAACAGAAGACGATGCAAGAGCATTGTACACAGTTTGGCATTTTATTCATTGTAAACTGCTTCATCACAAGAATTACAGAACAGAAAGCGAAGTACAGAAAGGAGGATCACAGTCCTCTAAAAACAGAAAATAAAGAAAAGCTGGGAGACTGATCTTCACCGACTCTTCAGGCTGCAGGCTCGAAGACGCCGGGTCGTTGCCTGGAGGTTCTCAGGGATCCTGAATTTCACCGGGCTGTACAATACACTTTGGCTGGTCAGACCAAAGCATCGCACAGCCCCTCCAATTCGGAGGCCCTGGACCTCAATCCCGCCTTCCGTACGATTGGCGCGCAGGACCGTGTCGGACGAGAATGCGCCACCGCCCCCCGGTTGCGTTGCAGCGCATCCTCACTCTGTCTGGCCAGGGACGGATGGCCATGAACCCGCGTTCAGAGAGCGCGTGGTCCACGGGGAGTTCCTTCAGAGAGCGTGCAGACCACGACGGACTTCCCCCTTGGAGAAAGCCGTCCACAGGCGCAAGGGTTCCCCCCGGATCGAAGATTACAGAATGTCTGTCAGACATGGTTCCTACAGCTGAGTGAATTAAGCCATCCTACTTCCGTTCCTTTTCTTCTCCCATGGCGAGCTTGCCATCCCTATTTATAGGAAGAAGAAGGGCTCGGTCTCCGAAAGAAGGGCTCAGTCTCCGAAAGAAGTTATGAGGGCGAAGTCTCCCACGCGTTACTGGGATGCACGACTGTTGACCAGCGATCCCTATGGCACCACGTGGAGACGTCCGTCCGATTCCCTCGTCAGCCGTGCCACCATGTTTATTGCTATTTATGGTCTCCAGAATACGGAGAGTCAGCACTGACAGCTATGAGGACAGTTTGACTCTTTCTACCTCAAGGGCCACGCCACACAGTAAAGGCATTCAATACCATTCAATGCACATTCAGAAATGAAAGAGAGACAAATGCAAAGAGAAAATTCACAAGTAAAGAAGCCCGTTTTTCATTGATTGCAGAAAATATTTACAAGGCTGAGAAGCAAAAACGTTACAAAAGAAAGACCAAGGACATGAGAAGGGACAGAGCTACTCCGGTCTCGGCGATTCGACCAGATCAATCACCGTTTCCAAGGGGCCAGAGGCTTCGGCCGAGACAGGGACCTCGCTTGGAGCGTCGCTGGCAGAAGGGGCTTCAACTGGTACCTCAGCCGAACCAGGAGCAGAAGAGGTCTCACCCAGAGGCACGGCCAAAGCCTCGCTGGCGACTGGGGCATCGCTCAAGACCGGGGCAGCTGGAGCGTCGTCAGCAACAGGAGCTTCGACCGGCGCGCTTTCAGCTGCAGGAGCTTCGACCGGGGCGCTTTCAGTTGCAGGTGCGGAGCTCGGCTCGGGATCCAGGTCCGAATACTTCGGCAGGTCCTGATAGACAGGGTGGTCTTCAGGGACCCCCGCACGTCTTAGTACGGCCAGGCATCCTTCCTCGAACAGAATGGACGTGATCTCCTCCACCTGTTTCTCATACAGCTCGGTGGCGCGGTCCACCCCGTTCTGGAAGGCGGATTGGGCCTCGGACAGAAGAGAGGCCTTCTCCTTTTCCAGGTCGACGTTCGCCTTCACCAGCTTCTCCCTCTCAGCGCGACCAGCCAAGACCTCCCCTCGCAACCTCGTTACCTCAGCCGTCGACTCAGACTTCGACCTGGCCAACTCCGACTCCAACTCGGAGACCCTTTTGTTCTTCGTCCAAAGCTCGCCTTTCATATGGTTGGCCCTGGACGAGAGTTCGGCGTTCTCAGTCAGAACCAATGCCAACCGAGCAGACTCTCCAGCACTGGCCGCCTTAAGCTCTTCCATTCCTTTCCGCTGCACTTCCAGCTCCTTCTTCAGCTTCTCCCGCTCGGACTCCAGCCGGGTCACCCTCGACGCGTTCCTATCCCTCCTTCCTAGGATGGCTAGGAGCCTCTGCACGTTCTGCAAGGGAAAAGAGGAGGGTCAAAACAGGAACAGCCGAACTAGGCCACCCGAAAGAATACACAAAAAACACTTACCAGGATGTCGGCCTGGATCGCTGTCAACATCAGGCTTTCGTCATCAAACTTCTCGTGCTCCTCCATATCCCGTGGCAGAGCACAGGCCCTAGCAAGGGCCCCGATCACCTCGGCATTTCCCATCAGTCGGTCTTCAACGTTCAGGGGTCTGCCGGGTTGAGTTTCCATTCTCGGCTTCCACGGTGCTGGGGCAGTTCGGGGCCCGGAGGCCGATCCGGACCCTTGCCCCGCCGAGATGAGAGGCTCGCGCGTTGGCCCGACAGTCGACCTGCTGACTGGCGCACTCTTTTCGGCCGGCGCACTCTTTTCTTTCGGCGCGCTCTTCTCGCCCCCCTTTTCGGCTGGAGCTTTAGCTCCAGGGGCGTGTGCAGGAATCTTCCCCTCCGACTGCAGATCAGCCTTCAAGCTCTTATCCCCCGCCTTCGATTTCTTCCTGGGTGGGGACCCCTCCTTCGAGCGGTCCGGCGAGCGTCGCCGGGCGCCCCCGCTCGGAGCGGGAGAAGGAGCAGAGAGAGCACCAGCGCCCACCGGTCCCGAAGCAGCACGAGTACCGGCAGGCGATGGGGCCCCAGAAGATGATGACCTCTGCCTAAACTTAGCAGCCAGGTCCTTGACAGCAGGCTCCCTTGAACTTCCCTCCATATCCTCTCCTCGATCGGAGAAGTAAGCGTCCACTATCTGCGTCAGGTCCGGCAGCTCCGGATCAGAAGTAGACGCCTCGGCACCAGACGCAGTTCGGTCGGCAACGGGATCGGTCAAGGGGACCCCGCTAAACACCGCAACTGATACGGTTGGACGGTCAGGGTGTGTCTCATCCACCTCAGGTACCCCAGTCCTGTGGTAGTGGCCGCGATACCTCGGCGTGTACCCGAGCAGCTTCCAAGCTGACCTGGTTTCGTGCCCCTTGTACCTTTCAACCTTGTTGATGTCGTCGGTATTCCTCCTCCAACCTTCGCTGACAGCTCGGCGTCGCCTTGCACCCGCCTCTGCTCAACAGGCAAAAAAGAGTATCAGTTCGGCATCAATGAGGTAAGCAAAGCAAAAAGGAGAAAAGCAGTGATGATTACTTGGGACTTCCCCAGGGCGACGTGGGACCGACAGCCTCCTGCTTTCACCTGGGCCGAACTCCCAGTCCCCCGAGACACAGAAGAAATCTTCCTCAGCATTCTTACTTGAATCCTCCAAGGCTAGGACGAAGCCCCTTCGCTGCGGCTTCACACGGAGATAATATCTTCCCTCCCCAGCCTTGCAGATATCATATGTATCCTCGATGTCGTGAGGGCCTAGGTTGGTCCCCAAGATCTCGTTCAACTTCGCTGTGCCCATGATGACCTTGTAGCCATTGGGCATCAACTGGCCCGGGGCGAGGGACCAAAGGCTAAGGCAAGCCCTAAGCAAGGGGTGCAGTGGAAACCTGACCCCACCCTCGATCACGGAGATCAGAGGGAACGGCATCCAGCCGCCGTGGCAGCGATACAGGGCACAGTCGGCGAGGTCCGCCGGTTTTAGGAGGACCCCCTCCGGAATGTTGAAGGCAGCTCTAAACTCGGCTAAGCCCTCATCGGAATCTACCCTGAATCTAGGGGTGCCCATGTCTAGAAGGGATGACGACGAAGAAAAACCCTAGAAATCGAAAAACCCCAAGAAGAACCAGACAGAAGAACAAAGCGACTTACAGGGACGAAGAGGCAAATCAAGAGCAGATCCGGGCGCGTTCTACGGTCGTCCTCCTCGAACAGATCGCAGGAACCAGAGCAGAAATCGAAAGTAGAGGCGAAGGCGAAAGGAATCAGAAGCGAGAAAAGAAAGGGGACGACCCTATTTGTAGAAGGGGAACCCTCATTTGGGTACCGCCTCCGAATTCGAAGAGACACTTCAAAGCCCGTGCCCGTCCCATCAATAAGACAACGCAATCGGCGCAGAAGCTACGCGTGTAGCCGTCAACTCGGTTCCCAAGACGAACAGGGCAGGGCATTTATTGCTTTAAAGAGTTGAAGCGACACCAGGCAATGATCACCGTATCCCCAGACGGATTCTTCTAGCTTTCAACCCCTAAAGGCTAGCACACTTCAGAGGTCAAAAGCTAGGGGGCAATTGTGTGGGGAGATTTCCAGAACCACAGGATTAAGTTAATCGCAGCCATCAGATGAGGTTAAGCATTCTCACGTGCCATCCTCGTGCCATCCACGTGGCACCAAGCTCACCCCGGCTACCAGGACAGGAGGTCCGGCCGAAGTCAGGCAGCTCCGGGCCCTTAGCGCCGAACTGGCCCACCTCGGGCGTCATCTCGGCAAGGAGCTCCACCTCGGTTGGGCCACCCCGGATGCCATCTCGGCAGAAAACTCCACCTCGGCTGAAGAGGCCGGGACAGAAGCCGAAGCAAGAGAGAACCTTCACTTGCGCCCCTCATCCCCCACGTCATCAGGCACGTGGAAGAATAGGGGCGCGAGCTAGTGGGACAGATGCGACATCCAGCCGCTCGCAATCTTCGCCAGATCCCTGACAGGGCGGCATCCAGCGGCTGAGGCCACATCAGGGCAGGGCCCGAGGGCAGATCCGCTGGTACCCCTACCGCCAAAGGCGCCCAACACGATCTGGCCCAACAAGATGTGCATTAAATGCGATGTGGGCTGACCCGACGGGCATTTAATGCAGAGTGAGCTGGATTGGACCGCAATTAATGCAATGTGGGCTGATCGTGACTTCCCAGTCAAATCACGGGACCCACATCACAATATCTCCCAAAGATACGTTCCAAACTCTATAAATAGAGGCTCAAACCACCATCTAAGGTACGCCAATTTTCATTCACAGAGCCGTTACTCTGTCTCTCTTCTTCCTCTCCTTCCATTGTTCCAGTTCCCATACTGACTTTGGCATCGGAGAGCCTTGCGCCGCCCAGGCCAGGGTCCTCTGACCGTTTGCTCTTCCCTTTCAGGCTTTCGGACGGTATCCAGTCATTCCCAGTCACCTTCATCATCGGATAAGTCCTATAAGGCTCCCTCCTTATTGTGGGTCATTATTTTCTGCACCTACAGTGATGAACCTAAAATGTCTATTAAAGATGGAGTGGGGGAGATGGAGAAATAGGGGAGGAGAGGAAGAAGAAGACAAGATGCTCGGATGAGCGATGCTATTGTCGCACATGCGTCGCCCATGGTGACGCTATCATCGCTTAGAAAAAAGTATAAAAAAAAAAAAAAAAAAATTGGTGGGAGAACCTCTTTTGTACTACACAATATTTGGGGACCCTTCTTGAAGAATGTCCAAATTTTGGGAAATTTTCTATAAAATCCTAAAAAAAAAAAAAACATGAAAAACATGGTTCCCATCATGCATCACTCAATAATCCTTGCCATTTTCAGCCGTGGATAAACTCATGCCACTTTGCGGCTCCTATCTTTAACCTCAATGCCAAAATGGGCATGAGAGAGAATGTATGGCTGGGGCAGCCTTATATCTTAAAATTTAAAGTTCAAACACAACAGGTTAATCGGTGCATTGAGAGAAATAGAAATTATTTGGTCAAATGTCTTTTATTCTGGGTCCGACTTGACTTAGTGGGTCAGTCAGGAATCAGGATTATGTTATGGTTTTATATTTTTGGTGATTGTAGCCATAAGGGATTTCTTTCCTAAGAGAAACATTTTAGGTTTTTAAGAAATGGAAAACCTATAAATAAAAAAAAGGATGACTGTATTCTTTTTTGTGATTCTATGATGAATTTAGAACAACATTTCATATAACATTCTAGTAGTTGTGATTCTATGATGAATTTAGAACAACAATTCAAAATTTAATCAATTAATTTGATCTTTCATCTTATAGGTGGATTCATGGAAGGACAGTGTGGGGATTAGTACGAAACAGGCTTGCAAATATTTTGTAAGCTTTAGCACTTTCACTTTGATAGTCATCCGGGACTTCTAAAAGAGAAATCTATATTCCACCAATTATTTCCATCCAATTCTTTTTTATTTAGAGTGTTTTCTAGTTTTTTTTTTTAAATCCAGATTTATTAAGTTTGTCACACAACCAACATCACTGCAGTCTTGTTGCTGGTGTCCAAGAGTTGCTGCTATTATCATTAACATAGATAGGAATTCAGAGAAACCACTAACACTTGCATGTCTGAATTTTAGAGCAGCAAGTCAGCAACTAGACAAACTCCAGTTGAATCTAACCCAAAACGCTGCTACAAGTTCCATCTACAAGAACTTTGTAACTAATGAAAGGAAGATGAAGCAAAAGGAAGAAGATTCTCACTAGAATCTGTGACAAGGGTCACAACACAGTTGGACGGTGCTCACTCTTATTTTTATCCGGAAAAAGGTGTGGAATCTGCTATGAAGTTCAAGGTGATTCTGATAGTTATACTGTATTAAATTATTGAAATGCCCCTATGTTCAACCACAAGGTTATGCAAAATGGAAAAAGAAAACCTATTTTCTTAAGTGCACATTGCTGCTTCAGATATTTCGGATAGATTAAGAATCTTTGGACGTGTCGGCCTGGTGATGTTGGCATCTTCTTTATGTTTTTTTATGTTGCTTATTGATGCTCCTTTAAGTTTTAGAAAAACTTCATCTGTTTATCCTACTGAAAATTTAGTTATGATCATGTGATGGTCTTCTGTAGCTGCACAATTTCTTATTTTATTATGGCCGGCTTGTTTTCTACTTTTGTTGCTATCCTTGTATCAACCTCCCATTGCCTCTTGGGACTATTATTATTTGATGTTGAATGGACATCCATTGTTGGAAGTTGGAATGGTTCTCAACATTTGGTACAAAGCTAAGAACATACTGAGATGTCACTCTTCTCCACCCATTGGGTTGTGTGCGAGAGAGAGAGAGAGGACATAAATAAAGCTAACTTCATTTCTTTTGTGTCTAGGTTATGAAGACGAAGGTTGCTGCTAATGTAACAGAAAAACTTAGAGAAACGATTTATTCATTCTCTAGTCTTTATTGCGCCCACCTTCATGGAACAGGATAGGGCAGTCAACAAATACAACAATGTTGCTGAAAGAAGCCATCCAAGTGATCAGTGGCTATGAGGCCAAGACAAAATGGGGCAAAGAGGTGGGCTTTTTTACAGTCATAGTCTATGCAACTTGGACATACAAGCCTGATATTGGGCATAAAATGAGGTACGTGTTAGATAAAAGGACCTTGAAAAAACAAACACATTGAGATTTGAGAACCAAAGAAAGCCCACCTCTTTCATTCCTTCATTTGTAAAACTTGATCAATAAATAGGATATAGGCCATGTCCATCAGAACCAAAGAAATAGTATTGAAAAAAGTGAATAAATTAACTAAAAGATTTTTCCCTGTACTCTGCATCATCATGTCTAATATTGGGTGTTGGACAATAACAATTATTTAAGAAGTGAGGCAGTCTTTGTTTATTTATGGTAGGCTTTGTTTGTTTAATTGTTAACCGGCAAAAGACATGTGGCAAAGTTTGATCTGAATGAATTGTGTGGAGCCATGAAAGGGATGGTACAGCAACAACAGCTTGTGGTAAAGAGAAGTGAGGAAGGAGACAAGGATAAGAAGAAGACATGTCAATCGCGGAAACCAAAGCATAATCCTGCTGTTTCAGGCAAAAAAAAAAGTTTTTTTTATTTCTTTGGTTGGATTCTTTATTACTTGTGCTGTGATAGTTCAAGAACATTACATGATGTGGATGATTAAAAAGAAAGTTTTTTTTTTTTTGTTATGGTTAGATTTTAATTCTTCTAATTGCCCCAGAAGAACTGAGTGTTGCAAGGCTTTGGATTCGAGGAATCTTGTGGGGGCAAAAGGAAGTTGAATTATGCCTCTAGATTGGCCATTGAATTATGCATCATTTTAGAGTGATTCAGTCCATCAGTGGGTATTGATTGGCCAAATGGAGTTAGCTGAGGAAGGATGATAGAACAGGTGATAATCGGGTGGGCCTGACCAAATGGAAAAATATAAAGTAAACCCATGTCCCTCTTTTTTTCCAAGTTTAGTTGGAACATCTAATTCCTTTTTTCCTTTGGGGCTGCTTGTTTGCAAGAGGGATAGAGGGAAAGACTAGAGTAAGTGTCACGTTATGCATAAAGTCAAGGAGTAAGTGTCACGTTATGCATAAAAAACTGTATTCTAGTGCTTACTGTGCATTCCCCATTTACTTCTTTTTCCTCTTTTGAGATTATGTATCACTCTTTTATATCATGCATATTTAAGGTTCCTTTAATATTTCCAATATTCTTTGTAATATCTACTTTAGTCTTTTCCATCTAAAGTTCAAAATATTGAATAATGTTCTATGTGTGGTTTCTACCTACTCCAGTCCGTCTGATATATTGTAATTCCACCATATCTCAATGGGTCATTTACAATAATTGTTTTTCTCATTACTTCTTTTCCATCTAGGTCAAATAGGGAAAGATCTGTGTGGAATTGTGACACCTGAAAATGTACATGTTTTGGATGTTTTCCTAATTGTTTTCCTCATTTACACTAATTGTTTTCCTCATTACAGCTTTATAGGTGCCTATATGTTTCCTTTCTTTTTTATTATTTGTATTTGATCCCCTAGAATAAGAAACAAATAGATAACAAATTGCGGAGTCAAAACCAACTTTTGACTCGGATGAAAGGTATGATGTATATCAGGTTCTGTATTGGAGTGTTATATATTAGGGTGATTTTTCAATTTGGCAGCGTGCAGGGGTTGTGGCAGGGAGGAGATGATTTAAAAGAATAGAAGTTCCCACATTTTTTTATGAATCCAAGAATATAGTAACCAAGCGAATCTACAAGAAATATATATAAGCAGGTAACTAGTTTTTTTTTATTTTGTTTTTGTTTTTGTTTTTTGTTTCCTTGTACTTAGTTTTTTATTTTTTTTTAATTTGGCCACTAGTCTTATTCATTTGTATTTGATTAGTTGTCAATTGTGTCATCCAAGCTATACTTCAACATTCTTGATCATTTTAAGTTAGATATGCTATATATGTGCCAAAAAATGCATTGATGTAGATTGATCATTTGCGGTTGGAAGTACTTCTTTGCTTATGGTCCTTTTCTATCAGATAATTGGCTTTTAGTAGCAAATACATTGACATTGACATTGAAATGGCTTGCTTTACACCATGATATATATTGAAAGTGTTGAGAAATCAAGAAAATGAGTTTCTTTTAAAAAATTATTATGATTTTTTAGTATCTTTAGGATTTTTTATGTGAATTGATGATGTGATGGGTGTTGAGTTAGGGTTTTTAGGATGTGGCTTTCCTTTTTTAGATGGGTGGGTTTGGGAGGTTTGGTAAAGATGAGATCTTATTTTGGTTGTGTGGGTTTTCTTTGGAGGAGATTTGAGATTTGATGGGTGTTAATTTGTGGTGTTAATGGGTCTGGGTAGGTATGAATGGGCCAAGGCAAAACTCAGCGTTCATGGTGGAAAATCCTAGGGTCTGTAGAGCATTAGGAAAAAAATCTCAGCTGACATTCTTTACCAGCAGACCCTGACTTTGCAGATCAGATTGAAAAGGCACTACGTAAAAAAGTCCAAAAAAAGACGGTCCAAAACCGTCGTTTTCATCAAAAAACGACGCATGCGTCCGTCGCTGGGTGCACTCCCATAGAAAAACCTTGCCGAGTGCATTGATAGCCATGATCACTTGCTGGATATTTGCTACTTTTGCAGATGATTCCTCCGAACTATGCACTTTGTCATTTAAAAGCAACATCCCAACCTACATTGAGTATAGGTGATTAAGACTAGTTGTAGCAATTGCTACTGTCAGTGGACACAGTCCAGTCAATGGAAGTTCGCAAAATAAAACAAAATAAAAATATTCCGGATCGGGAACATAATACATATCTGTTGACAGAGAGGAGTGAGCAATGCAGAAAGATACTCTGAATGCTTTTCAGGTGATACATCTTCCATCCCAATCAATAGGCCAATTGACTGTCAACCAAACACAAACACACAACAAAGTGTACTGTGTAAGTAATAGCATACTACTTAAAAAAACTCAAATAATAGAAACAGTTCATTTGCCTTAGACAAAATCTATGAAATACAAGAAAGATATGTTATTTTGATGAGGAATTCATTTAAGTTGCAAGAAAACTTGTAGCAAACATTTATGGTCATCAGAACCATTATAAAAGCAATTCTCACTACAATCATAGCAACAGGAGTAGCTGCACCAAAAATACATTGCAAACATTACAAATCCACAAATAAAAAGAAAAAGTTAAAGATGGGAAAGAAAAGCTAGAAAAAATTCAGTGGATACCAGTCATCGATAGCCTTTCCCGTGCATCTTCTGTGTAGCTAGACATCTGCTGAGAACTAGGTGGATAGAAGGAACATGTGTGTTTGTGGACAGAGATGGTGCAAGGAAACACATACAGGAAGGGGCAAAGAAAGCACTGATCACAGCCCCTGGCAAGGGTGACATTCCCACCTATGTTGTTGGTGTAAATGCTGATGCCTACAGCCATGATGAGCCCATCATCAGCAATGCATCTTGCGCCACCAATTGCCTGGCCCCCTTTGTCAAGGTCCTTGATCAGAAGTTAGGTAATCCCCATCAACCTTGATGCGGTCTTGGCTTTCTTGACCCCAATCCCCATCAACCAATATAAGCAAGGAGCCGGAATCCCACGACCATTGCACACAAGATCAAGACTGTGACACAGTTCTTGTTGAGCCAGACGGCCTTCACTGAAGGGAAGTCCCTAGCCTACCCCAGTCCCTGCACCCAGACCCAATCGGCCAAAACCTACCCCAGCCCCTCCACCCAGACCCAATCGGCCTACCCCATTGCCAATCCACAATCCCCAAGACCTAATTGAGACCCAAGAACCTTCAATCGACCATCTTCAAAACCTGTCCATCCCAATCGTAAAAAAAAAAAAAACGAGCCCCTGCCCAAATCTCCTTTCCTGCTTCCTGACTCCCAGCCCAATCCGTCACACACATCATCACCGAGCAGGCACCATCATTCACACACATCATCACCGAGCAGGCACCATCGTTTTGCCCCAACCTCAAAACCCTGGAAAAATCAAATCCCCCTTTGATTCTCGGTCGGCAGTCCCAGAACCAAAAAAAAAAAAAAAACCAAAGAAAGAACGAGGAGGAGGAGACGAAGGGAAAGAAGGCGTACCTGGATCTGCTCCAGTCGTCTCTTCTACAGCTTCACCCACTGAGTCTTCGCGAGACGTTGCCGGAAGGGAGAGGTCTGAGTACTTCCTTAGTTCCTTCACATGAGACGCCAGTGAGACATATTTGGGCGCGAAATGAAAGAGGTATTTGGGGCAGTGACGAACGGGCAAGCGCGAGAGAGAAAAAGTAGCGCGAAGATGAAAGGTATTTTAGGAAGCGACGGTCTGAACTGATCGATATTTTTAATGAGTTATATGATGATAAATCTGCTGTGGTTATGAGAAAAACGAGAGTGGAAAATCGTCGCTATTACCGACAGTTTTCAGCCATCGGCAATCCCGTAAAATTTCGTCGTTTTTCACCCATTTTGAGGTAGTGAGGGTTACGAATTAAACCCAAATACATTGGAATTTAACATATCTATTAACCCAAACACATTCGAAGATTTCATTGTTTGAGCTCACCTTTAATCAATGGAAACTTGTCACAAACAGTCACATTGACTTTAGGGGCTTAATGCCGAGTGCTATTAGGGATTTTTACATGATAGGATCTTTTTATTCTTACTATGATGTTCAATGCATTGCTGGATGCCATAAACTTTGTACAATTGGTTGATTTACCATTACTAAATGGCTCAGTAGGACATTTAGTCCCTTGGTGAGGGACTTGGCCTAGTGTGTTT
Organism: Litsea cubeba; assembly: GCA_012931725.1. Classification (NCBI taxonomy): domain Eukaryota; kingdom Viridiplantae; phylum Streptophyta; class Magnoliopsida; order Laurales; family Lauraceae; genus Litsea; species Litsea cubeba. The sequence goes on along the minus strand of CM022948.1, from coordinate 23,699,575 downwards.
GTGGGTGTGTGAGTATTTACTTAGAGAATAAAACACTTTAAAAAAACCTATGATTTATAAAAAGTCAGTTCACATTGTTGCATTTAAAAATCTTAAGATGCTTGGATAGAGATTATTAAACTTCACCCATTCCTGAGAATTATGATTATTAATTTTTTTTTCGAATTATGAATTTTGATATATATTTTTTATTATTGATATTTTGAACATTATTGTTGTGTTGAATATTGTGTTCTTCACTTATTGTTTTATTACAAACTTGGGTACATATTGTTTGTGAATAGATTATTGTAAAAAATTTTGAGTTATTGTTGTTGTGTTGAATAATATTTTGTATTTTGGCCATAGAGGCTCATCATGTCTGAAGTATCAAGGTGATACGATGTGAAAACATTCACTACTAGAAAACAGACTTTTAGCGGCCGCCATTAGCCGTCGCTAAAAGTCAAATGACGGTCGCTAATACTCTTTAGCGACCGCCTAGCGACCGCCAAATATCGGCCGCGGAAACCTCGTCGCAAAAATCATTAGCGACCGCGCGACCACTTTTAGCGGCCGCTATAAGCCGTCGCTAAAGGTCTAAATGACGGTCGCTAATGTTATTTTCTTATTTTGTAAATACTGATATATAACTATTAGCGACCGCCACTGGCGGTCGCAAATGGTAGAAGTAGCGGTCGCTAATACTTTTTGTTTATTTTTTTTAAAAAATTTTCCTCATTTTTTTGACTATTTGCGGCCGCCCGTTTAGCCTTTAGCGACCGCCATTAGCGGTCGCTAATACTATTTTTATTTCTTTTTAATTTTAGCATTTCCTTTTTTGCGATCGGCATTTGCGACCGCCATGGCGGTCGCTAATGCTTAAAATTTTTTTTTAATAATTCTTTTCATATTTTTCAATTTTTATCCTGCTGTTTTTACCTGTATTTGTACCTGAACATATTATATATCTACAACTATAACATTCAATTAAAAATACAAATAACAAAACAAAGTCTTATATTAAAAACATTTAAAATATTACAAATGTTTAAACAAATTATAGTTACAAATACACTTTAAAAGAAAAAAGAAAAACAAATATATTTGCTGGGCGGGGTGCCGTGATCGATCCGATGCTCTCAAACCTGAAGACAAAAAAGGAAAACAAATAGTAAAAGTTAATTATAAAAATTATGAATATATAGTAAATATAAATAAAATTAAGTATTAAGAGCAAAATTTTGAAAGTTAAACCTACGTTTCAACTATATAAGCAATTCGAGAGTTGGAATCTAGAGCCGTCAGTTCCGGCAATTCAGGAATGATTATGGGCTCGTGCCCGTCCATTTTCACGGCCATCGGAGCCTGTTTTCTCGATTTGGGCGCTCATAGGCTAATTTTCTAAGTTTTAAGTTAAACCTACGATTTTACTATACAAGCAATTCGGGAGTCGAAATCTCGAGCGGTCAGTTCCGGCAAGTCTGGAATGAGCATGGGCTCGTGCCCGTCCAGTTTCATAGACACCGGAGCCCATTTTCTCGGTTTGGGCCCTCGGAATCTGATTTTCTAAGTTTTAAGTTAACGTTTTAAGTTAAACCAACATTTCAACTATACGAGCAATCTGGGAGTCAGAATCTCGAGCTGTCAGTTCCTACGAGTCACTCTACGCACGAGCGAAGTGCTCGTGCCGGTTTCGAATTTTTCCAAGAGCCGGTTCCCGTTCCGGACCCCCGACGGGCCTTTTTCGAGCCTAAGTGTTGGAAAATCCGATGTTTTCGCTCGTCATTCTCTAATCGGAAGTCCAATTTGCGAGCCGTCAGTTCCTACGAGTCACTCTACCCTCGACCTAAGTGCTCGTGCTGGTTTCAAATTTTTCCGGGGGCCGTTTCACGTTCCGGACCCCCGACGGGCCTTTTTCGAGCCTAATGTTGGAAAATCCGATGTTTTCGCTCGTAATTCTCTAACCGGAAGTCCAATTTGCGAGCCGTCAGTTCCTATGAGTCATTCTACCCTCGAGCGAAGTGCTCGTGCTGGTTTCGAATTTTTCCGGGGGCCGTTTCCCATTCCGGACCCCCGACGGGCCTTTTTCGAGCCTAAGTGTTAGAAAATCCGATGTTTTCGCTCGTAATTCTCTAACCGGAAGTCCAATTTGCGAGCCGTCAGTTCCTACGAGTCACTCTACCCTCAAGCGAAGTGCTCGTGCTGGTTTCAAATTTTTCCGGGGGCCGTTTCTCGTTCCGGACCCCCGACGGGCCTTTTTCGAGCCTAAGTGTTGGAAAATCCGATGTTTTCGCTCGTCATTCTCTAACCGGAAGTCCAATTTGTGAGCCGTCAGTTCCTACGAGTCACTCTACCCTCGAGCGAAGTGCTCGTGCCAGTTTCGAATTTTTCTGGGGGCCGTTTCCCATTCCGGACCCCCGACGGGCCTTTTTCGAGCCTAAGTGTTGGAAAATCTGATGTTTTCGCTCGTCATTCTCTAACCGGAAGTCCAATTTGTGAGCCGTCAGTTCCTACGAGTCACTCTGCCCTCGAACTAAGTGCTCGTGCCGGTTTCAAATTTTTCCGGGGGCCGTTTCCCGTTCCGGAGCCCCGACGGGCCTTTTTCGAGCCTAAGTGTTGGAAAATCCGATGTTTTCGCTCATAATTCTCTAACCGGAAGTCCAATTTGCGAGCCGTCAGTTCCTACAAGTCACTCTACCCTCGAGCGAAGTGCTCGTGCTGGTTTTGAATTTTTTCGGGGGCCGTTTCCCGTTCCGGACCCCCGACGGGCCTTTTTCGAGCTTAAGTGTTGGAAAATCCGATGTTTTCGCTCGTAATTCTCTAACCGGAAGTCCAATTTGCGAGCCGTCAGTTCCTACGAGTCACTCTACTCTCGAGCGAAGTGCTCGTGCCGATTTCAAATTTTTTCGGGGGCCGTTTCCCATTCCGGTCCCCCGACGGGCCTTTTTCGAGCCAAAGTGTTGGAAAATCCGATGTTTTCGCTCGTCATTCTCTAACCGGAAGTCCAATTTGCGAGCCGTCAGTTCCTACTAGTCACTCTACCCTCGAGCTAAGTGCTCGTGCCAGTTTCGAATTTTTCCGGGGGCCGTTTCCCATTTCGAACCCCCGACGGGCCTTTTTCGAGCCTAAGTGTTGAAAAATCCGATGTTTTCGCTCGTCATTCTCTAACCGGAAGTCCAATTTGCGAGCCGTCAGTTCCTACGAGTCACTCTACCCTCGAACTAAGTGCTCGTGCAGGTTTCGAATTTTTTCGGGGGCCGTTTCCCATTCCGGACCCCCGACGAGCCTTTTTCGAGCCTAAGTGTTGGAAAATCCGATGTTTTCGCTCGTCATTCTCTAACCGGAAGTCCAATTTGCAAGCCGTCAGTTCCTACGAGTCACTCTACCCTCGAGCGAAGTGCTCGTGCCGGTTTCGAATTTTTCCGAGGGCCGTTTCCCATCTACTTGGTTGGGACATAGTGTGGTGTGCACTCTTAATTAAAAAATTAGGGTTTTCTCAGCTTTTCTACTCATAACATCATCATCATCATCATTGGCTTTCCATTCCTTGCATTTCTCATCTACACGAATTATAAATAAAGTTTAGTTTTCACGGGAAACTCACTTAATTTTTCATTGCTTTTCGTACATCATTCGATCACCAAATCCACTGAATGCACATGCCTACCCAATTGCAAATCAAGATATCATTTGGGACCTTCATATGAACATTTTTCTGTAACATATCTGTACACATTAGCCTGACAGAGTTTTCACTGAAATGGATATGGCTAAAAAAATTTGTAAGTTAGAGTCAATTTCTTCACATTGAAATGGACATCATCATTGTCAAAGTCTTGTTCCAACCATGTTAAATGCAGAACTGGCAACACTGAAATCACCAAAGCCTTGCTCCACCCATTTGGAACAGAGATGACGATCAAATACGCAGTAAAGAATTGGGATGTTTTTATAAAAACAGTCAATGGGACATCATGACAATAAACGGGGAAACAAATTTTTGACTAAGATGTCGATATCAGTCACATGCAAACGCCATATTTTTCTTGTTAAACCTTATAAATTAAAAGCCATCTAATACCGAATATCAACCACACCACTATGGGAGATCTCCCTACAAGATAACAACACAATACTCATTACAGCCAGGAGTGAGTGAAGAAAAATGAACTATCTAAAGCTGAACTGAAAGATGGTGAGAAATGGAGGGTAGGGTGGCGGGGACCATTCTGCAATCCGAAAAAGGCAAAAGAGACACTCCGACCAATGTCGAATGTTCTCCGGATATGCGAGAGAGATGCGAGCATTTCAGCATATCCATTGAGCATATCTAGCTATATATGTTGTCTTCTCCATGAACTACTCCTTCAAACAAGTAGCTCGCATCGCACGAGAGCGCAAGTGAAGAATCACAGGGCAGTTTTCCTCTTGGCAGTGGGTTGCACAAGCTAAGGCCTAAGAATGCAGGTTGGCGTGCAAGTCACACGTGCAGACCCCCTGCCAAAGGAGAATTGCCCTGCCATTCTCATGTACTGCGTTAACAAGGTCTTGCGGAGGAGTGATTCTGCTGCTTCGCTTCTACATTGGGTTGCTCATAGCTCGTCGTCCCTTCGTCTGCACATTCTCTTCTTTAAACGTATACAGTAGATAGTTTTGTTTTTGTTACAAAGTCATTTGGTTTTAGAGCTTTTGAATTTACAGCAAAATGTGTTCTAACTAGAGCATATAATAAGATGCCTATAAATTCCGGCTAGAGCTTACAATTTTGGACACTTTAGCAATCAACATTGCTAGGAGGAATAGCTACATTGGTATTCATATAAATGCAGTCTTGTACTTGTTGCGAGGAGGATGATGAACTGGTACTATTCCTCCAAGTGCAATTATTTTTTTGGCAAGATCGCAGTGTGGAGGATATTGAAAACTGAGGGAGGGGTCAAAACCTGAGGATCATTGACAGCCACACGCATGGTTTCAGCAAACCTTGGATGCATGTGGAATCATCTATCAATTTTTACAAATGGAATCCCAAGTAATTACAAAATCTCTGTTACTTATGCGAGATTACATTGCCATCTAAGAGAAGAAAATAAAACAGTTTCTGAGGCACTCATACATGAGCACTTCATGTGTGTAGTAAGAAGAAAAATACAGGGTTCCTCTATCTATAATAACTACATATTACTATCAATTATATACAGGTAAAACAAAGTTTGCAAGATAATGAGTTTGCATTCAAGCATATATAACAAAGCAAATTTATAGTACTTACTGCATCTGTACAGCTGAAAAGAAGACTGACAATAGCTTTCCACTGAAGAAATGCTTCAAGTTATTGTCCCATCTGCATATTTTCAGATGCCATAAGATTACAAAAATAAGAAGACTAGTTACTGCAGTTTGATGTATCTACTTTACAAAAATGTAGGCATACTCATTACCCTGCTCACTTTGTTTGATTATTGTATGATAAATGTTCTTTAAGCATTGATGTGTAATGGAGTGATTGATTACAATATCCCTTTCTAAGTCATGTTACAATAGAAGTAATTAATTGTCACTTTATCGGACCCATGTCAGACCAGTACCCCATAATCAAGGGGAGATAAGTTATGAAGGGCTCTAGCTAGCTACTTAGATTAAAGACATCTATAGTCGTAAAAGCTATTGCATCGGATGATGGTGTTACTAACTTGAAACCATTCAAAATAAGAAGTTATACAAATTATGGATAGAGATAGTTCAAAATACAGCGATTGATGGCTGCAAGGTGATAACTGAGAAAGAGAGAAGATATAGAGAAAGTCTGCATCCAACAAAAAAGTGCAATATTTAATGATAAGAATCTTCCACTCTGAATCAGTTTTGGGGCACTTTTTATCCACAGACGAGTGCCTCATCCAAATTGTAGATGGACGACCCACATCTCCTCAGCCAAGAGAACCCATGAACCACTCACTACCTTTATTTGGTAGCCTGGACTACCCATCCATATGGAAATGGTATTTGCAGTAGTTGCTATCACCTGTTTGCCTGGTTCATTATGAGTTTCTAGGATTTCCACCAAAATGGGCTTATATCGAAGGGACTACCGATTAATTGGCTTTGAATTAATAATATTTCTATGTAATGCATTTTATCAAAGGGGCTAAATGTGAAGCATTAAAGATGAGGATTCACAAGGGAGCATCAAGTAATCTCCCTTTCAATGGGAAATGATTAACCATGAAAGGTGATGGTTCCATCTTGATTTGTCTTTTTTTGGTAGAAGAATCTTTATCTCTATGTCAAAGCCTATTTTCACCTCTTTTCATTTACTTAGGTGATGACAGCGTATTCATTTTCCATCTCCCCTTCATTCATTTTCCATTGGTGGACTGTCACCTTATAAACATAGAAAAAATTATTATAAATCACAGAACCACTATTCAAACTTCAAAGCAATAAAATGAACAAAAAAATCATGCTAATAAATCTGATTTTAGGTAAATCAGAACTATGAACATATTGCAAAAAATCACAGAACCACTATTCTAGGTAAAAAAAAAATGAACATATTGCAATAAGCAAACAAAATAAAATAAAAGAATAAGGATTTAAAATTACCTTCAGCCAACCTTTTTACCAACTCTTGATATGTTTCTCCTGATAAAGAGCTTGGTTGTCACATAATACATGCATTGTAAAATTTCTTTTTCATTCACAACTCAAAGGGACCATCAGGATCAAGGGTGACTAGTCCTGTATCACTACAAAGAAAAGAGTAAATCAGCCCTTTACTTTCAGTTGGTTATCATGAAAGAGAAAATCCTAGATACAAAAAGTTTGAGGTTCATAACTAGATTTCTATCCTTTTAGACACAAAGGAAAGAGTCTCGTGCAAGTCCATGTCCTAGAATCAAAAACCACATATGATAGCAAGTGACATGTGTGGTAATCGGGAAAAAAAATCTAATCATTCATCAGGCAAAAGGTAAATGGGTGACATCAAATAATATAGAAAGGACGCATGTTTTAAGTTTTACATAAGACTAGTTACCTGCTTGTATTTCTTGTAGATTCGCTTGGTTACTATGTTCTTGGATTCATAAAAAAAATGTGGGAACTTCTCTTCTTTTAAATCATCTCCTCCTTGCCACAGCCCATACATGCTGCCAACTCATTCTTCCTCCACTTTACCATTATCATTGCAAAATAAAAATTCATGCAAACACTCTACTGCATACTAACATTCAAATGCCAATGAAAATTTATATATTCAAATATTCTTACAATATTAAAATCACTTTACCATTACCATTGCAAGATAAATATGACATTCCTAAAAAAAGCAATGTTATGACATTCCAACACATGCAACACTGCTTAAAAATAAACAAAGAGCAACACTGCATCCACTTTTCTTCAATCCTGCATTAAAAAAAAAAAAACAAAGATCAAGAATAACATACAATTAAAGTGAATTAAAGTGAACTGCACAACGAGATTTAATTGATTATAAAGTCTAAACAACCGAGTCCTTTTTTATCTAATTTTATAACTTCTTTTTATTGCTCTCTTGTAATAATACTTTCAAAGATCATGATGGTTGAAAGTGTGGCATCTATATAATAATTATACCTGGTCAGGATCAGTCAAGCCTGCTGGATCATGACTACCCTCTCCAACCGAGTCATTTCTTGCTCTGAAGCCGCTGCTAGCGTCAGGTGCCTGTAATTATTTATTATGCAGTTAAAAACAATTAAAAAAAAGTAACTTAAATATTGATACATCAATGACATAATTGACAATTTAAACGTACAAATTTATTTTTTACTAACCTGAGTAGTGGGTGGTGGGTCTGAAGTCAGCGGGCCACGACTCTGCGATAGACGAGCCTCCAGCGATGCCAACTCGGCCCTCATCTCGGCCCTCATCTCGGCCCTGAGCTCGGCTGCCACCTCATCCCTGATCGCTGCCTTCATGGAATGCAGCATCTCCTCAGCCTCCTCATGTGTACGGAAGCGCAAATCCTGGGAGGAGCTAGCACCGGATGACTCCGCTCGCGCAATGTGCGAGCGTGGAATGCCCGACCCATACGTGAGCGTGCATCCGTGCCCGTCCTGGCCAACGACAGAGTGGAATATCTCATCCCTCCGCGATGGCAAAGTACGCTCCTCCTCGGGCAACTCCACCAGTCGTGACTGATACTGGGCCTGCATAGTTGATTCATTTAATATATTATTATGCATAACAGGTCAAACATCTTTGAAATCATATAAATGGCTGCCAAGATCCGTCGAGTCAAACAGCTTTGAACACTAAGCCATCACCCCCATCCAACTCTGTGTCACACATGGGGGATGGCCACCACATTTTCCCTTCCACCACCGTTAATCAATGAAGAATTAGGATATGTAACTATAGGCAATTTTTATATATAGGAAGAAAGAGGACAAAGAAGAAGATAAATGCCATACATAAGCAGCTAGATACATGAAATGTACTTTAATGATTTTAACTTACGAGGATAGCTGCAACCTCCGGATGGCGAGGATCTCGACAAAGCATCCAAACGGACATCCTGTCGCTCGGATTGCCCTTGGTACGCAGTTGTTTGGTTAAGAGTTAGTTAATTAGTATAATAGCATACAAAATGACTCAAATATAAATTACGTATGCGATCTAACTTTTTTACCTCGTGGCGGACCTGCGTGATGTGTCGAGTCCCCAACCTGTGTGCGGGACCCTGCATTGCGCGGTTCCGCGCATTTGTATCCGCCACTCTCTGTTTTCAATATTTATCAGTTAATTTTTGTTAGTTACGATAGTCACTAATAAATCATTAAAATGGACGTATTGAAAAAAAATATATATATATACAACTTTCTCACCTGTGCCTCCTCGCTCGTCCAGTACCGGACGAGCTGAGTCCACTGATCCGGGAGAATGCCCCTCGGAACTCGATCAAGTATGTCAGGGGCATCCTGGTGTGGCTTCCAATGTTGCATTTTCATCTTATTTTTGTGATCTTTCCACATCTTCGGCACTTCGACATGCAAACTGGCCGGAAGAGCTCAGGACAAGCCCTCAAATTGTCCTGCAAAGGACAAATAATGCTTCATTTAGTTATGGCTTAAATTGCCTCATATATGCGGAGAAATGTTAAATTATTACCTTGACCTGACTCTAGATACGATCTAGTGCCTCCACAGGGAATGCATCCCAATTAAGTGTGGTCAAAGGAAATGCATGTGGATCCCGGACCATATGTCCCAGCTGGCTGATAAGCTGGCGAGCATGCGGACCCACTGGGTGGTACGTCTCATCAAAGGACACGTCAATGGGATGACCGGAATTCCAAGTCCAGATCCCTCTAGCAGGGCCTCTACCCCTGCTGGTAGATGGGCCCGTGCTCACAGAATCTGTTTAAATTACAGATAATATAATTAAATTGAAATAAAATAATTTGTTAGAATTAAAATATTTTAATTAAACAAACTTATACCAGTCTGTGTATCGGCCTCTGCAGTCCGGGATGTAGAAACTGGCGCAGTAGCTAGCACCGGATGAGAGGTCGATGGCATACTCGATGGGGCCATCAAACTGGGCTGGGCAGAACCCGATGTAGGTCTGCGGTCCCCCGATGACGTATTGGCTTGGGCCTGGCGCAGTAGCTCGTCCATCGTCAGCGGACGATCTCTCCTCTTTCTTCCTGACATATCTGTTCAAATGTTTGTAACCGTTCAAAGATCATGTAAGTCAACTGAAATTAACATATCGTTAACGTCATAATTGAAATTAACATTTAAAAATTATTTACACTGAAATTTAACATTGGTGAATTAGTTCCCAACCGTTCAAAGATCATGTAAGTCAACTGTATCTCCGTCAATGGTATCCCGAACCCAGTTAACATCTTCATCACGTTGAATAACTGCATTCTGGTCAAGAACTTGTTGGGCGAATGCATCAATATCTGGCTCATCACATTCAATCTGATACACTCCCCTCCTTGACATTTTAACTGCAACCTGCTAGTTAGGATCTTTCGGATCTCTGACATAGTAAACTTGCTCCCCCATTGAAGACAGTATGTAGGGTTCGGCGCTTAATTGATCATCACGATGTAACAAATTGTTAAAATTTACCAATGTAAACCGGTAATTATCTAGTTTCACTCCTCGGACGGGATCCACCCAATCACACTTAAACAATATAAATTTTAACCCGTGATTGTAAACAACTTCAACAATATCTTTCAACCGGCCATAGTAGTAACCAGCATTGACGGATGGACAACCGAGCCCACTATTTTGCGTCGCTCGTTTCTCATCTACATCCTTGATGCAAAATCGAAAGCCGTTGACATCACAAGTTATGTAATGTCGGGCCGTTATAAAGGGCCATCAGCTAACTGGCTCATTTCATCGGTCAAATTAGGATCGTTGGTTCTTCGTAAGTTACACACCTACGCAATGCATGTAATCAAAGAATATCACTACATGAAAGTAATATGACAGTAGCAAGTGACACTACTCATAATGAATGAATACGTACATGGTTCTTGAACCAATAGTGAAATGACCGATAATGGGACTGATGAATTTGATTCTCTGTAGCACGAGGCATGTCCCGTTTAAGGTCATCGATGTGTGCCCTGCGATGCATAACACGTGTTTAATGACGAGTATGATAATTTAAACAATAGAATTGACAAGTTAGTCTTATGAATGAGTGATAACTTACTGAGCCAAAGCCGCAACAGATGGGATGTTGAACAACACCCACCGGTGAGCTTGAATCCACTCAATATTGTTAAGATCAAATGGCGTGCCCTCCCCAACTGGACCATCATTAATCCGCGAGGGCCTAGTTAACTTTGTTTCAATATTATCATTAAGATATGTTGCGCAGAAATTGGTACACTCATCCATCAAATACCCCTTAGCTATTGATGCCTCTGGACGAGCCCTATTACGAACATACCTCTTCAATGTATTCATGTACCTTTCGATCGGATACATCCATCTGAATTGGACAGGGCCTCTAAGTAGGGCTTCACTGGTTAAGTGTATGGTCAAGTGAACCATGACATCGAAAAATGCAGGTGGAAAATTTTTTTCTAGATGACACAATGTCACAGCAATCCTCTCTTGCAGACTATTCAATTCATCTCAATTCGTATAACTCTAGAACACAGTTGTCTGAAGAAGTTACTAACTTCAATCAACGGCGCTACAACATTCTTAGGCAAACAATTCCGTATGGAGATAGGCAATAACTGCTGAATAAGAATATGATTGTCATAACTCTTCAAACCCTATAATGTTCTTTCTTTCATGTTTATACGCTTAGCGATATTTGAACAGTACCCGTCAGGAACCTTGACACCCTTCAGAACGGAGAGGAAGACATCTTCTCATCTTACTCATCGTGTACTGTGCAGGAGGCATGTATGCCTTGCTGGACTCTCTCAGCTGCAAGTGCAACGGTTTTCTCAAGCCAATTTCTTCCAAGTCACGGCGTGCATTGACACCATCCTTCGACTTCCCCTGGACACCGAGGATGGTCCACAATATATTGTCGCAGACATTCTTCTCGATGTGCATGACATCTAAGTTGTGCCTCAGTAAGTTATCTTTCCAGTACGGTAGCTCGTAGAAAATACTTTTTTTCTTCCAATTGTGACTTCGCCTTCTATTTGCACCGGGAATAGAAGGGAGCGGGGGGGCCAGTAAGTCTTGAAAATCGTACACAGTACGTATTTTCTCTTGCTCGAGCTGTGACAACAATTCAACTCTCGTCATTGTTCGAGGTGCTGTACCATATTCCCGAGTGCCATCAAATGACACTTTGTCCCTCCTGAACCTATGCAATGGAGGTAGAAAACGTCTATGACCCGTGTATGCCCATTTTCTGCCGTGCTTCAACCAAGTTGACCTCTTCTCCTTATTGCAGCAAGGACATGCAAACTCTCCCTTTGTGCTCCAACCTGACAAGTTAGCGTACGCAGGGAAGTCGTTGATTGTCCACAATAATGCGGCACGGAGTTTAAACATTTCATTGCTTTCGGCATCAAATGTCATCAGACCATCAGCCCATAATTCATTCAATTCATCGATCAAAGGTTGCATATATACATCAATCTTGTCCCCTGGACCTCTTGGTCCATCAATAAGTGTGGATAGGATCAAAAAAGGTTGTTTCATACACATCCACGGCGGGAGATTATAAGGTAACAAAACAACTGGCCACGTACTATGATTTGCCCCAGTCATGGATCTGAATGGACTAAAACCATCTGCAGCCAAACCAAGCCGAACATTGCGACAATCGCAGGCAAAGTCTGGATTCATCCGATCGAAGTCTTTCCACGTCGGAGAATCTACTAGATGGGTTAACTTACCATCGTCCCTGCTATTCTCGGCATGCCATCTCATCAGTTTTAAAATATTTGATGACAAAAAAAACCTCTTCAACCTTGGCTTAAGTGGGAAATATCTCGCTTGCTTTGCTGCCACAAGTTTGCCACGATTTGTAACAGTTGTAGTTACATTCTGACGATTGTAACCAACCCCGTCCTCCTTCCATCTCGAAGTCTGACACACAATGCACGTATCAAGATGGGCACTCTCTTTCCTAAACAACATACAATTGTTTGGACATGCATCCAGAGTCTCATATGTGAAGCCTAAATTTTCAGTTAACTTGCGAGCCTGATAGTAAGACTCGGCAAGTTTTGCACCAGATGAGAGCACTCGATGCAACAACTGGACGAGCATATCGAAGGACTTGTCATTCAAATGTAACAACTCAATAATAAAGGACAATTTACTAAAGTCCTAGCATCCAGGATACAATTCTGTCTATGCATCGTCTAGAATTTCAAAATATCTCTGGGCTTCTTCATCGGCACCGGAGCGAGGATTACTCCCTCTCGCCCCCTCAGTCTCACAGCTTGTGTATTCGGGTGCCAAACCGCACGCAATATCATTTAGCATCGCGATCATCGGATCAGTCTCTGCCATATCATCCACCTGAATCTCATCTCTTTCCTCTATGCGACAGGAAACATACTCTTCTCCATGTCTTATCCAATTCTTGTATTCCTTCAAGAATCCGTTCAGAAACAGATGCTCTCGAACAAACTCTCTTTTGTAATAATACCGATTCGCACATTTTCTACATGGACAACTGATGAACTCATTGTCAAACCCATTCGTAAATTCATGAACTGGTTAATCCCCTCCATATATTCCCTTGACATCCTATTCGGTAAATCAATCCATCTATTGTCCATCTCGGTAACTATTTCCGTGGAAATCTAAAATAAGCAAGCACAATTAGCTCAAGGTATCGTGCATCATGCAAGTCACTTATTCATAAACTGCAGACTCCTTACTAAAGGGTGGATGGTCCTATCCCATTCGAGAATGCACGATCCAACTTGCACTCAACAACTCGAATGCTTCGTCCCCTAGTAAGATAAAGATTTCAGCAGCATGTCCGCGTGGTTCTCCAAGTACACGACACAGATACAACACCAGTCGTACCTATGTATGTACCCAGAGAACAATGGGACATCAACCGAAACTCTATCTAACATCGGACTTGCATGAGCTATTGAGTATAAAATGGATAATTGCATTCCCAAACTGTCCGAACTGGACAATTCAAGATTCGCATACTATAAAGTTCGAATGTAAATCACAAGAACAACGAATCCAGTCAAAGACCTAATCCGTCGCGTCAAGGATTGCCGAATAGATGTCGTACACAACTCTCGAACGGGTCTACGTTTCAATAATGCATGCAAATGAATAAAATCTTCCAATTTCATTGATACCATCATAAAAGAAGAATAAGAAAGAAGCATGGTGTAGACCACAAATATATGTAAACTAATAACATATTTGTCAAAGAAAAAAGACTTAATGTCAATTTCTCTTTTGAAAGAAAATAGGTAAAACAACCAACCATTTCTTTCACACAAGACACACAAACTATATTACCATTGCAACAAAAGAAAAACAAAAATAAAAAATAAAAAACATGCATCAACATAGTCATCCATGAGTTCAATAAGATTAAAAAAGAAAAATATCCATTTGCCCTTAATCCATGATGGTTTGGGCTCATTCCATTCGATCAGGTCCCTTAATCCAACACAGCAGACTTCTATCATATCAAAGTAAATAGAAGTGGTGATAAGAGAAAAACGGCTTTCCATTCGCCCTTTCGCATCATTCCCTTTCTTTTCTAAAGCTAAAACGACACATGCTCCTCCCCTTTATTTGAAAGATGGTCTCTTTATTATTTGTCATAAGATTGCAATCAGCTTTTGAGAGGACCAATCTCTCTCTCTCTCTCTCTCTCTCTCTCTCTCTCTCTCTCTCTCTCTCTCTCTCTCTCTCTCTCTCTCTCTCTCTCTCTCTCTCACATATATTATGCAGGTCCACATTCAAACAGTCACATGCTACTAACGCCATCCATATCTCCATTATTCAAGAAATCAAGACAAATAGCTGGTTGTAATAGATGACCTAAAAGATGTAATGCAAACAGAGAGAAATGAGAACAGATCTATGCTTCAAATCCATCATTGGTAACATGATGTGACTTGAACCCAGAACCTTTATGTTGCAATTGTGAGCACCTTCCAATGTACAATAATTCTCAACATTTTGATTAACAAAAGCTATCATATCATTGACAACATCATGTTAGCATCTATCTCTCTCTAATCACACTGGTAAATTTCCTTGTCCATTATTGAGGCAAAATGATTAAGTTGGTTCCAACTATTCATAACTCAGAACAATCTCATTTTCCTAAGAGCCTAAGATTAAGTTAAATTTTTTGAAGAGTATCAAAACAATCTCATGTAAATGCTAAAGGAGTTATAATATATGTGAAGAATGACACGAGGTTTGACCTGAGATTTTGCACAATATACTTAGGCTGTATTTCATGGGGAATGTGCAGTTTGTTGATAAAGACGAATGAGAAGATGGACCTTTTGATTTCCTAGACATCTATCTGGTAAGTTGTTTACCAGTTGTCATTTCTTTTTATAAGTTGAGTTTTATTTGTTGTTGTATTATCTTTTATTTGTCAATTTGGAGCTGCCTACTAATTTCTAATGATCTAACTTTTGGTAAATGTCTAATTCACAATTCTATATTTTTCTCTATCATCGCGTCATCAAGATTGATCTTAGTAGACTAAATGCGTTAAGCAAGACTTACATTCCCCACGTAAGAACTGCAGCTTTTTATATAGTCTGTGCACATGATGCATTCATGGATTCTCTTTAATTAATGGTATCTTTCTTCAAAAGAAGGTTACATTTAGTCTGCGGAAGCTTTAACTTTGGGTTGCTTATCCCATAATTAAGGTTTAGTTCCTCTGCTCGATGATGACTTTTTTGTCATGATTTGGGGATCACGTCAAAGTAAGCTAAAATTAAACTATAATCACGAGAAGACTTGAGTGGATAGAGAAGCTTCCTAGCTATTGATTAATCACTAATCAGAGGGATGACAAGTTTAAAGTGAAACTACTTGTTTATGTGTGCCACACTGCCACTGCCACTTTATGGAAATTCTATGTACTTTATGGAAATTCTATGTTCTTAATCCAAGAACATATAAACGGCACAAGCAGACAAGATGTGAACCATTGGTGATGTTGACCATGGGTTCCATAGATCAAAATATAGAGATCACTTTACAATTATATGTGCCTGACTGGCCCATATAGATGGTGTTTCTTTCTTTTTCTTTTTTCTTTTATCCAGAACTCACTTCTCATGTGGCACACGAGTTTGTGAAACACAAGAGAAATGAAAATGATACTGACCAGAGAATGCCTATCTTGTAACCTACTGAAGCAAGCGATAATGCCTATCTTGAGATGTAAACAAAAAGCATGGAAAAGAGCAGTAAAAAAAAAATTACCTGTTTAGAAATGGAGGCAGTACAGCAAATCGCCCTGCACAGATTCACGGGCAAAGTGCAGTCCGAGAGGGAGAGGGAGAAGGAGGGAGGGAGGGAGGGAGGAAAGGAGAGAGAGAGATAGAGAAAGAGAGAGGGAGAGGGAGAGGGAGAAGGGAGAGAGAGAGAGAGAGATAGAAACAGAGAGAGAGGGAGAGAGGCAGAGCGATAGGGAGTGAGGGAGAGAGAGAGAAATAGAGAGAGGGAGGGATGGGGAGAGAGAGACCGTGGGCGGCTCCGGAACAGGGACCCAGAGAGAGATTTCCGGTGGTGGCTCCGGCGCGCGGGACAGGGAGGGAGAGAGGGAGAGCGACAGGGAGAGGGACTGAGGGAAATAGAGAGAGGGAGGGAGGGAGGGAGAGACCGTGGGCGGCTCCGGAACAGGGACCCAGAGAGAGATTTCCGATGGTGGCTCCGGCGCACACAGGGAGGGAGAGAGGAGGAGGCAGAGCGACAGGGAGAGGGACTGAGGATAGAGAGAGAAATAGAGAGAGGGAGGGAGGGAGGAGAGGGGGGAGGCGACTCCCGCAGGCGGCTCCGGCGAAATCGCGGCGGGAGGGCAGATCGCGGGAGCAGAAGAGTGCAGAGGAGGGGAAAAGGGGAAGAAAAAGTGGGAGGGGAAAAGGGGGATGGCGCGGGGGTTTATTAGATAGGTCTTTAGCGCTAATGGTGAATTTGGCGGTCGCTAATAGTGCTACTTGCGACCGCCCCAAGCGGCCGCCCGCTTCCTCATGCGCCAAAGCCAAGATTTCTAGTAGTGATTATTATAATGGCCAGTTTGACAAGCATCCTTCTCCCTCAATTCCACATCCTTATTGACAAGCATTAACTCATTCCCTGTACTTGCTTTATCAAATCAGGACAGTTTGAATTCCCTTCCTTTTATTATATCTTTAAGAATTTTTCTTGGCCAATGGTTCAAGCCCTCAATCACAAAGAAGTTGATGTTGTTGACATCCGAATACTTCATTCCCAAATCTGGACAATGTGAATTCCCTTCTTTTAGTTAAATCTTTAAGCCTTTTAAGTTTACTTTTCTGGCCTAGTTTGATTTGATGTATCAATATCTGGGTCCATGGACAGCCTGGCATAATATATCCCTAATGAGGTATACAAAAAAAAAAATGAAATCTTATATACAACTTTAGTGTGAGAAGATACTAAAGATGACTTTGAAAGCTCCATTTTTATGACTTCTTACCCTTTTCTTATGTTTTCTAATTGCAATCTTCTTGTAGGGAATTCTTGGTCTGGTTCGGCTTTCTCCATCAAAGAAAAATTTTAATAAGATACTATGTGATGTGACTGGCATATTGAAGCCATCAAGGTATATTTCTCAAATTGCAAAACTTATTTTGCTAATTTCTTTGGAACTTACCATGGTAAAGATAACTTTGATCTTCCAAAAGTCCATGATATCAGCTATTTTATATGCCTATGTAGCTCTTTTATATGCCTATGCAAGGTGTGTGCAGGTGGTGAATGAGGATTTGATGCTATGAATGAGCTGTCCATTGAGAATTATTTGTATTGAGAATTTTCTTTCTTCATAGAGGTCACGGGCTGAGAATGTGACTTATCATTGAGATCATCTTTTACCTGCTTAATAGACTATCAGTGGTTATTTGGATGTATCTTGAAACATGTATGCCAACATGCCAACATAACACATATATGCCAACACATCAAACATGTTAGGCATTTCAGGTGTGTTTGGATGTATCTTGAACTAACAAAAACAAAGAAAAATGGATTCACTTGCAAATGGGCTGATAAGAGTATACACAGAATAGTATACACATCAACATGGTAGGGAGATGATTTAAAAGCAGAGAAGGTCGAATGGTGTATGACTGATGACGTAGTGGTGAATGACTTTGTAGTGTGTTGGGGCATTGGGTTGTTTATATGAAATGTTTTTTTTTTCATGTACAGGTACTTAACAGGTTGTAAAAAAAAATTAAATGTCACACATACGGGGGAGACTATGCCGAAATTTTGAGAAATCTTTTACATTAGAAATTTTTACACACTTGGTATATTAAGAATATAGTGACTCTTGGAATGGAGATTGAGACTCCATTTGATTTGTCCCATGGTGTCATTATATTGTTTTTGTTGGGTAATCTGCCTGCAAATGTCTTAACAATTTGAGAGGCTTTTTGTACGAAAGACTTTGAGTAGTTCTTTTGGATTCATTACTCTCTCTCTCTCTCTCTCTCTCTCTCTCTCTCTCTCTGTGAATATTTTTGGAAAATGAGTGTTCTGTCTTCTTTTTAAGTATCTGAATTTTTAGTATATAATGTTGATAATTGTTGTATTTGGTACTTAGGTTTGGACTCTTTGGTATAGAGGTTGCCAAGGTGCTTGGTGGTGGTCTTGTACCAGGTACATTGCTTTCTTCTACATGTTTTTATATTCGTTTTCATTTTCATTTATTTTGTTTTCATGTTCATTTTCAATTGGCATTTCACTAATGCAAGGATTAATTGAATCCTCTTTGAAACTACTGGAACCATTTCAAATGAGCACTATTCCTCAAATGCATCATGTTCAAAAGTATGCTACTTAATGCCAAACCTTTCTCCAGGCTGTTGGTGTGACTTCCATGGTTCTTTCCACACAGTTACAATGGTAAAGAAATGGAAAGAAATATCTCTTGCATACTGTTCAGTAATAAAAATGCAATGTGGTAGGAAAGCATGTTGTTCTGCCCTTGCACTGCAATAAGGATCTAAATTATTATTGAATGATAATATAGTTGAGAGCTGCTCCTCAATCTGAATGATAATAAACTTATATTCCCATCTGCCAGGTGAAATTTGTTGGCCAAAATGATTCTAGGGGTCTCAGTTTATTGATTTTATGTACTGTGTTTTTTTATATTTTATCCAAAGGTTGAAAATGATGGAACAATGTCAATTGAGTATTTGCTTTAAAATTTTTGTTTATGTAATATCAACTAGTGTACAGCTTAGTTTGTATCATCCTTCTGTTCGAATTATGGCTTGATAATGTCATTACTTATAACCTGGGATGAGATACTAGTATTTTGGGGGCATTGCACTTATCTAATCATATGCTGGGCTAACATCTTGCTATATTTCTTTGGATGCCTTGGTGGTAGCTTAGGTACAGATTGTGCCCTCTCTATGATACCACTCTTAGATATCTTCTCAGAAAATGCAACCTCCCTTTGCCTTTCTTTCTCATCAACGGTCCCAACAGTGTTATCCAACTTCTCATTTTTTGTAAAATCACTGAGTGTGTAGTTTCCTTTTATAGCTTGGTTTATGAAGAACAGGGCTCTGTCCTCAGATGGGTGTGGTTGGTGCACCCAGTTAAGGCTGGGTGAGGGACTTGGTGGGGTCATTTTTTTTTAATTATAGGCTTTTAAATTATTTGATTGGATGTAAGTGTGAGATTTCTTGTTAATGTTTGAACCGTGTAAAAGGACATTTTTATATATACAGCAGGTTCGGTATTCAGGGGTGGTTTTTGGATAATTTTTTTTTTACATATGAAACAGTTTTGTAACGATTATAAACCGTTACTCATTTGTGCGAATAGCAACACTTAAAAAACGTTATAAAAGATTTCACAACCGTTAGGAATGTTATGAAACAGTAACACAAATTTGACACGAAAAACGTTACAAAGTTTACAAAACCGTTACAAATATTTAAGTGTAAAATACCGTTACAAAACTTGTGAAACTATTACTTTTTTATTTAAAATTATTAACACAAATGAGTATTAAAACCGTTATGAACTAATTTCAGTAACGGAAATAAAGCGTTACAATTAATATATTTGTAACGGTTTATAACCGTTAGGAATGTTTATAACAGATTAGAAACGCCCAAACTGTGACCCAGAAAAACCATTACAAATTTTTTTAGTAACGGTTTTAAACTGTTAGGTATGTCCTGAAATGGTGTAGTGGGGCTAATACAGACGGTGCCGGCCCGTGGCCGTGCCCAGGTCGGGTGGGGTCTACCCAACATGGCCCATGTCACGATATAAGTCGTGCGGCTGGGCCGTGCAACCCATGAGCCGGCTAATGCCCCTCCTAATTTTTTTAAAAATGTTTTTATATAAGTTGAAATGGACTTTATGCACTGTTTTTAAGGTTTTCAACTTTAAAAAAAAAAAAAGAATTTACAGCACAGGTCCCCGTAGGATCCCATACCACTCTTGAGGTCCCAAACACTTCGTATTTATGGATAAGGTCCTCATGGTGCGGGTTTTTTTTTTTTTTTTTTGTCGTTTCCAAATAGAAATTGGGTTTTTCAGGAGGGAGAAGAGGGGAGGGGAGGGGAGGAGGAGGGAGAAGAGGGGAGGGGCGGTGTTGCATATGGGTCCTCGCATCCACCCCGTCTCTGTCCTCGCCCAGGGATCCTATGGGATGGACGCCAGAGAGCTCTTCCTCAGCCTCCCAGCTTAGCTCGGCCGTGGGGGGGCCGGGGGGGGATGGGGTCTTGGCCGTTACCCACGTGCACCTCACGAAGGAGGAAGCAAAGCGGCTCTGATTCTGCCAATGCCATCTTGGAGGACCAAAACCACCCACACCCGCACCTAGGAGGAGGAGGAGGAGGAGGAGGAGGAGGATTGATTTCATTCTCAAACCTCCCTCTCCTTTCCCTTTTCATTTACTTAACTTTGTTCTGATTGAAATGGGGTTTTTCCCAGAACTTCATGTTGTGTACCCGTTCGGGTCGAATATGGTGGGATCAGGTGGTCAGGTCCAATGTGCCTAGCTGCTCTCCTCCCCTCCCCTCTTCTCCCTCCTCCTCCCCTCCCCTCCCCTCTGAAAGTCCAAGGGATCCTAACCCTAGGGGGGGTTTGAATAGGGTGATCTACACTTAATGACTAATTATGACCAATTTTAATTTCTTTACAATTAACTAGTCACATGTGATGATTAACATACAATATGCGGAAGCTTAAACAAAACAATCACCACTACACAAAGATTTATAGTGGTTCGGCCTCAATGCCTACATCCACTACCGACTTATGACTCAACACCCCACCGGATTTCCACTATTTATGCTTTTCCAAAAGGCTAAGCAATAACCTCAATAATATGCTTTCCAAGGATAAGCAATTTAACTTTACAATGTTGTTTTTCTAGGCTAAACAACAACCTATACACAATGCTTTTATATGGCTAAGTAATAACCTCACAATCAAATGAATTCTCTAAAGAAAGTGTTTTCACAAAACACTCTAAGAGATTACAATTAAGCTCAAATAAAATTGCCTCTAAATAGGCGAATATGAAAATGAAAATCAACTCACACAACACTCTAAGTAATGCAAAGATGAATGCTCATGAAGTGTGTGTGTGTGAATACTTCAATCAAGTTGAAAATAAAAGCTCAATCAATTTATGCTAATAGCATTTAAAAGTTTAATGCACATAAAAAGATATGATTGAAGTAATATGCAAATCACATGTACCAAATACAAACTTGTAGAAGATATGAAAAACAAGGGTTCACAAGTTGTATGAAATTAATTTAGTCTAAACATGTGATCCATGTGCAATGTTGTTTTCAAAACCAAACTAATTCAACAAAGGTTTAAACGAATGAAAACAACAAGGAAAGATTCAAAACAAGTTTATGAATCATGACATAAAAGAAATCAAAGATTTTGGCAATGCATGATTAACAAAGTTTATAAAACAAACTTGTTTTGAAATCAAGGTGAAGAATCCTATGACTTAAATCAAAGATTAAGGAAGTAGAGGATTGAACACATCATAGTTTATATGCTAAAATCATTTACCAATAGTTTAACAAAGCATAAATTAATGATTAATAAAAGGCAAAGCTTACTTGGTGTTTTAACTTCATTAATCCAAGCTTTAGCTTTCCTTAATGACCATTAGCCTTCCTTAGCTTGATCCCCTTTCTTTTGCTTCAAAATGCCTCAAGAAGAGCTTCAAAAATCATCGCCAATGGCTAAGGAATGAGTTTCTTTTTATAGAAAAAGTGTTCAAACGGCTACCTATCGGTCGACTGACAAGAAGGTGTCGGTCGACGGTCAAGTCCCAACGGTCATATTTTTGAAACTGTGCAGTTGTGGGTTAACCGACAGGTGACCGACAAGCTGACCGACAGTGCAATTTTGTTCAGAAAATAGCTCTCTGGAATTCTAACCGAGAGGCTTTCGATCAGCTTCTGGACCA
Source organism: Litsea cubeba (assembly GCA_012931725.1). NCBI lineage: Eukaryota > Viridiplantae > Streptophyta > Magnoliopsida > Laurales > Lauraceae > Litsea > Litsea cubeba. Next base: position 23,677,417 of record CM022948.1, on the reverse strand, counting down.
TGGTCGGTTAGCCGACACCTGACCGACATGCTAACCGACAGTGTGGCTAAAATCCCAACTTTTGCACATTTCAAAGTATTTTCATGTAGGGATTTTTGGGCCATTAAACCAAGCATGGAAACATGATTTAAACCAATCCAAGTGCTTTAAAAACATGAAACATAAAAAGCCAAATATAATTTGAAACTTTAAAGCATGGGATAGCTTGATTTATAAAATCTTTTTCAAACTAAAAATGCATCCTAGATTTAAATCCAAAACATGCATGAAACATATGATTTACAATATTTAAAACAATGCATGTATAAATTAAGATTTCAAGATTTCTAAAATCAATGCATGTGTGAAAATTCATGAGATGCTTAAATGATAATGCATCCATCAAATTACAATACACAAAATCCTAACACCCTCCCCTTTTCTCCCTCCTAAAAAATCCAATTTGCATTTGGGTTCCCACAGAATGGTCGATATCGACCATTCGCTAAAAAAAAAAAAAAAAAAAGGGCACAATGAGGACCTTATCCATAAATATGGTGTGTATGGGACCTCAAGAGTAGTATGGAATCCTACGGGGACCTGCGCCGTAAATTCCTCTAAAAAAATTAAATTACCAAAATAAATGCACAAATATTAATGTTAATTTACATATGAAAAATAAAACTTGAATTATTTTATATTCCTTGTAATAAATCTACAACAACTTTGATGATAATTTTCAACTTCAAATATAATTTACAGGTTTGATGATAATTTCAAATTTACCAAAGTTATAAATTAAAACATAAAAGTTAAAAATATGATGATTTCCTGAAAATAAAGTTTACAACAACTAAGACGATAATTTCTAACTTAAAATAAATTTTATAAAGATTATAACTATGACAACTTTTTAATACTATGATATTTGTAATGATGAAAAAACGCATTCTATTTCTATTTTCTCCATCAAGTTTTGCTTTCTCTTAACTGCCAAAAACCAGTCTCACCGGAACATGTATACTTCCATCGTTTGTTTCGATAGCATCGTCCTCTTGTTGTCAATAAATCATCCACCTATACTAAAAGTTTGCTTCGATGTAACTATAAACATTGAAACTGTCATTAAATCACGAGCCATGACACAAAGCACAAAAGATCTACTTTCACTTGTTTTCCACCAGGTCAAAAGGTCGAAACCGGTATCAACATCTGAGGCTTCAACCGGACCAATCTGTAGATACACTGTTAATTCATTCACAACTTAACTGGATCCAGAGTAAGAGGAACCGCTGAGAAGATCCCGCTGAGAAGATCCCATACAACCTTCTTTTTCCCTCCTAGTGGTTGGGGAGGGCCCAGAGGGATAGCGGATTTTTCAGTCTACCCATTTGGGTAGAATATTCTATAAAAAGTTGTTCTAAAGAAGATTTGATTATAGAAATGTTATTTACATTAGTGACAGTCATATTATTATTTATTGCTTCAAGTAAAGTTTCTACACCTACTAATTTCAACCTAGGCTCCAATAAAGGCTAAACAAAATGTTAATGAAGCATTTCTCCAATATTGCAAAAACCTCAATTCCATTAGCCTACACATCCTTGAAAATCGGTGCATCTCTATATTTTTTAAATTAATAAAAGTAGTTCAAAGCTTGAGTTGATGTGGGATAATATACCTTAGAAAAAATTAAGGTTGCATCATGAAAAAACTTTTATTATTTCAAAAACTTGCCAGTTTTCTTCACCTATAGAAATATCTACATGTGATAAATATAAAGCCAAATATTAATTAACTGCAGATTTATTACTGCAAGCTTCTTTTTTAACATTTCATAAGTAAGATCCCACCTATACTTTACACTCGGTTGCACTTTTTGGGATTTTTATTAGGGGGCTTCGGTCGGAGGTCCCTCAAAGCATGACTTTGCTGTAAACAGTCCACAAAAAAAAAGTCATGCATTAATGAGATTTTGAAATAAATTCTAAAAAAACACAAATAAATTTCAAAATAACGCAAATAAAATTTAAAAAATACAATAATTTCAAAAAAAATGCAATAAAATTAAAAAAATCAATAAATTTCAAAAGAACGTTGATAAATTTAGAAAGATGAAAATAAGTTTCAAAAGATCTAAATAAATTTCAGAAACTGTAAATAAATTTCAAAAGACTCAAATAAATCTCAAAAGATCCAAAGAAAATTCAAAAAATGTAAATAAATTTCAAAAGACGCAAATGAATTTCAAAAGATGCAAATAAAATTCAAAAGATGTAAATAAAATTAAAAAAAATGGAAATACATTTTCCAAAACTAAGATAAACTAATTTTCTAAATTTTAGAAAATTTGCCAAAAAATCAAGTATTTTTGTCAAAACTCAGTTAAATTTATTTTAAAAAATACAAATAAATTTCAAAAGACAAAAATAAAATTCAAAAACACAAATAGATCTAAAAAAAACACAAATAAGTTTGCTAAAAACACAGAAAGATTCGTTCAAAAACTCAGTTAGAAATTCCAAAATGAAGATAAATTTGTCAGAAACTCAGTTAAATTTTTCAAAAACTCAAATAAAGTTTTCAAAAACTAAGATAGATTTGTTAAGAACTCAGTCAAAACTCAGATAAATAGCCCAAAATTCAGATAGATTTGTCTAGAACTCAGATAAATTTATTTCAGAACTCATATTAATTTGCGCAAAACTCAAATAAATTTGACAAAATATCAAAAGCTTACATATATATATATATATATATGGCAGAAACTCATATAAATTTACAAAAAACTTAGATAAATTTGACAAATGACGTCGGTAGACCTGGGTCAAGTCAGGCCTAGTCTTGGGTCAGTTCGAACAGGATCTGAACCGACCCGAGTCCGGGACTGACCCAAGATGGGTCGTCTCCTTCCCTTCCATTCGATCACTTTCTCTGCAACAGAGAACAGAGGAGGAGCAGCCTCTTTCCTTCGTCTGTCTTCTCCACGCTCTCCGGGAAGGGATCGATACAGCACATCGTCCAGATGCAGCAGACAGTCTCTCGCCTCAATCCGACCGTTGATTCCTGCACCATCCAAGGAGAAAAAGAGATCGACGGCTACAGGAACTATGACGTGGAGGTCTCGGGAGTCAAAGGATCGACACTCCACAACAAGTGCATCCTCAATCTCTATTTTTTGGACAGTGGAGATTACTCCAGGGTCCCATCGATTCCAGGCTACGGTTGGATCAAGCCCTCTCAGCAGCTTTGGTTCCAACGCACTTCGGCTAAACTCAAGGTAGGTACTGGGCGTGTCTAACGTGCGCACATGCGTAGGATAATCTGGGCGGGCGGCCGGCCGGACTGGAGAGGCGACGACTGCGATCGTGCAGCGACGAAACTCCTGTCAAGGCACGATGGCAGAAGCGGCGGCGACACGTAGCAACAGCGGTTCTCCTTCTCCAGCGACGATTGCGGCTGCGACGAGATCAGATCCTCTGAATCTCTATTTTTCTGAAAAAACAGACTTCTCTTCTTCTCCGATGAGAAGTTCTATGCAGCGACAGTAAACAGGATCCAGATCCTGCTTCTTCTGCTTCGAGAAGAATGACGGCAATGAAACCGGAAATGAAGGATCCTCTGCTCAATCTTCCAGCAACAGCGACGCGAGATTTTCTCCTGCGCTCTGCCACTTCCGACGAAACTGAGACCAGTTTACACATTGGATCTCCGCCGCCGGAATCCGCCCACATTGGCATCTTGGTTTTTTGGCTGGACCTCACATCGCCGAGGACGACTGACTGTGCATTGAAATAACAGAGGACGGTGGTGTTGAGTTCTGTGTATAGAAATATAACCGACGGAGAATACAAAATTTTGAAGTTTTAAATTTCATAATATGTTATCATGTGGACTCATGTAATATAAGTTTTTACTTGGACGGGAAGCGGATACAATCAACTATAGGGACATAAGGATTTTATATATTTCCTTCCAATATTGTTGTCTTTAACCTAAAATGTATTTAATTACTTTTATGATAGGCTTAATAAATTCTAAGTCATCTTGTACTATAAGAATTAAGATGTACCATGCACATCTATTTTGAAACATAACTCCATTTATATTAAGTGGGATTGCAAATTTTAGTATATCAATTGTGCTATTACTAGAGCTTGTATTATCTAAAGTTATATAAATTATATTATTTTCAATATTATATTCTCTTATTTCTTTTTAAGATTTTTGACCCGATTCTAAAACAAGTTTGTGGATACTCAAGTAAAGAAAATGAAATCATTCTTTTCTGCATGATCCAGTCATTTTAAATATAGTGTGCAGTTATTGAAAAGTACCCAATATTTTATTTGGAGGTCTTTAAATCTGACTTTAATCCATTTTTTTTCCAGGTATGTTTTGAACAATATTTTTTAAATTCTCTCTTACTTTTTAAAACATTTTTACTGCATGATTTTTTGCAGTGTTTCTATAAATATTTTTAAATAAATGGATGAACAATTGGTTCACAAATTCTTCAAAGGGTTCATTTTCAACAAGTAGAAATGGTAATTAATTAATTATAATATATTTTACGAGTTCGTATCTAGCATTAGTAGGTTTATAATATAAAAAAAAAAAAAACTCATAAACTACTGGAGGAAAAACTTTCGGATGGTTGAGTTTGAATGCCACCACACCCTATCACCAGATTGACATTCCCTCCAGCTTGGGCATGCACATTCGCATGTGTCCATTAAGGTGGCATTGGCCACCTAATGACTTACAACTGTAAAGTTCTTTAGGCATTGTGCCTTTTCCACCGTGTTTTCATTCGGGTCATTAATCTCAATTAACTTTAAATATTTTCAAACTCAAGAAGTCATTTTCGTTTTCCTTTTGTCCGAAGAACATTAGGCAATAGACTCAAGAGTGCTTTTTACGTCCTGATTTTGACCCAAACTTGCACTATTTGAGTCTTTGAGGCAAAAGTCAAAGTCGTACTATTGTAATGGTCCAGCCATGTTTCAAAAACAAAGTTTATAAAGAAAAACTAAATAAATAATTATATATTGTATTTGTTGTGACAATTTATATAAAAAAGGGAGAAGATGAGACTTATTATATAATATTACTATATATATATACTAAATAAAATATAAAATTTAAATTAATAAATACCTTAGAAATAGAGAGAGAGGGCGCTCTCCTACAAAGTATTGAAATGACACAAAATATCCCTTATTTTCTTGTAAAATAAAGCACCAAGAGGTAGAGAGAGAGAGAGATTCTTCTATAATCTCAAGTGTGTACAAATACAAGGGAGGATGCCTATTTATAGGCGAAATAATCTCCTCATTGAGGAACCCTAATTATAATAGGATTCTAACCCTAACTCATCTCATGTGGATATCCACTCATGATACATATCTTTTGACACTCCCCCTTGGATGACCACCACTCAATGATAGTTGCCTCATTGAAAACCTTGCTGACGAAAAATCCAATGGGAACAAATCAAAGCGAAGGGAAAAAGAGTACAACACTCTTCAAAATCATGGAACTGGTATTGGACGCACACAATGCCGCCTCGTTAAAACCTTAACCAGGAAAACCAAAAATAAAACCTAAAAAAAGAAAAATGGTACAGCGCACAGATGTCCTGAGTAGCATACTTCAGGATCCCCCCCCCCCCGACCCGATTAACTACTCCCCCTAATGATAACAACCCTAATTACACCCTGAATCCACGCAGAGAAGGAATAAAGTGCGCTGGGAATCCACGTAGGGTCGGCTTTCTCCTCTCTTTCGGTTTTGTGCAGAACAAGAAGACTAGGATTTCCTTCCTTCTCCTAGAGCTTCGTGCTAGTAACGAGTTGTAAAATAAAGCACCAAGAGGGAGAGAGAGTACTAGGGAGGAAGCGAGAGATTCTTCTATAATCTCAAGTGTGTACAAATACAAGGAATTAGGCCTATTATAGGCAACGCAACCTCCTCATTGAAGAAGTACCCTATCTTATAACATATTTGACCTTTTTTTTCTTTTTTTTTTTTTTCTTTTTTTTTTTTTTTTTTTTTTTTTTTTTTTTTTTTTTTTTTTGCAGTTGGGAGGGGGAGGGGGAGGGGGAGGAGTATAATTGTCAAAATACCCCAGGGATATAGCCGTTGGTCGGGCCGTGCCTTAGGCCATGTTGTGTAGTGCCTTGGCCTACCGTGCCCTAGGCCATATTGTGCAGTGCTTTGGCCTAGGCTCCCTGGCCCAGCATGACAAGGCCAACTCCTCGGCCCGGGCCAAGCTAAAGATTGAGAAGTATATACATATTAATGGGGCCCCTCAATATATATGAGATATGTATATATTAAACTAAAGATGTATATACCTGAAATCTTTAGCTTAACATTGGGGCGCCAAAAGTTTAATGGTCATCTCAATATATATATATATATATATATGCTCTTTTAAGCTAAAGATTTGAGAGTTTATCTTTTACTAAAATGTAATACCTTGTTTTCGAGTGATAAGCTTCCACGGAAATCTAAGCACCCAAACACAATCATAAGAATAGGATCATCTTTAACAAGAACAATTTTCTAATCGTTGAAGGGCGCGTTTGTGCGCAACAAATTTCTGCACTATAATATTTCTACCACCACTTCATTTTTTGTTAAAAATAGAATGCCAAGACTCCATCTTCTATTAGAACCCTCAATGCTGGACACACTTTTAACTTCTTTTAGGCCACAATGCTTCACCTGTTTTCTTCATTGCTTAGAATTTAATGTTTAACAATTTTCTTTACTTCAAATTTAACGATCCAGCCATTAAGAGAGGGAGGGATCCTACTCTTATGTTCCACTGATGAAAAGCCAATTGGATATTGATGTTAACATTTATTAAAACTCGTACTAAGTTGGCACCAGAGTAGGTGGGACAGGGCTCAGGCGAAGGATAAAACAGTGTCTGACCAGTGAGATGAACTCATCTGACGAGTTTAAAAAAAGGACTCATATGCCAAAGGCATAATAATGAATGAACACCAGCACGAGCAAGAGATTTCATAATCATGGGATCAAATCTCTCCACACCTAGCACGAGCAAGAGATTTCATAATCATGGGATCAAATCTCTCCACACCTAGCATCTAAATTCTAATCTTCAGGAGTCTTACTATATTCCACAATGCAGCCAAAAAAAAAAAAAAAAGAATTTGATGACATTGGTACCCCACTGAGATCCATTCCCAGTGTGAAAGAAAAACTAAAAGGGTGAGTGAGGGCCTGCGCATAATATCAATCGGCCCCACTATTGGTTCACATGGGATCAAATCCCAACTGTCAGGACTATCCAATGTAAGTGAACGGCTGAAAATGTCTGGTCTTTTTTCCTCAAATCCAGATTTGTAGTGAAGGTCACATCCTTCCTCGGGAGTTACATTTAGATGAGATCGCAACTCAAACCAGTACCCTTCAAACATGAAGTGACAAATCTCAAAAGGAAGCCAAGAGGGAGAAGCAAAGTGCATTCCTAAATTTCCAAACTACCCACTAACCACTAACCACGTGACTAAAAATCTGTGTACAAAAATGTTGTTGAAACAAATACCCGACTCTTCACAAAGAACATAGATATCCAATACATACAAAAGCATCAAAACTTCCAAACCATGCATTTCCACAAAGCAGTCATCTTAAGTCTCTGCCGAGATGAAAAGGATTAAATACAGCAAAACCATATGCTGAGAAGATTTCATTCAATATTTGCCCAAACACAATTGAAGCCAAAGCCTTCTCTGCTGATGCACGCTTGATGAGCCGAATGTAGAGTGGCTTCAATGCATGCTGCATAGAAAACCGTTTCCCATCATACCTTTCCAAGATTGATCAATCAGCATAAACCTCCTTTACAGATACAGTCTTGAAACTCAGCATCTTGTTGAGTGCGTTTACATAAGCCCGAACACTTGAGACAACAATATCCATTCCAGCTCCACTTCCACTGGCAAAACAGATGATTGTTGATACTTGAAAGGGAAGGAAGAAAAGTAAGAAGAAATGTGCCATACCTGAATGTGCGTTTGACAGTTTCTCCAGTTGTAGCATTCATAGATGAATGACTGTTTTCTCCACGTATGACGACTCGTGTAGAAGCTATTGCATCGATTCCTTCTGTTACTGAGTTGAGTGAATACTCAAGAAGAGTTACTGGTACCTGCAAATGGATGGAAATAAAGGTTTCGTGATAAAAAAAATTAGAAACAGAAGCAACAAAAGAAAATAATGCACTCAGTTCTCCATTAATCAATGGATCTATTGATAGCAATTCCAAAGTCGCCCTAATTATCATGACATGATCAGGAAAGGCGCGGAGTAGAAAATAAAGATGTAACTGCTAAACAATGCAACCATTGCCAAAGTGTAAATGTAGGTCAACCCAAGTTTACCAGAACATTTTATATAGAAGATTTCATGCTTGTTTGACTAGTTGCAACCAATTCCTTACAGGTGAAAAGTGAATCAAATGATCTTTGGAGGAAACTCATGAAACCTAAAAATGGGAGAACTGTAAAAGGATGGAGGCCTAGGAGTAGGAGCACAGGCTGGAGACTGGAGATGGATCCAGTGGTAGCAAGGGTGTCAAATGTAGGTAGGTAGGAGGTGGGTTATATGATGGGATTGGATGCTCTACTTTTTAAACTAACACAATACAAACTCCGAAGACTAAAAATCTTTTTGTTTTTTTTCCTTTATTGGTAACAAATCATATTTCCAAGAAGAAAACCAATAGAACCAAACATCCAAAGAGATTTATACCACAGAAACAAACAGCTACAAACAAAAAATGTAAATTACAAGTTCTAACATATGGATCAACCCATCTACCTCTTGCTTTCCCAACAAATTTGCTAGATCATTCGCAGACCAATAACACATTGAAAGACCATTTGAACAGAAGATGAAACGTGACTAGCTCGTTATAAAACATCCAACGACTCCTAGCCAGGTTAGTAATTCAAGAAATAGCATTAAGAGAGTCACGTTCCACATTGAGCACTAGAGGAAGAGAATAAATTCTCAATGCCTCAAAGAAAGCCAAAATCTCCACCTCACTGGAGTCTTCAACACCCAATGACCAGGAGAAAGTGACCAAAACCTCACCTTTCTATTGTGATGAAACCCTCCTATGCCTGGCTGACCCAGCTTACCGCTAGCTGCCCCATCCACAATGCTAGATTAGTATTTCTCATTCCATTTCAAAAGAATAAAAAATGGAAGAATTGATAGTGTTGCTTTTATTATAAACATAGAATGAACAGAAGTGAAATTAGGCGAGTGAATTGGATTCACTGCATAAAGAAATCATGTATACAAGAACGAATTTTCTAAATTCCAACTCAAAAGGTTCACAGAACCATGCAAGGCTAGTTATGATATCAACATTTGACGAAATTTTAGAGTCCAATGCTTCTCGTTGGAAAATTTATACGAAGTGTTTTTACATGCAAGGGAATGATGGATGCACATAAGGTCTCCCCCATGGCCAGACAATTTTGCAGGTTTCAGCAATCTGGTATTCTGGTGTACAAAATACAACGGCAGCTGCAGGATATTGAACCAATTTTGAATTGGAAGAAAATGAAAGAACTGATGTGACTTAAATTTCTTCTACCAGATAATTGCTTGAAATCTATATGACAAGTATACAGGTCTTAAACTAAGAAGAGGTCATTTCACAAAAGCACAGAAGATTACTATATGGTGATGGCTCAAGCAAACTTGAGGGAGACGAGATGTCATAGTTCGGCAGTAACTCCATAGTTTGAGAGAGGAAGAAGCATGCCAATATGCACTTATGGCCAAAGAAGTTACAAACTCTCAAGAAAGAATCATTAGATCAACAAAATTAACAGGGCAACAAGCTATTCTCCACATGTGACTATATGCAACAAGCTATCTCTCCATGTATGAGTATATAACGTCCTAAAGGGTCTGAAGACATTTAGAACAGGTATCAACACAGGCAACTGCTAGTGTGAAAGTTCAACTATATGCTCTCTTTTTTTTCTTTTTTTTGCAAGGTATTGTATATTATAAACAATATAACCAACTATATGCTATTGATGCCAAAAGCCACAACATCAAGCTGTTGAGTGTCCAAAGTAACAACTTAATGTTTTGAAAAACCATGAGCATGAGTAATGAAAAAGAGAAACAAAAATGCTGAAATTTCCGAAATAAATAAGAAGTTGAAAAGGGCATCACCTGTTAATAACCAGAAGCACCAAAAGCTCGAACTGTTAGTGAACCGCATAACAATTTATATCAACACCCCCCGTCGAACGGGAGGCCATTCGAATTCGAACAGACAAAAGTAACAAACGGACCAGACAGATGGAGGTAACATACCTCCCAGGGGTTTCGAACTCATGACCTCTGGCTCTAATATCATGTTAATAACCAGTAACACCAAAAGAGGTGAGCCCAATAGGCATAGTTGGTCCCATCCAACCAAACAGAAATAACTTGGGCATTATCAGATGTCGTTGAAATCAATATTCAGCAAATCAGCATAAAACACAGCAAGAAGATGCAGTAAATCAAAAATGAGAGTATTCAGAACAGTAGAGCAGTTAGCAATATGGATGGAATGGTGGCAGACTAGCAAAGAAACGGCAGATCAGTAAAATAAATAAGGCCAAATACTCAGAACGTCATTCCTGTAGGTCGTTCCTTTCAGTCGACTTGTGGAATGGCTGCAGGATCTCCAAAAACTCTTTGGCTCTTCAATCAGAGTTCCAGGTTATCTTTGTACATGAGTGACACACTTCTTCTCCAAATTTGAATAAAATCCAATGGATTGTTAATGATGGTGTTTCAAGCCCAAACTTGCAGGTGTTAATGATGGTGTTTCAAGCCCAAACTTGCACGCCCATTTAGGCCTAGGATCTAGAAGATTAGACTTTGATTGTAATTAGGCTCATTAGTCAAAGCCACATGTACCACATGTACATACTTAATTGTACAGCCCCTTTACTTGACTTGTGCAGCCCCTTTACTTGACTTGGGCAGCCCCTTAATGTGTATAAATGTATCCTTAGTCCATTCAATAGACAGAAAATTCTCTTGCAAACTTTCTCTCTTGTATGCTTCTTGTTTGTGTTCTGGATATTCTTACATGGTATCAGAGCAAAGTTTGTGATTGTCTTAGCCATCTTCCATGCCTTGGAAGCCAATCTGTGATCATCTGTGATCATATTCGTCAGTCAGATCCGCTTTGATCATCCCTGATCACCTGTGATCAGGCGTGGCCATCTCAGCGGACTTCTCCATCTTGGTCGTCTGGATTTCCTCTTATTTCTGAAGATTTTTTCAACATTTATTGGTCATCCGAGGTAGGCCTTCCACCTATTTTTGTGGAAATCCAATTTTTTGGGTTTGTTTTCATCTCGGCCGTTCAAAATCCTGGATCTGAATTTGATTTGTGAGCGACCATCCCCACTGCGTGATTATACTGCTCAACCATCCCCACTCTTTGATCTATCAAGAGATCACCAGGTGGGGCCCAGGTCCTGTTCCGCATACCTGACGACATGGACGATTTTTGCTGCCTGTCATGTCTTTTCGGAAACTGTTGCTGACTGCCTCTTCTGCCAGTGTATGCAGTGCTTCTTCATTCTCCTTGTTACTTCTTCTGGTTTATTCTGCTGCAAATTCCATTGTTAATTGATTATTCTTTGGATCTCTGTGTTTTTGGGTTGTTCCGTTATTGCTGTTCTGTCTTGATAATCATTCTGCTGGTTCATCTGCATCTTTGTTACAAATGGAGAGATCTGAAATCACCTTAATCAAGTTTAATGGCAAAAATTATCCCTCTTGGGCCTTTCAATTTGAACTTTATCTAGAGGGTAAAGAGTTATGGGGCCATATCTCTGGCACTGATCCCAAACCAACAGAAGATGAAAAAAAAATTCTGTCATGGAACACAAACGATGCTAAGGTCAAAACTTGGATTCTTGGTTCCATGGAACCACATTTCTTCATGAATTTGAAACCTTACAAATCTGCCAAAGATATGTGGGAATATCTGAAAACAGTGTATCATCAGGGAAATTCTGCTCGACAGTATCAGTTAGAATTTGAAATTGCGAATTATATGCAACGGACTTCTTCCATTCAGGAATATTATTCTGGTTTTCAGACTTTGTGGACAGAATTAAATGAAATCAAATATGCCAATATTTCTGCTCAAGCTCTTCCCGAATTACAAGTTATACTAGCAACTAGTCATCGGGATCAATTTCTTATGAAATTAAGGCCTCAGTATGAATCAGTCAGATCTAATCTCATGAGTAGGGTCCCTTCTCCTTCACTGGATGCCTGTCTCAATGAATTACTGCGAGAGGAACAACGACAATTGACGCAATCTGATGTGCTCCACCAAGCTAGTCCGGGTGCTATGGAGGTTGCCTATAGTGTACCCACCTTTCAATCTCCGACCTCATCAGTCAATGTTGCTTATTCTTACAAGGGGAAGCAACCGAACAGAGATCTGAGTAAAGTGCAGTGCTTCAAGTGTCAAACTTTCGGCCATTATGCAAATCAGTGCAAGCAGCGGATCTGCAATTATTGCAAAGCATCTGGACATTCAATCCATGAATGCCGCAAACGTCCTCAAAACAAAAATCCGAAAGTTTACCAGGCGATTACTACTACTGGCACTATTGATTCCTCTTCCTCCGCACCTGCTTCTGCTGCTCCAGTCACCCCTGAAATGATCCAACAAATGATCCTCCAGGCTTTTTCCACTCTTGGTATATCTGGTAAAATTCAATCTCTCTCTCACTGGTATTTTAATTCTGGTGCCTCCAATCATATGACATCATCATCCAAAAACTTCTCCACAATTAAACCATATGATGGACGGATTCAGGTCCATGCTGCTAATGGTACCACTATACCAATTACCTCTGTTGGGGATATTTCTCATTCTCTTCCTTTACATGACGTTTTTTGTTCAACAAATCTTTCTACCAATTTAATCTCTGTCGGACAATTGGTGGATAATAACTGCAAGGTTTCTTTTTCCTCCTCTGGTTGTGTGGTGCAGGATCAGGAGACGGGGAAGGTCATAGTGAAGGGGCCTAAGTGTGGGCGTTTGTTTCCTCTTCACATAGTAACACCGAATCCAGCTATGTCTTTGTTTGCTTTATCAAGTGTGTCTAGGAATAATGTGCAGTTGTGGCACAATCGATTAGGCCATCCCAATTCAACAGTTTTGGTATCTTTGTTAAATTCTGGTCATATTAATAAAATGAAGTTTTTATCATCAGATGTTGCTCTTGATTGCACTAGTAAGCTGGGAAAGAGTAAAACTTTGCCTTTTCCATTACATGCTTCTTTTGCTACAAAAAGTTTTGATTTAATACATAGTGATGTTTGGGGTGTTGCACCAATTGTTTCTCATTCACAATATAAGTATTTTGTCACTTTCATTGATGATTATAGCCGTTTTACATGGGTTTATTTTCTACATGCCAAATCTGAAGTTTTTGATGTGTTTAAAAAATTCTTGAATTATGTTCAGAACCAATTTTCGGAGGGCGAGCCTTGGCGCAACGGTAGAGTTGCTCCTTTGGTGACCTCGAGGTCACGGGTTCGAGGCGTGGAAACAGCCTCTTTGCAAAAATGCAAGGGTAAGGCTGCGTACACATGCGCCCACCCTCCCCCTACCCCCGCTTAGCCGGGGAGCACTTTGTGCACCGGGTGAGCCCATGTTCAGAACCAATTTTCAACATGTATTAAAGTTCTTCGGACAGACTCAGGGGGGGAATATGTGTCCAAACAATTTCAGGCATTTTTACAAGACCAAGGGATTATATCCCAAAGGACTTGTCCCTACACACCACAACAGAATGGTGTTGCGGAACGGAAAAATAGACATCTTCTAGATATGGTCAGGTGTTTATTATTAGAATCCTCCGTTCCTCCTAGATTTTGGCCAGAAGCTTTAACCACTGCTACTCATATCATCAACCGCCTTCCTTCTCCAAAACTTCAAAACACATCTCCACATTTTCGTCTTTTCAAAACTGAACCACAATACACAAATTTCCACACTTTTGGTTGTGTTTGTTTTGTTCATCTTCCCAAAAATGAACGTTCCAAGTTATCTGCACAATCTGCAAAATGTGCTTTCCTTGGTTATGCTTCCCACCAAAAAGGTTTTGTTTGCTATGATCCCACATCCAAGCATATTCGAATTTCTAGGAATGTTGTCTTCTTCGAACACCAGTACCTTTTTCAGTCTTATTCTGATTCATCTCCAGAAATCTCTTTTTCTAAAGTACCATCCTTTGATGATGAATACCTTTCTCCACCTTTGCGTTTTCATCCGGACAAGGTGTATGCTCGTCGACAAGGAACACATGCCACTACTTTGCCTCCTTTGCAAGAACCGGTCCTGAATCCTGCTCCAGCATCAGATTCACCTCAACTTGCTATTCGTCGTTCTTCTCGTATCTCTCGTCCACCGGATCGATATGGTTTTTCTCATTCTTCATATTTTGCTACTTTATCCTCTGTATCCATTCCTTCTTCTTATTCACAAGCAGCAAAGCAGGAATGTTGGAGAAAGGCTATGGAAGAAGAACTTAATGCTCTACAGCAGAACCATACATGGGTTGTTGTTCCATGCCCAAACTCGGTTAAACCTATTGGGAGTAAATGGGTTTACTCTATCAAATTGAAGGCAGATGGTACTTTGGATAGATACAAGGCAAGACTTGTGGCCCTTGGAAACAGACAGGAATATGGCATTCACTACGAAGAAACTTTTGCACCTGTCGCAAAAATGACCACTATTCGCACCATCCTTGCCATAGCTGCATCTCAATCCTGGCCCCTTTTCCAATTTGATGTGAAAAACGCCTTTCTTCATGGTGATCTTAAAGAGGAAGTTTACATGCGTTTGCCTCAAGGTTTACCAAAACCATCAGAATGACAAGTTGCTCTTTTGAAACGGTCCTTGTATGGGCTAAAACAAGCACCACGAGCATGGTTTGACAAATTCAAAGATGCTTCTTGTTTGTGTTCTGGATTTTCCAGAGATCTCAACGGTTGCAATCACAAACAGATCCCAAAACTGACGAAAATGGGGATTTGTCCGAAACCCCTGCAAACGATGATGGAATGGGCTGAAACTTTGGGAGAATGCTTCTCTGTAAGGGGCGACATAGCTGGGAAGGAATCAGGTGGAACAGTTATCAGAGGTGGGCCACATAGTGTTGTCAATGCTAATGACAGTCGACTGATTCAACTGTTGCAGGATTGTTTGAATCCTGCTCAAATCTCAACGATTAGAGCTGAGATTTTAGGCAGTGAATCCTCTAATACAGGCGACCCCAGAGATGAAGCTTTAGCTTGATATGGTATCCGGAGTGGGCTCCACAGAGCTATCAACACTACTCACAACAGTGGGCAGTTGTAGAGTTCTTCAAATGCTCCTCCAATGTTAACGAATGGGCTAAGACTTTAGAGGAAGAATCCTCAAGATGATCAGAGATCTGGTGTGGGCCTAACAAGCTTGTCGATCTGCTGCCAGCATGCACAAGGTTGACTGATTTGAGAAAAATAACTCCTCAACAGAATCCAATCTCTTGGATTAGTAGACAAACAGACAAACAAAGAGCCTAGGCTTTGATATCATGTTAATAACCAGTAACACCAAAAGCTTGAGCTTTTAGTGAACGACATAACAATTTATATCCAGACCTCCCCTCAAGGGGGAAGCCATTCGAATTCGAAACCCAACAGACAAATGGAACGGAACGGACCAGACCAGACAGATGGAGGTAAAATGCCTCCCAGGGGCTTCGAACTCGTGACCACTTGCACTAATACCATGTTAATAACCTGAAACACCAAAAGCTTGAACAGCATAATAATTATATCAACATCACCTACACTGATGAGCCACATGAGGAAATATTACTTCCGAGTCTGAAGGTGCACAGGCCACATGGTTAATTGACAAAACAAAGATGATGTTGGAGATGAAGATAAGAATTGATCCAGGCCAGATCAAAAGCGTATGAAGTCGAGAGCAATTCCATCCAGCACAGGGGGAATGAACCAAACTGGTGCAGCCCCGCCTCGGATCCTAGATCGGAAGTGTAGATCAATCTCAAAGAGATTGATCGAATCCAAAAGGATTCCAGCCCTAGGCACAGCACAAATCATAACACACAAGAGAAACTCACGATACTTGAATTGATAGAATAAAGCATGAAACATAACAATAGGGCTCTTCTGTAAAACACTGTTTCTAAACTAACCAAGATATTGAAAATAGGAAAATACCTAATCCTACTCAAAATAGAATTTAGAAAGCAATCTGGTGCGCATGGTTTAAAATCTCGGTCTCGGTCGCGGTATCGGCCGCGCCGAAAAACGATATCGTCACGGATATCGTCGTGGATATCGGTCCGTCGCGGTCGTCGCGGTGTGATTTTTTTTTTATCCAAAAAAACTAGCAAAAATATCCAAAAAATCCAAAATATTAGAAAATGCTAGAAAACAGTATTTTTTTCCATTAGTAACAACAATAAATCAAAATCTCGGCCACCTTAAGTTATGAGTCATGTCTGTGTCGCTGTTCGCTTTCTTCTCCAGTATTTCATATAATGCAACCATTATTGATGCTCATGATCAATTTAGAAAAAATAAAGATTTAATAAAATCATTTTTAAAATCCTAAATATATAGATCTAGCATAAAAGTATGTAGATCAATCATTTACATACCATACAATGATCATGAATCATTAAAAGAACATATTTGTTATGAAACTTCAAAAAAATGATAAATTTTTATTCAAATATTAAAAAATCCGAAAATAAAAAATTGAAAAAGAAATACAAAATCATGTGTATGAGTAGATCTAGCATGAAAGTATATAGATCTAACTTAGTTCTAAGTGAAGAACACAACACAAGTGACATTCTCATGATTTCCATGCTTCATTTAAAAAAAAGAAAAAAACACATAAATACATAATAAATCCGAAAATAAAAAAAATTGAAAAAAAAATTCTAAATCATGTGTATGAGTAGTAGATCTAGCATGAAAGTATATAGATCTAACTTAGTTTTAAGTGAACAACACAACACAAGTGACATTCTCATGATTTCCATGCTTCATCTAAAAAAAAAAATTTTTAACACATAAATAAATAATAAAATGCTTTAAGATGATTTTCTCTTACCTTAAATAATTTTTTTCTTGAAGAAAATATGCAGGGGGGATGTGTGAATGTGTGGCTGCTGCTCTAAGGTGTTTGGATATGAGAGGAGAGGGGAAGAAGATGAAGAATGTGAAAAAAATTAGGGTTGGTGCTTTTTTAAGAGATATCGGCCGATATTTTCAAAATATCGGCCGATATCTCGTCACAGCCGAGATGAAGTTCATCTCGGCCGATATATACCGATATATTGGGGATTTTTTGACGATTTTAACGAGACCGATATCTCGTCCCGATATCGTATCGGGACTGGCCTATACCGGTTCATACCAGCCGATATGAATCGGTATCGGCCGGTTTTTTAATCCATGATGGTGCGGACAGCGGAGGTAGAGATGCAGGAGGGCGATGAAGATAGAAAAGATAGGGGGAAATGATACCTTTTCTTGGGCTCTCACCAAACTCCAATCTGGAGGCATTACGTCAGATGAGCAAGGTAGGGCTCAAGAGACTCAGAAATTGGGCTCTCACCAAACTCCAATCCAGGAGGCGTTAGGGATTTTTTGGAGAACTCGAAGAAAGCTCATTTTCATTAATCATCAGTCATTCCTAAGCCAAAGAGGCTTTACATCATTATATAGGAACATAAACAACCCTAAGATTAATCTGGACAATTCAAACACACTGATGCCAGGATTAAAACATCCTAATAAGCAACCTAAAACATAATTAAAGGCTTAAATAACATAAAATAAATGGGCTGGGCCCAAAGGCTTGGACAGAATAATTGGGTTGGGCCCGTTGGAGGGTCGATCCATGGGGGATCATGGGCTTGTCCTGCATCAATTTCTCCTCTTCTTGGAGAAAACTCGACCTCGAGTTTTATAGAAGTACTCCAGGATCAAAAATATCAAGCGTACAAATCCTCGATGTGCTTCTCGGTCTTCAACCTCTTGGCATGACTTGAAGGCTGGAATAAATACTTTCAACTTCAGGCATGTCTTCCACAGAGATGTAGAATGGGGAATCGATTGCTTCTGAAATCGGGAACTTGCTTTTGAGTGAGATCTAACCATTTGATGCATCAACTTCAGAATTTCAACTGGCTGCACACAATCTCCATGCATTAATGATCGATCTCCAAAGACGAAATCAATATGTGGAACTTCAATCACTTGATTTGCATTCGCAACCTCTTGATCAATGGCCTTTTCATCTAATGTTCTGATTGGATTTTCTGGAAGTGGACTTGTAATGGGATCCATCATATGATCAAACTCCTTGTTGATTCCTGCACTGTTTGTCTCTTCTGCACTGGCTGATCAACACCGTCAATTCCACGATTTTCTTTTGCTTGTATTTCCCTGTCAACTTAGATGTTTTCTTTAAAAGATGCAACAACTTCCCTTTTTACTTGATCTTGTACCTCAATATTAACCTGACATTTTCAACAATTGATTCCACAACATGAGCTTTTGTGGTTTGTAGAGATTTTTCTTCTTGCATCGTAGCTTTTCGAAGGCGATAGCGTTTTATCAAGCACTCAACACGGATAGCTTCCCAAAATGCTTCGTACATATCTTTGCATTACTTTTTCATATTATTCCGTATACTTGGTCTCAGACCTGTAGTAAAGATAGCGACATAATCTTCATCATCTTCTACTAATGCACATTGTGCTTGTAGGCTTGAAAATTCATCAGAATATTCATCAACAGTCAACTTCAAATTAAGGAGCTGATCAAAGTAGTCTTTATTTTCATAATACCAATTCCCATATTTACATGCATAGATGATTCTTTGCATATCATTGTAGATTAGCAATGTGATATTGTCCTGTAATTCCATATTTACTTGATGCAAAGATTGAAAATTATAATGCTCTTCAGAATTAAAATCAAACTAACCAGATGTGTAGATCTCACTGATTGGAGTTCGAAGGTGAAGACGGATCGTCGATCGGAGTCCGGATGGAGAAGATCTTGCTAGTTGAAAATGGACAGTTGAAAATTTGATTAAATCTGGGCCCACACTATTATCTACACTTCGCTGCTAGATTCCTCTTATGTGCTGTGTCAATTTGGTTTTATCTGACTTGGGTCACAAATTCGTCAGGTCCATCTGATCTTTGACTCAAGAAGGCCCAAGAAAGAAGAGGGAGTTGTTGTCGCGCTTAGCTACAGCTAGGCTGGCAGAACCCCTATTTTATAAATTCAGTCCGGATCCAAACTTAAGCCCAAGAGGAGAGCTCAGAAAAAGGCCCTGAATTCTTCGCCCAGCAGTGTCACAAAGAAGACACATGAGGCTTGATTCTGCCTTGTGTGCCGTGCAGGAAAGAAGAAAGAAAAAAAAAAAAGGAGAATCAATGATCTGTTGTTGCTGCTTGATGAAGTCTACAGAAAGCGAAGCGAACCTCTTCTTCTCGTGCGATAAAAGTGGAGATGATAATGCGACGGAGTTGTGACTTCGATCGCGCTGAGGATGAGGACGATTGCTGCACAACGATGACGATGATGGCAGGTTGATGATGTTGGTGGTGTGTCAGCAACGACGATGGGGTTCCTCAACTCCCTTCGAGCTGAACCAACAGGAAGTGAAGGGGCTGCTCAGTTGGAGTCAGGGCACCAGGTACACCCCTTTTCTTAGATCTTTTTGTTAAGTAGTTGTTTGTGCAGTTTCCTATAACCAATTGGTTTTGGGATTACTGGCTAGCAACTTTGACATGGTATCAGAGCCTGAGGTCAAGGCAGAAATACCCCATGCCGCGTTGTGTGTTTGTGCGGGCGCAAAATGCGCAGGGCAAAAAGGCCCCATGCCGCGTTATAGTCTTGTGCGGGCGTGTGCTTCGGATCTGGGCGGTGTCCCGCCCGAGTGGGGGTGTTAAGTAGTTGTTTGTGCAGTTTCCTATCACCAATTGGTTTTGGGATTACTGGCTAGCAACTTTGACACTTTTCTTCTCCTCTCTCTCTCTCTCCTCTTTTTTTTTTGGGGGGCTTGCTGTTTGGTTGAGATGGTGTTCAAAGGAGTTTGATTGGTGAAGGGTTGAGGGGTTTGAGAAGGGGGGGTCAGTGGATTTGGCTGCTGTTTTTTTTTTTTTTTTTTTTTTTTGTTTTTTTTTTTTAGTTTGGGTTTCGACAACAGGGGCTTGAGGTGGGTTTTCGGCGATGGGTCGTGAGGCGAAAATGCTGGGGAATTGGGGTTTAATGGATTTCAACTGTTGGTATTGGAAGGGGAAGGGGAAGGGGTTCGGTCAAGTGTTTTGTGGCTAACTCAAGGTTCGGGTAGCAGGGATTTAGGGATGGTCGACAATGGTGATGGGTGATGAAGGAATGAAAACAATGGAAAAGGGATTACCTGAATGGTGATGATGGATTGCCGAATCTCGAATCCAGGTAGATCGATCTTCGGCTCTGATACCAATTGGTGCGGACAACGGAGGTAGAGATGCAGGAGGGCGATGAAGATAGAAAAGACAGGGGAAGATGATACCTTTTCTTGGGCTCTCAGCAAACTCCGATCCAGAGGCGTTACGTCGGATGAGCAAGGTAGGGCTCAAGAGACTCAGAAATTGGGCTCTCACCAAACTCCAATCCAGGAGGCGTTAGGAATTTCTTGGAGGAGAACTTGAAGAAAGCTCATTATCATTAATCATCAGTCATTCCTTAGCCAAAAAGGCTTTACATCATTATATAGGAACATAAACAACCCTAAGACTAATCTGTTCCATTCAAACACACCGATGGCCTGGATTAAAACATCATAATAAGCAACCTAAAACATAATTAAAGGCCTAAATAACATAAAATAAATGGGCTGGGCCCAAAGGCTTGGACAGGATAATTGGGTTAGGCCCGTTGGAGGGTCAACCCATGGGGGACCATGGGCTTGTCCTGCATCACAATCCTATTAAGCAACTAAGCAATATTACTATAATTTAGAGACTATCTCAAATAAGGATAGGGATCTCTGCCAAATCAGAGATCATGTGAGCCCCATCAGATGGGTCCATCAAGGTCCTAGTCTTGGGTCAGGCTGCATCATACGAGCACAATTTTGGGTCCCACTTGCAATTCCAAGAGGGGGTCTCAATTCTCCCAATTTGGTTTTTCCAATTTACGTTTTCTGAAAAAAAGACTTAGAATTGCTTCTTTCTTTTATTTTTTTTAATAGTGCTTTTTTTTTTTAGTTGCATTAGGATTCTTGAAACAGCACAGTTTTTGTTCATCCTTTTTTAGTTACAAAAGCTAGGAATTATTCTCACTTTCTATAAATAGGTAGGTACTTAGGTTTGCCAAGGTTGTTTACAGTTTTGGGAAATTTACATGTACGTTGCAACTTGCATTTTCTAGTAACTACAAACATCTTTATTTTTTATTTTTACATAAACCACCGATACCTCCCCTGAAAATATTGGTCAGCCACCTAGACTAGTGGCCAAAGGACAAAAAAAAAAAAAAAGGCAATTTGACCATTTCCAATAGATTTTCATAAAATACCAATAAAAATAATATGAATATACGCCTACATAACCTTCTTTTTTTTTAATGGTTATTTGTATTAATATAAGCTTAACGAGTACAATATGAATATACCAAAAAGCTTAAACCCCAGAGAAAAACTCCCAAACCCTGGACAACCCAAAACAAAGACACACAAAACGGAGCAATCAACTATTTCTCATGTACGGCTAAGCCTTGCCGGTAGTTTCAATCTGGACCCCCGAGCAGAGGAAAGAGTCTTGAGGAGTCCAACGGTCGGCCAGGCATAATTATTCGTGCCCACTAATCAGTTTACTCGCCCGCCACCCACCAATCGAATTCCCGTCTCTCTCATTTTTCGATTTCTTTCATCTACTAGCTGAGATCGGTATCACGTTTTCAGATCCATCCCATCCTTCCGGCTAGCCAACCACTTCTCGACTCGTAGTTTCTATCCCCGGCTAGGGACATTGAATCAGCTAGGAGAAATGTTTTCGGTTCCCATCCATAGGAGAGTGAGAGATAAGGGGGCACTAAGGATGAGGGAATCAACACAACAAACAAAGCTTGATTATAGTAGCAACATCGTCGATCATGAAACATGATCAATCATGACATCTCGGGCGTTTCTTCGAAGGAGCCTCATCCCCTCCCCCTTAATGAAATAGTAATATTCCATCAAACATCCATATTAGGCAAAGTAATAGGGAGATGTTTCAACAACATGTGAACTTCTTGCAACAAATACATTCTTTGTCACAGGATCATTATCTCCTCTATCATTCGGCCTGTGAAAATGCCTTTTGCAGAAGTGGCATCTAATTCTTGCCTCTTCACACCTGGTACACATGCATATGCTTTACTTGCAAATATCTTGAAGTGACCGCTACCCCCCATTGGTCATAAGGAGTAAGCGATTCAGTAGGAACTCTATTTGAAGCATAAGTGATAGTATTAATAACTCCAGCCCACTAACACTTAGGATAGTTTAGAGCGAGCAACATGGAATGGACCAGTGAGCAGTGGCGGACCCAGGATTTTTAATTGGGTGGGGCGAAAATATTGTATACTTTGCTAGACTTTTTTTTACATCAACAAATAGTGAAAGAAAAAATGTAATGCATTTCAAAGAAGAAGAATAAATAAGTAGTTAAAACTCAATTTCTATAATTTCTATAATTCTATACGTGAAAGGCCTTTTGATTTGAATGAGATCAAATGGCCTATATTGTTTAATGGGGCTACATGTTAAGCATGCAAAACACCCTCTTCGTTCTTATATGGTTTTACCCGTGTTATGAGCAACGCTGAGCTTTCCATTGCATTTGGACATATATTGAGAAAAAAGAGCGGAACATTACAATGGAGCCCATTTACTTGAATCTGAGCCCTACAAAATAAAGGTCTTCAAATATATACGATATCGAAAATCATAATTAATCCTACTGTTCGACTAACCTTTTTATAAAAAATGTGATTAATATTATTTTATGTATATTTATTTCTATTTTTTATCAAACGATTAATCCAATAGTAAGACCGACTCAAATGGAGATCTCCATACTAATGGGGCAGGGACGTTGGAAGGTGGTATAGGCTTGATGAGTTCTTTAAGTTTTCAAATTTTATTCTTACTCCAAAGCATTTGTAATTTCAATAAGGAGACAGAGATAGAAAATATTTTGAGGGTGGGGCAGCCTTTTGGGAATGGCCAGGGGACCATTATCGATTTTTGGGGCCTATCCTAGTCGCCCCAGGTGCTCATCACCTAGGTCCTAAGCCAATTATTAGGACCCCATCATCTCTAATTGGGGCCAATGCCTTCCTCGTGTCATAGTGGTGGGTCCCATCCATCTCGGTCTGGACAGAGAGCTAGCACACTAGAATGTCTGCCTCTGCGTACATGAGCATCAGTGGGACCCATGCCCCATGGTCCAGCCCACGAGTTTTGTCCTACTTGACACACCTAAACCTTACTTTTGATGGTCGTTCCTTCACCCTCTTGGCAAACTGTGGTGCACCTGATGCTGGATACTTGAGCTGCCATTACATACACAGTTTATCCAAGGCAATTTAAAAATTGACCTGGGGCGGTAGGACCACCATTGACTTGAGCTGCCATTAGATACACTATTTATATAAAGGCAATTCAAAAATTGACCTAGGGCGGCCGCCCCAGGTCAACTCCATGTAAGTCCGCCACTGCCAATGAGATCACTATGAATCCACTCAAGGGGACAGCTCTCCAACTACATCCTTTGGGAAAAGAGGACCAATGGATTTCACCTTTAATGCAATCATCACAAGAGGGAGAGTTCTTTGCTTCGTTCGGGTGAACCAAGCACAACACCTTATGCATATCACTAATTCTTTCCATCTCGATGTCCTTTTATGCCATAACTTCGTAGCATTCTCGATATGAGTTGAAAAACTCAAGTTCTTGGCCCTATTTTGGTTGGGCACATACAAGCTTACTAAATTCCCTGTGCTAAGGTTTCTCCATGCGCATCTCAAATCCATTCGCCATTAATTCCTTTGAAGAATGATTCGTACCCCCCAACTAGTCATATGGGGTGAGTTGGGAGCATGACAAAGAAAGATTATTCTTTGGCCAATAACTCATCATGAATAAAAAGTTCGTTCATTGTACCTTACCTAATGTTTGTTGCCATATAAAAGCCTCAGCCTCTATATGCATGAATCATCACGAGATATACTATGGATCGCTAGTTGGGGTGGGCAGACCATTTATGATCGAGTGAGGCTTACAACTAAAGGTGCAAGTTTGATAGGGAATGAGCGGATGGCGGAGGGATGCAAGTGACTCGAGGGTCTCGTGGTGAAGCGATCCAAGATCATTACAAGCGGGGCCTACCCGGGTGCCGAAAGCAGAATCTCGACATTTTATCCACGGTATTGTACCATTCCAATTCGTAGGATCTCGACATCTAAGTTACTGGATTGTCTCATTCGCAGGTTGTTCTATGGGAGCCATCATATCACACCATGACTATTATGTACTCCCTCTAAATAGAACTACCAAATAGTTTTTTCCTGCGATAGTTTGAGCCGTGGTCAAGCTTTCCGCCAACTTGAGCATATATAATAATAATACCAATAAATCACCCTTTTCTGAATGAAGAATTTGTTTAGCCCCCTTCTAACACAATCAGAGGAAGCAAAAGCTCACCCGACCCTTGATCCTAACCCTCGGAAGCGAAGACGAAAGAAGAAGAGGTGCCGTTCAAAGGAGAAATGTTGCCGGAAGAAGAGGAAATAAGACTCGAGTTTCTGAAAATGTTTTAAGAGGGAGAAGTTCATCCCATTTCATTTAGGCGAGAGGGAGGAAGAGGAAAATTCAGAAGAGAGAGAGAGAGAGAGAGAGAAAAGAAGAAGAATGAATAGATTATCATGAACCTGCCTCCGCCGCCCTCGCACGAACCATTTACGATGGCCACGTCTGGGTGGATTGTGGTGTTACCATTCCTTTAGGATACCTTTCGGCTTCAGTATAAACTCTTCCCCCTTAGTTTTGATAGATATTGATAATGTACGGTAACTCAACTTTGAGTATTGAATTTACTTTGTTGGTTGAGTGGAGTTACGGTAGTGAAATCTATAAAGGAAGGACAATCGATCGCACTTGGCTCAGAACCTGCGTAGAAAACTACAGTACGCGCTAGCCTTTTTCCGCAGGCTGCTAGTTGTAGATGCCGATTCCACTCCAGTGGCGTAAATAGTCTTCTTTCCTGTGGCTCGTACTACTATAATATAAAAGGGCGGATGGCTCGCTTCGTATCTAAAAAGGCTCGCAACTTTATTAGCTAGGGCCGCCCCTATCACTTAAAGGGCTCGCGACTTTACTTCCACTCGCTCTTATAGCTTATGGGGGCTTTTTACTTTTTAGTGATTTTGTCCTGCTTCGACAACTCGTTTCTTTGGCACAAATTACTGTCGTTTTCTTTTGGGCTCGCTGGTTTCGATAAGCCAATGGAATAACGAGTAGGTTTCGAAGCTCAAATAGGGGAGTAAGAGAGAGGTCGAGTTAACCATGAACCTGTGACACGCAGAGACCGGAGCGGACGAAAGGGAAGCTTTCTGGCAGGCTTTCAAAGGTAAGGCCTTTTCCCTTAATTATTCTAGCCTTTTTTAGCTAGCTTGTGACTTAGGAAAGTAGCCGAGAAACAACACACACGCACAAAGGATAAGGATCGCTCACTACTTCTTGACTTTAGCCTCTCCATACCCGTCATAAGGGAACAAAAGCAACAAGAACATACTTTGTCCTTTGTTCTCTGTCTTGGAGCCGAGGGTTCATCTTCAGGTTGTGCTGTCGTAACCTTTCGAAGACCGCTCGGAGGTCTTGCAGGTGATCTTCTTTGTCTCGGCTCTTGACTGCAAGGTCGTCCACATAACATTCGACCGTCTTATGCAACATGTCCTTGAAGATCTTGGTCATGGCCCTCTGGCCCTATCACGTAAGGCGCACCAGCATTCTTGAGTCCAAACGGCATTACTGTGTAGCAGTAAACGCCGAATGGGGTACGGAATGAAGTGTGCTTCTGATCTTCTGGGTGCATCTTGATTTGGTTGTAACCGGAAAAACCATCCATGAAAGACATACGCTCGTAACCAAAAGTATTCTCTATCATTATTTCTGTGATGGGAAAAGGCTTTGGACACGCATCATTTAGGTTACGGAAGTCTATACAAACAAGGATTTGACCGTTCTTCATAGTTACTGGGACTATGTTCGCCAACCAGTCTGGGTGCTGTTCTTCACGGATGAAGCCTACATCCTTCAGCTTCTGGACTTCCTTCTCGATCTTCTCCATGATCGCCGGGTGAAACTTCCTTTGGGGTTGCTTCACTGGCTTTGCATCTTCCCTGATATTAAGACGATGCATCGCGACCTCCGGATCAAGTCCAGGCATTTCCGCATAGCTCCATGCGAATACATCGGAAAACTCCTGTAACAGGCGCATGTATTCTGCTGTTTCTTCCTCACCCAGAAGAGCACTGAGGAAGATTGGTCGGGGGTTTTCGGCAGTTCCGAGGTTGTGTTCCCGGACTTCATCTTCCGTTGGCGGGATAGGGTTCGATTCCTGTTCTGTCTCTTCTTCGACGAACTCGTACACTTCATCTTCCTCATCGAGGGTTCGTCTACCGCACTGTACACCGTTTGAAGAACTGAAGGCTTGACCTTTCGCTATCTGCGTCGGATTGTACTTCTTCATCTTCGTCTCCACTCGACTGTCTCATGAAGCTTGGCAGGGTAATAGCCGACCCCCAACTCGTGGTAGTGGAAGAAGTATACCCTTCCTCACTGACTTCGCTGTCGCTTTCGGAATCGGACGGTAGCATTATAGGTAATTGATACCCCAAGCCATACGGGCGAAGGTCAATGTATCCTCCGGATGCCATCGCCTCCTCTTGGTCTTTTCTTAGGTAAGGCTTCAGGGGTGTAGTTATGCCTTTGCCCCCATTCAAGCCCCTGGGGTACTCAAAGTCGTATCCCATGTTTTTCATGATTCTCCGAAGGGCGAGTCCGAAGTATGTGAGTTCAGGTTTTGCCTTAGGTGCCACACCAACCCTCCTTGATCTGACCTGAAGGGTGTGTCAGACCCCCTAAAGAAGATGATTGGTTTTTCACCCTTTCCCCTACAATAAACACAGCTCCTTGAAAGCTCTCGACTCTGGAGACGGAGCATATTCGGGGTAAAGGCAATTGAATCCTGAATCCCTTGCTCCATCTTGCCTTCTCCATCTTGCCTTCTCCATCGGAGGTATAGGAGTGTAAAGGGTAATTACATTTACAACGAACTTCTTCATAGGTTTTGCCCTAGGGACTTCGATAACATCATTTATATGGATTACATAAGTCACTTTTGGACCTGACTTAGCTTCCACTTCCTCAAGGTGAACTTCGGCTTCGTTTTCTTCGTCTTCCGGGTCACTGGCGTACATCTTTGCGTCCGAGCAATAGGCTTCAACCCCCTTAGGCTTCCTCTCCGCAAAGACTCTTTGTACTTGACCGTTCTTGTCAACGTACTTGAAACACTGGTGCAAAGTTTAAGGTACAATGCCGTTTGCATGGATCCACGGCCTTCCCAGCAAAAGGCTGTTGGAAGTCTCGTTCTCGATCACGTAGCAAGTGACTTCTGTCTTAAGATCTGCAATCTGGCACTTGAGGCGAATCTTGCCCATAGCTTTCTGAGACTCAGCGTTGTACCCTGGGTCTTAGTGCTGCTCAGCTTCCTGGTGGGGATCCCCCGAGCTTCCTTACCGTTTTTAGGGGTATAACATTTATAGCTGACCCCGGATCTACTTGCACTTGGCGGAGTTTGACTTCACCAATATATCCTGAAAGGTACAGTGGACGATTATGGTGAAGGTCCCCTAGCAACAAGTCTTCTCGATAAAATTTGAGGTCTGGCTCCTCCGCCTTCATCTTCTCTTGTATGCCTCGGTTCTCTTCTTGAGGTACATCATTCACTTGTATCTGGTGTACATGGGGCGCATACTTATCGGCTTCTGATAGAGCCTTGACAACAGCTTGTCGGATGTCAGGTGACAACCTCAACAAGTCATACATGGTAATTCTAGCTGGGACATTAGCTAGTTGTGCTAACAAATCATAATCGAAAGGCTCATCTAAGCCGGGCAATGCTTTATTCTTCACCGTGGGGTTTACATTCTACCGTCTCGGGAAATTTTCGGTGGTAATCAAGCCCGGCCGTCTACATCATTTACACTGACTAGGGTCGGTGTCTCTTCAGAATCAGACTTTGAAGCGTCCTCAACCCCAAGACGGATATGGCACACTGACCATGTTACAGGACTGTACAAGTGACATAGGCAAGAAATCTCCAAGTGTCATAGGGGTTCTAGCAGTGCCCCCGGACCGAGGAACCGTACAAGACTTATCGACTGCATGGACTTGGACTATCGGTTTGGGTGATGACCCTCGCGGTGGTGTTTGGGGTGGACTCAGGTTCCGATGCCTCGTTCTTCGACCGCACACTTTCTCCCATTGCTCATCTTTGATCAAGTCAGGGTGTACCCACATGGCGGTCCCATCTGGAGGGTTAGTTCGTCCGAGTTGTGACTGGAGACGGACCGGAATTCGACGTCTTCCTTATCGTATTCTTCTACCATACAGGCTAAAATTCTCCAAACTAGACTGAGATCATGTTCGACGTAACTTTCTTTTCCTCCTTAGAGAATGTTATAACTCCCTTCTTTATCATTTCTGGAATCTTGTCCTTGAGGACGAAACAGTCCTTAATAGGATGGCCGGGGACTCGGTGGAATGGGCAGTATTTAGGGTCTGCGCTCTTTCCTTCTTCACTCGGCCTCTTGCATGGTGGGAGCTTAATCTTGTCATGCTTTACTAACTCTCGGAATATGCTCTCAGTTTCGTCAACGTCGAAGTCGTACTCCTTGTTGAGCCGTTCTTGGAACTGGCGAGCCCTCTCAGCTTTCTTTTCCTCTTCCGTCTTCGGGTTTGGATTGCGAGTGTTTCCTTCTTCCTTGGGCCGGTTCTGGTGGACTCTACCCTTCGGTATGAACTCTTTTGAACCTCGAGTTCTCGAACAACCGTTTCCGCTTGCAAAGCGGATTCCAACAACTCGCCTAAATTCTTGGGCTTACCCGAACCCATCTTCGATCGTATTTCGAGCTGGAGATTTGCCCGGCACATGTCCACCAGGCTGGTTTGAGTGAAGTTTCTCGGGGCACCTAATGGCTAAGGCTCTCCATCGTTTGATAAAGTAGCGCACGGACTCCTTTGGCTCCTGCTTCGCGGTACACAATTGTAAGGTCGAGACCATGTCGTCCTCGTCGAAGAAATGCGACAAGAACTTGGCCTCTAATTCAGCCCAAGAGTTGATTGAGTTCTCGGGAAGCATGGTGTACCAGTCGAATGCCGAATCCTTAAGTGTGCTGATGAAGAGTCGAATCCGTGGGGCTTCACTATGAGAGATGGCTCCGGTTAGTGCTTTGAAATGGCATATGTGTTGCCTTGGTG
>CM022948.1:23525216-23645216 GCA_012931725.1 Litsea cubeba | reverse complement strand
CTAGGACATGGAACTGTGTCATAAGGCTGAGTGGACTCACTTGAAGATCCAGGGTCAACTTGCCCCTTGCAGCTCTCTTCGAATTCTCGTATGCTCTTATTGATGCAGACGATGGAGTAAGGAGAGATTCTTTCAAGCCGAGAGTTTGGAAAGTAGAAAAAGGGCATATATTGAGGGCTGCCCCTGTATCAATCAACGTCTTTGGGACCGAATGGTCGTTGAGAAAGACGGTGATATGTAGAGCCGGGTAGTATCCATGCCTTTTTGTTTGTATTTCGTCCTCCGTAAACGTGAGCGCCTTGCGCGAGACGGCTTTTTGGCGCATGGTCGAGCGAGCTTTTGCTTCCTCAAGGCGTTCTTTTTTCCAGGAATCTGTCAATCGGAGGAGCGCAACCAACGTTTCAAACCTCAAACCCCTGCAAGGGATGTGAAGCCCTTCTCAATGTCTTCCACTCGCCAGGAGGCAAGGGGAATCCGTTGATTGAATCCATTCCTTATGATGTGCCGCTAACAAGGCCTACCTATTCTCCCCCTAAGTTATGGCCGGCTTTTTTTTTTCATTCAATCCTATCTCAATATATGCTCCTCCAAGGCCTGAGGGTGGATTGAATCCAATCCCATCCGGCGGGTAGAGTTCACTCATCCGGTAGCGAGGGGAAGATGAACAATGATGCTATAGCTGCCCTTCGAAGCTGTTAAGCCCACCTTACAATCTTTCTATTTCATCTTTCTCTCGAATTCTTGATCTTTGGTGCCAGTGGAGCAAAGGAAGCGGGAGACGAACTCCTCTATCTACCCTAGAAATTGGTTGGATCTATTGAATGAGATCCTGGAGACAGAATGATCACACCAACCATTACTGCTACAAGACCAGAATATTCGGAGGACTCTTCCGACCAGACAAAAAATCTATCATTGTCGGCAAAGTGGTTTCTTTTTTTCTTCGCATTCATAAAGACGAAAAGAATGCATAGAAATAGATTACCCCCTCTTTCCAAGTTAGAGCTGGTTTAGCGGTCAAGCTACCCGCACCTGTCCGGTCCGATCGTTTCGCGGTTCTTTCCGCGTTCTTCAAAGAGTCAGAAAAGGGGTCCTTTTTTTGTTATCAATTGTCGGATCAACTGAGTCCATTACTAAATTACCTGACCCGAATGGAACCTACCGTGTTGACCTGTCGTCACGATAGAGTTATGCTCAATTAGCGTATCTCAATCCGATATTGGCGGTCATCGTTAACCATAGCTTTTCACGCCGCTTCCCAATCGATACTTGTCTCTATAACGCTCGGGCTATCAAAGAGCTTCTCCGAAATGAATGGGAGCCAACTGCTGGGAATGAGATCCTGCTCTTTGTATGCCCGGTCGCTTTTCGATCTTGTTCGATAACCAATTTCTGCGAAACATTTGATCCCCGCCGGAAAGGATTCTATGGAGATCAGAGGTGCAACAAGAGCTTATTGAGCGACAATCTATAAGCGTATTCTTTTACAACGTCAGGGCAAATGACTAAAAAGAATGCATATACTGGGAGTCAGTACAAATCTAA
This sequence comes from Litsea cubeba, assembly GCA_012931725.1. Taxonomy (NCBI): domain Eukaryota; kingdom Viridiplantae; phylum Streptophyta; class Magnoliopsida; order Laurales; family Lauraceae; genus Litsea; species Litsea cubeba. The sequence continues at coordinate 23,643,671 of CM022948.1, read as the reverse complement.
CTACTACTGCTTCTGTTCCTACGGTACCAAAGCTGCGGGATCAGTCACGTCCTTAGTTAGACCAGACAAGCGTTAGGATTAGAGCAAGTCCCTAGTTCCTGTCTCGGTGGTAAGGTATGAGGGGTTTGGCCTTTCGAGCTGCCTTGACGAATAGCAGGGTTCTCTGCCTTTATGTTGTGGAAGCGAGGGATCCGTTCCCAATCCGGAAGGGAATCCACGCTTCCGCCAGGCTGAGAATATGTCGGTCAAGCTAAGGAACAAAATGGAAATAGGGATCACATCCGATAAATAATGACTATAAGGTGTAGGTAGGGGGAGGTACGTTCTTACTAAACTAGATTGTTGGAAGGAGCAAGCACGTCGGGCCGAGTCAAAGCGGAAAAGCCCCGATCTAGTAAGGCGCGCGTACTCTTTTCGAGTTCAGTCGTGTTGCGTAACGAGTCTAAGGGCGGAGCAAGCCTACACTGGAAGAAGCAGTTGTTTCAAATCCTGCTCCCGGTTGGCGCTTTCCATCATTCGACCAAAAGGTTCCTGTCGCTACAGATACACTTTTTCATATTGAAGAAGCGGCAGATCGAACAACCAGTGGTGTGGATTCTATCCGAGTATCAAGGCTAGGTGAGGGATCCCTCGGATTCAAAGGTCAGGTTGATTAGCAACAAAGGCAGATTAGCAGGCCTACACTAGAAGCAACAGTTATTTCAAATCCTGCTCCCGGTTGGCGCTTTCCATCATTCGACCAAAAGGTTCCTGTCGCTACAGATACACTTTTTCATACTGAAGAAGCGGCAGATCGAACAACCAGTGGTGTGGATTCTATCCGGGTATCAAGGCTAGGTGAGGGATCCCTCGGATTCGAAGGTCGGGTTGATTACCAGCAAACGGAGGAGCAAAGGCAGCAAGTGAAGGCGCCGCAACGCGTCAGGTTGCTTTCTTTTTTTTTCTTCGCTGGTTCGATGAGTTTAGAGGTGTTCTTGAAAAAGAAGAATACAAAAGAAGTGTAGCAGATTATTCTCTCTTTGTTAAAAAGACATCAATTGGCATTACAAATGTATGTTGATGATATAATAATGAAAGGAAATGATGAAAGAGAAATTATGAAAGTCAAGGAAATTCTTAAAAGAAGCTTCGAAATGAAAGATCTGGGCCCTCTAAAGTACTTCCTTGGAGTTGAGGTTCATAAAACCAGCAAAGGTATGGTTATATCCCAACATAAATATGCATATTCTTTCTTGTCTAAATTTTAGATGCTTGAATGCAAGCCAATAGCTACACCAGTGGAGCTCAATCAAAAGATGAGAGCAGATGAAGGAGACCCATTACCAGATCCCTTGATGTATAGAAGTCTAGTTGGAGGACTTCAGTACCTCACATTCACTAGACCAGATATAGCATTCATCGTCAATCAAGTGTGCCAGTATATGCACTCAATAAGGAAGACGCATCTTGAAGCTGCAAAACGGATCATGAGATACGGGACAAAAAAGGTTATTCTACTCATCATCAGGTGGAGATGACCTATCATCCTACACAGATGCGGATTGGGCTGGTTGTCCAGACGACAGACGATCAACTACAGGGTTCTGTGTCTTTCTGGGGAAGAACCTGATTTAATGGAGCGGCAAAAAAGAACGGTTTCCAGATCGAGCGCAGAAGCAGAGTATAGAGCCATGGCGGCAACTGGAGCTGAGGTTACTTGGTTGAGATATTTGCTGAATGATCTTGGTATCCAATGCAAGTCCCCAGTCACTATTTAGTATAGTATTGTGATAACAAGAGAGCCATCCACCTATCAGCAAATCCTATGTTTCATGCTAGAACCAAGCACATAGAGATAGACTATCATTTTTTCAGACAAAGGGCCTCAGACGTTTCTAATCCGTCCCGAGTGGCGGCGTTGCGTATTCGAAACACTAGCCATCATCTCCTAGATTTTTCATCATGGGCCGTCCGCGGCTAAACGGTTTTGGAAAACAAAATATTGACTTGCTTTCGAAAACCCCACGATTACACAGACGATTAATCGTGAGCGGCAAACACGAGCGCATGCTAAGGAGGATATGGTCGGATAGAAGACCATCGGTCCCCATTTCGGCCGCGGAGCTCTACGCTCTTAGGCAACCGACCCTCCATTCTCTCTACCTTTAGCTTTCGTCAATCCCTTAGAATACAATAATACTGGTTTGGACGCGCCCTTTCTCACGCCGATCAGGGTCCCTACATGGCCTGACGCAAATTTTTCCCTTATTGGAAACCTTTTCGACTATTGCTCTTGCTTTGACTGATTTTGACGACTCCGTGCAATGATTACTCGGATTTTCGCTGCGATGCTCTTTTCCTGATGCGCCTCCACATAAGATTTTCCTTGAGGAGGAGAATTTTTATTTATTTATTTATTATTATTAATTCATAGAATTGTCCCGCTACCTCACCAACCGATCTACCTGAATAGGGATGAGCGCCTCTTGGACAAATGGCCAACTCCCCCTTGTGGGTCGAACCGATTCATCACTTAGGACGGCAAGTGTCGCTGGGGAAAGACCAAATGGCTGGAACGGTTTCAGCTAAGATCCACCACTTCTGACGGATCATCCAACAAAAGGGAACCGAGCGGGTGAGTTGAAACGGGATAACATGATGTTACCCAACACTTTCCACTTCTTCATCAAGGTTCCGCTCGACAACCCCTATTCCTGATCAAGTGACGGGGGTGGGGCCCAGCCTACATTTCGATCACTTCCCACCGTGTTGTTTGAGCGGTTATTAATGGGTTCAGTGATTCGAGAGTGAAATCCAGATTGATGGTGCGAAACGAAAGAGTGGGATTGCTGGGAGCGTTAGGGCGTAGCGGCCCACCTTTGCTCCAAAAATCCCGGCCGGGTTTCGTACGGAGATTTCCAGAGCCCCTTGGTTCTGCATCGTACCGTACTATGGGAGGGGTCCGTACCTCCTTTAGATAGATCCCCGTGCTCCTAATGTAGAGCTAGAACTACTGCTACCGTGGAATCCGCGATCACACATGAGTACCTCGCCTTCCAAAAAAAGCGGCTACTAATTGGCACTAATGCTAATGGGGACCATCGATCAAGAAGGATTTCGGATACTTCAATTGAATTGATAAAGACATAGAGGGCCAACTCTTCTAGTTGCGCCTCAAACCTTACTAAACTACCCAACCAGCGCATAAAAAGTTGAATTCCGCAGCGCTGCAGGCACGAAATGCCGATCAAATCTGTTAAAGGATACACTCGAGGAACCGCGGCCCAGGGCTAGGGTGGGGTAGGCCTACGAGGCCGGTAACCCGTCGACAAAGATCCTTTCTTGCACTTGACGAGCAAGCAAACAATTTCACTTCGCTTGAATAAGGATAGGAATATATCCCCATCTCATAGCTCATCTCATCAAGTATACCCTCATCTTCTAGGTCATAGGAATAGATTCATTTTTAATCTGCGTGTGCCGGATCTCAGAAATAACTAACGCTATTTCCCGGTCATCCTTACCCTTTTACAACCGTAGAAAAAGGGGTTGATTTCGCCAATAAAGTGTGGAAATCAAGTTTTCGATTGTGGGCGGTTTGTGGTAAATATAGAGTATACACATTGAGAACAGAACTAGGTCATCTTAGCTCATTCCTCAAGCCATCCTTCCCCACCCACCGCCCTCGCCCCATCAACAGCATTCGTCTGGGTATTAAGTGGACGACTGTTGGGTTACAGAATCAATGCTTCAGTGATCCATGGAATCAGATCATCACTGTGGCGCAAAGTCATTGAAAGGGCCCGACGGGGAGGTTTCGAATTTGTACATTTCTATTTGAATGTGCAAAAGGAAACCGTTGAAATAGAGAGCCCTGCGGCCATTCATAAATACAGCTACAAGAGAATGTTTCTTAAATAAAAGAACGAGGTTATATGATATTTCTTTTTAGGTGAACGTTTATAATAGCTAGCTTAGCTTTTAACATAATCGACTAGAACGAGGTTATAAACTTGTAAGTCGACGCGAACTACATAGATCATCTTAGCAAACTACATATAGATCATCTTAGTTCTTAGAGCTAAAACTACACAAACTACAAAGGTCATCTTTGCGTATAGATAATCTTAGTTGTTAGAGTTAGGCCGCTCGACCGCGGAGGAGGCCTGGATCAAAAGCTCTAGCTGCTCATTTCACAGCATTTGTAGCCTCCTCTCGAGGCCCTTTATTCCCTATTCCATTGCGCGCATGCGGTCTCCTATGACGGTAGGGTTCACCGGGGCGCAGGTGTCTCCAAAAGGCTCCTAAGAGTATTCGACGGTTGGCGGTCGCGCAGGTTGTTCTCTACGTGCTGTATCTCCTTTCCAACTTGAGCGAGCCTTTCTGCGATATCCATAGTTCATCAACTGTGCTAATAAAAAATTCTTTGATTTTCTTTTAGAGCACGAAGGCTTATCGAGCCTTTATTTATAGAGTGTAGAGTAATCCCGCCATGCAGCACGAATTTGATGGCATGCACAATCTTTACTGCTTTGCAGCAGTTGAGTGCTATCATGCCTTTGTGAACAAACTAACTACCTTGCGAAGCAACATGCCCCCCAAACCCCCCCCCCCCCCCAATCACGCTGCTTGTGTGAACAAACCAACCAGCCAATCATGTTATCCTTACCTTCATTTAACGGATCAACACATATAGATACATGACAAAGCCGTTAACGGCGGAGTCCATATCGCATGATTAACGGATCATCACATCAATATCGCGCCGTGGCACAGAGAAAGAAAGCATGAGAGCACTAAAAGATCAATTTGATATCGAAAGCATACACGATAGAGAAAGCATACGGGATCACACACGCCGCTTGATTTTGGACTGTTGCCCATGTGTGTTTTTTATGAAGGCTTGATGATCAGACGGTTAGGATCATTCCAAACGTGCTAATATTGGTATGCCGCCCAACATTTGGACCGTCCAGATTGATGACCATGTCTAAGGACGGTTGGGATCATGGATGGGTCATATTTTGCTTGGGTGATCTCCTTGGTAGGACCCACCCTCCATGTTGTGATGTATGTACGACACAGGTAGGTTGATAGGATTAGGAGGTGGCCGGACATGCAGGCGTCCTGATTTGTCAATGAACTCTGTGGGTTTAAAATGAAAAAGAAAAGAGAAAAAATGCGTTGGTTGAATTGTTGTTGGAAGTTAAAAAAAGTCCTCTGCCCGTCCATGGGTTCTTACCAACGAGCCGGTTTTGAGTTGAGTCAAAAGAAAGAGATTGGACAACGAGGACTTTGATGATGTCTACGTATTATATGGTGGGATTGGTCTATGATGCCAATTATAGGCCCAACCAACTCTTCAGTCCAGACTATGGGATTGGTGGCCCACCTCTTGGATGGCCCATAGCTCAGGGTCGTGCTGATCCAATGATCCTAACCGTTTGTTGTAGACACCAGTGAGATCCACTGGGTTGTGAGCTCTTTGATCATTTGATGCTTTTTCCTTAAACTAATGAAATAAGGACCTTTGTAATAGTTTTATAATAGTTAGTTTGTAGATAATATTTAATCAATCCTTCTTATTTGAAAGCCAATGGGTCAAGCGAAGGTTTTCTGGCTTAACGAAAGCTAGTTTGAGCCCACGACGTATCTAATTGCATTGGGGTAGGCAGTAAGTACATATAGTACAAGTAGGGACTCGTTTTGCGAGACATAAGGCCCACGGCCCGTCCCGAGAAAGAGTTCGGAGGGCCCTGGTATATTATATTCCAGATTTTTTCCACCTTACCATCTCCTCATGTGTGGCAAGTTTCACCCCAATAGCCCACCGCCACATGGCAAAACCGCTTTTTATTTGAAATAAATAATAAGAAGATATATGGCCATTGTTCATAAGGGAAACGTCCAATACATGCTAAGAGTATAGGACTGACGTGGAAAGGGGTACAGTACACATGGCTAATCCATAGGGTCGCCTGTCAAATTCGTGGTCAGGATTGGCCACGACATCCCTCCATGTAGATGAAAAAGGGGATCGTCCCAAGAAGGTATCTACATGCCAGTCCATCAAACCTTTCCCCATTCATTATTAGTGATGTTGTTAGAATGAGGCTATGTTGTTATCAAGTATTATTTTGCCTCATCAGCAACATAACTCTGTTAACAAGCTGGCCTGCCCCACTTTAAGGTGGGCATGGTCCCACACAAATAGGCTGGTGAGTTAGTTAAGGCATGTTTTGCAGGCCCGTCAATTTATTGGATCGGACCTGAGCCCAGTTTTTTATACCAAAAGCCTGACGATCAGCTCAAGGAACGCATGAATTTGTCGGCATTGACTGCAGTCGAGCTGATCACCGACATTGTCACAACCTGAGCTCGGGCCCATCGATTACAGATCGTCGTGGGCTTAACAAACCAGCTCTCGTTAAGCCAGAAAACTTTCGCTTGGCCCATTGGCTTTCAAATAAGAAAGATTGATTAAATATTATCTACAAACTAAATATTATAAAACCGTTACAAAGGTCCTTATTTCACTATTTTAAGGAAAAAGCATCAAATGATCAAAGAGCTCAAAACCCAGTGGATCTCACTGGTGTCTACAACAGGCGGTTATGATCATTGGATCAGCATGCCCCTGAGCTATGGGCCATCCAAGAGGTGGGTCACCAATCCCATAGTCTGGACTGAAAAGTTGGTTGGGCCTGTAATTGGCATCATAGACCAATCCCACCATATAATATGTAGACATCATCAAAGTCCTCGTTGTCCAATCTCTTTCTTTTGACTCAACTCAAAACTGGCTCGTTGGTAAGAACCCATGGACGGCCAAAGGACTTTTTTCAACTTCCAACAACTATTCAACCAACGCATTTTTTCTCTTTTCTTTTTCATTTTAAACCCACAGAATTCGTTGACAAATCAGGACGCCCGCATGTCCGGCCACCTCCTAATCCTATCAACCTACCTATGTCGTACATACATCACAACATGGAGGGCAATGTTGTAAAAATCGCTAGGCGGACACTAGGCGGTAGGCATGGACTAGGGATTAATTCCCGATTAATCCCCGCCTAGCTTAATTAATCTCCTCTTAGTCCGATTAATCCCCGCCTAGGCGGTGACCGCCGTCTAGCGCCTAGGCAGCCGAGTAGGCCGATTTTTGCAACAGTGATGGAGGGGGGTCCTACCAAGGAGATCACCCAAGCAAAATATGACCCATCTCATGATCCCAACCGTCCTTAGACATGGTCATCAATCTGGACCGTCCAAATGTTGGGCCAGCCCTTGCATTGGCGGCAAACCAATATTCGCTCCGGCTCTCATGCTTTCTTTCTCTGTGCCATGGCGCGATATTGATGTGATGATCCGTTAATCATGCGATATGGACTCCGCCGTTAACGGCTTCATCATGCTATCTATATGTGTTGATCCGTTAAATGAAGGTAAGGATAGCACATGATTGGCTGGTTGGTTTGTCCACACAAGCAGCGTTGGGTTGGTTGGGGGGGGGGGTGCTCGCAGGTAGTTAGTTTGTTCACACAGGCATGATAGTACTCAACTACTGCAAACTAGTAAAGATTATGCCTACCATCAAATTCGTGCCGCATGGCGGGGATTACTCTACACTATAAATAGAGGCTCGATAAGCCTTCGTGCTCTAAAAGAAAATCAAAGAATTTTTTATTAGCACAGTTGATGAAATATGGATATCGCAGAAAGGCTCGCTCAAGTTGGAAAGGAGATACAGCACGTAGAGAACAACCTGCGCGACCGTCGGGTACTCTTAGGAGCCTTTTGGAGACACCTGCGCCCCGGTGAACCCTACCGTCATAGATTACCACATGCGCGCGATGGAATAGGAAATAAAGTGCCTCGAAAGGAGGCTACAAATGCTGTGAAATGAGCAGCTAGAGCTTTAGATCCAGGCCTCCTCCGCGGTCGAGCGGCCCAACTCTAACAACTAAGATTATCTATACAGCTGTAGTTTTTAGCTCTAAGAACTAAGATGATCTATATGTAGTTTGCTAAGATGATCTATGTCGTTCGCGTCGACTTACAAGTTTATAACCTCGTTCTAGTCGATTATGTTAAAAGCTAAGCTAGCTATTATAAACGTTCACCTAAAAAAAATATCATATAACCTCGTTCTTTTATTTAATAAAACATTCTCTTGTAGCTGTATTTATGAATGGCCGCAGGGCTCTCTATTTCAACGGTTTCCTTTTGCACATTCAAATAGAAATGTACAATTTCGAAACCTCCCCGTCGGGCCCTTTCAATGACTTTGCGCCACAGTGATGATCTTGATTCCATGGATCACTGAAGCATTGATTCGGTAACCCAACAGTCGTCCACTTAATACCCGGACGAATGCTGTTGATAAGGCGAGGGCGGTGGGTGGGGAAGGATGGCTTGAGGAACGAGCTCAGACGACCTAGTTTTGTTCTTAATGTGTAAACTCTATATTTACCACAAACCGCCCACAATCTAAAATTGAATTTCCACACTTTAATGGCAAAATCAACCCCTTTTTCTATGGCTGTGAAAGGGTAAGGATGACCGGGAAATAGCGTTAGTTATTTCTTAGATCCGACACACGTAGATTAAAAAGGAATCAATTCCTATGACCTATAAGATGAGGGTATACTTGATGAGATGAGCTATGAGATGTGGATATATTCCTACCCTTATTCAAGCGAAGTGAAACTGTTTGCTTGCTCGTCAAGTGCAAGAAAGGATCTTTGCCGACGGGTTACCGGCCTCGTAGGCCTACCCCACCCTAGCCCTGGGCCGCGGTTCCTCGAGACTACTGCACTTGAAAAGAAGCATGAAATTCCTCCTCACTCTCGAGTAAGCTTTAGTGATATCTGATTCTTCCTCAAGCTTGGAATGGATCTTAGCTGGTGGGTGACCGGCCGCGCTGGCCCTACTGGACCGTGCTTGCGGGCTCATTGGGCCCCCAGTTCCTCAATGCCAGTACCTTACTATAGGAGCGGGTCCAATACCACATATTAGTTATATATGCAATTAGTTCAAAGAAAGAAAATGCTAATTGATTGAGAGATTTTTTAAATTGACAAAGTGGGCCGTCGACTATTTCTAGTAAAGTCACTACTAATGACGACCGTTCCACCCCTATCTCTTAAAGGCTTCTCTTGGGAGAATCACTTCGCTCCACTTCCTTGAACTGGCTACTACCGCGCAACGTGCCGTTGCTTGGTGGGTCGTTCATTAGTCAGTTTGAAAAAGAGGGATTGATTTCGACTTTCTTAAGTCGTCGTCAGGCTGATCTGACTAAAGCGCTTAGCTCATCAAACAAGTGCGCCAAAAGTGGGAGGTGGTATCATATAATAAGAGCATGCCAGCGTTTTGCTCGTAGTTTCACTCTTGCTTTTGGCAGACGTGTTCTCATCTTTTGAAAGAAAGAAATTCAGTGGCGATGTTCACGAAACTCGTAAGAGCTGAGCTAGCACTGGCTACAGGGCGACCGACCGACATTGTATCATCTTATTTGAAGATATAGTAGACCGTTTCCACTCGGCTCCGCCTCCTCATCGGTCGGGCTTGCTCTAATTAGAGAGAAAGGGTAGCCTTTTGGTTAGAAAAATCTTCAAAAACGAGGAAAAAAGGCTTTTTTTTTTTTTGTATGCCGGCTCCGCCAGCAAGGAGCGCCACGCACGCTCGGGCAAGTCTCCCTATTTTTGCTTTCGGGAGCAGCACAGTCTTTGAATGCAACAAACCCAATTATAGTGGTTCTAGTTCTGAAATGGCTATTCCTCATCCTCATAGGAGCTCAAGAGGCAGCAACACAAGTACTGCTGCAAATTCTGGGTTTATGAGGTTCTATTTACTCATTCTTCTGTTGGTTTTCGTCTCCCGGTGGTTAGTTGGCATTTGACGGTTCCTATCATTTTCTTTATTTTCAAGATGATCCTTAGTCGCTTTCTTAGTAAAGCGGATTTCACCCGTGACTCTATCTGTTATAAAAGATGGAATTCTTTATTCATTTTCTTAATCTTATCATCATTCCGGAGTTTTTTAGCTTGCTTGTTGGTGCTCTCTACCTCTGTTTGAAAGATGTTCTCTTTGGCTTTTTCCAATGTGGTTTATTTCTTCTATCCGCCCCATGCGTATCTGGCCCGTGCCCCCAGGTGAACATCCGATGGGGGAGGACCATTCCTCTTCTGATCTGAATTAGGTATGGATTCCTCTTCGAGCCAAAACCAATCTTCGGAGGATGAGGGTGATGAACCTTCTTCCTCCAAAGAGGAGCCGATTCATGAGAATCCAGCCGAGGCAGCTCCGAACGCTCCCGAGCACGTTCTGGCTCCGGATTGGGAAGCGAGAGAGCGTACCTTAGTGGCCTGCCTCAATCTTCATAACGAGGACCCGAGCTATGGGTCCTGGGTCACAGAACAGCTGAGAGGCACCCCATCTCAACTGTACAACGGGGCTTCTGGGAATTCTTTTTTGTCAAGAGGGACATTATTGAATGCCTTGGAGACCTCTTGGGAGAAGAAGGGCTTCATTCGTCTGCTTACAATCTCAACCAAATCATTTATAAAGTGATTGGAAATGTAAAGGAATGGCGGCATTCCCCAGGTGCCTCCACTCCCCAAGGGGAGGAGATACAGGAAGCGAGGGATATCTTACAGGATCTTCGTGTTTTGCAACACAATAGTTCGACATACGAAGTAAAAAGGAAGATTCTTAGAATATGATAAAAAGAATCTTCCGTTTAAGACTCCTCACGATAACTTCATTTTTCGATGAAGGTGTCAAGTTGGTCGTTTCGGGATATGGGAGTGTGTGTGCAGGTGGGTGGGTGGGTGGCGACGGGGGGGGGGGCGTAGGGCTCACACAAGTCAGTGCAGGGCAGCCGTAGGGCCTTTCTTAAGTGTGGCCCACATGGCCGGGGGGTGGGGGGAAGGGGGGAAAGAAAAGGGAGGGGGGGATAAGGGGAGCCTTAGCCCGTATCATATCATTCTAAACCGGCGTGGCACTGCTGGATGCTTCTGATCAATAGCACGGGAAGAGAAGGAATCAAAAAAAGACAGCTTATGATGAGCATCTATTTGAGTGGTGGAAACGCCTCACAATCTGCAGCTTTACGCTTAAGGAAAGAAATATCGTTGGTGGATGCAGGACCTGGGACCCTAGAATTTGTATAAAAAATGAGCCTACAGGAGTGCCAATCAACTAAGCCACCAGGTTTGAGAATAAGGTGGCGTCCCTGGATGTAGTGACTGGTGAATCACTAATCAAAGAGCAGATTTTGAAGAGATTCTTCATCGATCTAGTGGCCGGTGAATCACTGATCAAAGAGCGAGCAGCCACGAGGTTTAATGATTTGGTGGGATCCACAGATGTAGTGGCTAGTGAACTGCTTCTTCTTCTTCCACGAAGATTCAAACAAAACCAAGCTTGGATGGAACTAAACAAGATTTGACGAACGAATACAAAGGTAAAAGGGTTTATTTTTGAAAAAGTAAAAGGAGGTTATTCAGTAGCAATCGCAGGTTTCATTGCCTTTCTTCCATTCCACCCTATCATAACAAAAAGGATAGCGAATGATCGATTCACCATTGAGAGCATTCACCCGAAAAGGACGAATATTGTGGTGTTCTAACAACGGTAAATCAAACAAGAACTTGATGAGCGAAATCCGGTTACAAAAAAAAAAAATTTCTCAATTCCGAAGCCTAGCGTCTCCTGATAACACTCTATCACCTTAATCCATTCTTTTGTTGAGGGTCTGGCACTTATTCCGGCCCTCTATTTACATAGCGAAGAAAGGCTCTTACTCGAATGCGTGACTGCGGCGCGCCTATCGCCCCGGCACTCTAAAATGCATGTTGGGTTGGTCCAACCAAGAAAGGCATGGGAGTTCCAGTGAAGGGAAGTGGCCGCTCACTGAACTCGTTCTCGTTGGGAAAGGAGGTTTTGCAAAACCTCGGGATACATGGCCCAACTAGACTTGTAGTACAAGTTGAGCAGGTGGAGGCAATGCAGTAGCATAGTTGAGTAGAGCAACGGCATACGCATTCCTCCGCTTAAGCTTTGCTATGAATAGAAGATTCCTGGTTGAATGAGTGTGACTGGACTAGCAAACTTGAGGACTTTTTAGATCCAATTCCTTCATCTAGAGTAGCTGTAACAGAAAGAGGGCGACTCAAGCCGCAGAATAAGTGGTGCGTGTGTTGTGTTTTTATCGCACTAAAGCAATCACGGAGGTGTTTCCTTATTGACACAAGCTTCTCGAAAGCCCAATTTTCGATTTCACATCTTTGCAACCAAAATCCTTGGGGATTTATCATAGTGGGTCGCGTGTTCAGTAGAAGTACCCTCTAAACCGTACTCCCGGTGATGCGAAGACTTCTTCCATTACCTCTTCTTGGTGAGAATCACCGGAGGCTTTACAGGACGGCTCGTTCACGAGTACGTAACCCAACAAGACAATCACTAGTCTAGTTAGAAAGCTCCGGCTAGGGTTGGTAGTCTCTGACTCCCTCCTACTTTTTTGTTTATTTCTCATCGAAATGGGGAGTCGGACTTAGTTCCGGGATCGGAAAGAGCTGGTGAGGGTAAAATAGAACTGCCTCTGTTGCTTGCGCCGAGCCCACGAGGAATCACTCCTTCGGAAGGGGACGTGACGTGGGCGTGACGTGAACGTCACGTGACGTCAAGACCAGAAACACAAACACAACACGAGACGACACCCCACACACGAATCACCGCAGGAGAAGAGGTGTTCCACATCCTCCTGCAAAGGCGCTACCTTCATGTGCTCCGGACGTGACTCGGCATGAAGGGCTCGCTGTTCATGACTTATCAATCGGCACCCGCAAATTAAATGAAAATGACAAGCCAGAGATAGGTAAAGTAAAGTACCAGGCAAAGGATTCCCACCCACTTGATACATTCTCCCACGTACCGGAAAACCTACTGTTACCGAAAACCTTAGAGATGCTTCCAATAATTAGGGACTTGAGCAATCCACGGAAGTGCTACCGAAAGGGAAACCAAACTCACAACCGCTGACTCATCTCAGTAGTCTGGTAGTAGAACTAGATAAGGAATGCCAATCCTAAACCTTGGCAAGGGCGTAGGCAACTATGGGAACGGAAACGAGGTTAATCGGGCACTATTGCCCCTGATCCATAGACTTCTCTTCGGATACATCCTGCTCTTCTCATGCGATTCAACCAATACGCCTGCGTATGAAAGAGAGATGGTCGGAGTCGTTAGCTCCTATGGATCCCCTGAATCCCTCGAAACTACTGAGACCCTCCCCTCAGGGGGATACCTCCAATCCCCACCATATCAGACCTACACGCCTCTTGGCGGCACGGAATCTCCCCTCTCTCTATATCGGACAAGCAAGCTCCTCCCTCACCTGCAGGGACCTTTCTTCTGATTAGGCGCCGATACGGATTCATTCCTGTAGGGATTGCTCCTTTAGGTATCGATGAGGTATTTCCTGTAATTGCAGGGGCTCGATAGCGAAGAAGGAAACTTTCTTACGAATGAGCCCTAGAATCTATCTCATGAAGCTCCGAGACCGGTTTCTTACAACGAGACGGAGGGATTAGACACTGACGCCTTGACCGGGTCGGGCACGAAGGAGGGAAGGAGACTATACCACAGCTTGAGACGAGACTGGAAGGAGCCGGAGGCTTCGGTTTTAGACCCAGGATAACATCGAGTGAAGGGAGTTCATGGAATCCCCTGAGTCTGAGGCGTCTCTAGTCCTTATGTAGTAAGGTCCCTCCACGGAAGTCAACGAGTTTGTCACCTGAGGTGGTACCCCCAATCTTGACACATAGGCTGTTTCCATGCGCTAGAAAGCGAGTTTAGCTCTCCCTTCCCTCGATTCCCGGAAGGAAAGAAAGAGAGGTAGTTTGAATGTCACTGCCCAGTCCGAGCGAACGAGGCTTTGATACCGACAATCTCCCAGCCCTCCTTCGGTGATGCAACTCCAGCAGTTCCTACCTCCCCCTGCCTCCAGCGGGCCTATCTAGTAAGGCGCGACTACTCATTCTTAGGCGGACTCAGCTCGGGTGCCATTCTTTAGGGTGCAAAAGCAGGCGGCTTAGCACCAGGTTCGAGTTCGATTTGCCACTGCCCTCCTCGGTGCGGACAGTTTTTCCGGCATCATGTACTCCTCCAAGACTCGGGAAACCCCCCTTTCATTAAGTACCTCTTCAACCTTCTGCTCTGAGTCTTCCTGCAACTAACTGAAAGGGCCGGCCCTTTCAGTTAGTTCAGGCTCTCCCGCTTTCTTAGGCTGGGGCTGGCAGCCACAAGCCTTTCTTCAGCTGCATAGCTGAGATCATCTCAGCCTTCTCGGTTTCGCCTCTCACAACTGGCACCATGCACGGCTTTCGTCCAGGATACATAAAGAATTGAGATAGGGGGGGCCAGAGGGCGGAGACCTGTTCAGTCCACTCCAGCCTTTCGCATTGAAATCATCTAACAAAACCGCCATGAAGTTGGCCTTGCCAGACCAGCCTGCCATTCTGATCGGCACCCCCTTGGTAAGTCCAGCTACTGGCCTCGCTCGTGAGTTAACGGCTTTGATCCTGCTAGAGTTCTGCTCGAGCCTGAGTTTCAACTCGTCGGCTACTTTGACAGATAGGAAATTTTGGGTTGCACCGACCAGTGCTGTGGTCTTTCGCCCGTTGATCGTCACATCGTCACATCGACATGCATGAGCTTCTTACTGCCCGATGGGTTGCCTTTACTCTTTGCACTTATGATTAGCCCAGCATCTGCAGTGCGCCCATACGAGGCTCCTCGTCGCACTCGTCTTCTTCAGATCGGATGGCACTCAGAGCTTCTCTCGTCAGTCTCTGGCATAGTGATTATTGGAACAAATCAAACACTTCACCTCCTTGCGGTCCTTCCGTTTTGGCTGAGTGGCCTTGGCTCACAGGTTCTTACCTCCTCGACTGTGGTTTCCTTGTGTCTCTGCCTTTGGTAAACTTATCGCTCCTGCTGCTTTAGCTTTAGTCCCGGCTGCTGCTCCCGACATACTTTAAGTCTATCAACCGATCAGCTGCTGCAAGTGCCGCGTCCAGGTCCACGACATTCTGCCTCCGCAATTCGGCTTGAGCCCCCTAAAACGAAAAGTGGAGCCCCTTCATGAAGAATAGCTTGTCCTCCTCGGACATGTCTTTTCTTTTATATCCAGCATCAATAACGACTTGATGTACATTCATCTCGCACCGCACCGGCTTCAGATTGAACAGTGCCTGCCGTGCCATCCAGGACACGTTGCCAGGCATGAACTGTGCCTTCAGCTCGGCCTGAAACTCCTGCCATGACCGGATTGAACAGCGGCCACAGTCCATCTCTTCGACTGTAGGCACTTCCACTTAACCGGCCGATTTCTTTTTTTCAATCGTTAGAAAAAGGAGCTTGGTCAGCCATGTTCCCTACGTACCCTCTCGTTATTCCCATGATTCCCCGTTGCACCTATTCTCCGCAACCGTCGGTTCAGATCTATCTCGGGTACGGTCACTGCACTCCAATCGTTGTATCTCAAATCTCTGCCTCGGTTGGTGCACCTATGGTTCTTAAGGTTGTTGATGGCCAGAGAAATCAAAGAATCTGATTTATCCTCTAGTTGTGAAGGGTACTGCTTACTAAAGATTCGAGTGAAATGGCTGGTGGTAATGATGCGTGGTAAGGTCGCTGCTAACGAATGGTGGGTGCGTGGAGAATGCAATGGATTCGAGCTCCATTTCCCTCTCGGTACTTAGATCTTCCTCTAAAACTTCTCCCATTCCTCTTTCCTTTGTTCCGCCGACTACATTGATTGGATACCGCTGGGCCTGCCTACGCACCAAGTATACCGATTATCCCATAAAGCCATTGAATTGCCCTTTTTTTTTTTGTCTTACCCATATGGAACAATCCTACCCATTTGTGTTATCTTATTCCCACCTTGTTTTATTGCTGTTTCTCTAAGGTATTCCGGGGCGCTACACCTCATTCTCTTGGATACGCTTATTCAATTGATAGTGGCCCCTCCTTACGTTACTTTAATTCGATGGGGAGGATGGGAGTAAGGAGCGGGTACGGGAGCTTGACCAGGAACAAGATAACGAGAAGGGGATTTGCCTGGGGTGGGCTCACCTACGACCACTCTTATACTATTTCATAATTTGTCCGTCTGATTTACCTGGAGTGGGCTCACTTTTCTGCCTTTTCCTCCCACGATTTAAGGATTGGCTCAATCACAACTGCTTGCCCCGAATAATGCAATTCTTTAGATACAACAGATAGCCCGTCCCTTAAGCCTCGATAGGGAGAGTCTCGATAGGCGTACAGGCTTACTAGATAGGGGCGCTCAGTAGCGATAATGAAAGAATGCTCCCGAGTCCCCTCTTCGCTTTCGCTTTCACATTTTCCAGTTCCAGAAGATTCGATGGAGATGGGGATGTGTAGGCGTTAGACCTGTATCGAAGATCGCGAAGGCTTCGCGCCGCGGCTTTCGGGCTCAATCCATGCTTCTAGGAAACGTCGGTCTTGGAGATGCTACTATCATTAGGCTACATGATATACTAAGGGCCTAATTCAAAAGGGAGATAAGTGGATTGAGTCCCATCCGCCGTGCCGTGCGCGCCATCTTCAACCGGCTTCCTTACTGGTAGCCAGCACCTTCGGTCCGGGTTACAACCTTAAAGGGAACCACTTACGGTCAGCTTCCTTAGCGGAAGCCACGGCCTTAGCGAAAGCCCTTCGATGGATTTCCCTTTCTTTTAAGTAAGGTAGAAAAACAAACTTTAGAAAAAAATCAAAGATGAAGGTTCAATACAGAAATGGTGTAGTTTAGTTCCCAATAGGTGGATGTTCGCCCTTGGTATCTAAGGTAGATCGTCGGTAGCCGTAAAAGGGGGTCTTAAATTCCGACAGCCCCAGTAGTAGACGCTGCTTCAAGAACTCAGTAGTCAACTCTTTCGCTTAGCAGTTGAATTAGCCACTGAGCTGCCGAACTTCGGCAGCGACAATCTATTGAGTTCTAAGGAACCTTCGGAAGAGCAAATTCCTTATCAAACTCTTTTAGGCTAAGGTGTGGATTACCTTAGAAGAGCTGCTAAGCGCTACTACAAATGCCTCGGTCGGATTCGGGCTGTCGGAATTAGGGGAGCTCATTCCTTATCCAGCTTACGCTGCGAAGCAGCTCAAGGGCGGATACCGACCGAAGAGCTGATAAGCTCTAGAAACAGTCGGAACCTTTAGTGCCCACTTCCTTTCTTCGGAACTGCTCCCTTCTTTTTTTGGGGGGACCCTTAGTGGCCCCATTACCCTTGGAGGTAGCTTCAGGTCTATAGGGTCGTAGAGTAGCCTAGTTAGGTCTATAGAATGACGGTAGCTTAGAACTTCCGTTTCGGTCGGAAGTCAAAGGAAATGGGGAGCAGTTCATTACTACTTAGCTTCGCAGCGACAAGCTGTTGAGGGAACCTTCTAGGCTACCGTCATTCTATAGAGTTTGGGATAGCAATGGTTGAGATGTTAGCCTATTCTTTCTTTTTCTAAGGTAGCCCAATCTAAGGTTAGGTAGCGGAAATCACTCTATAGACAGTTCATAGAAAGAAGAAGGTAGATCTAAAGTAGGTTCCATAAAGGGGATGTATGCCAGGCTATCTTATAGTCTAATATAGCCATATAAAATCAAGTTTACCTCTGAGGAGGTAACCACCTTCCTGACGGTACCTCCTCTGGTTCAATGGATCAAAATCTATAGTACACCGAGCAAGCCTTTAAGACTAAGGTGGATTCTTTAGATATATCAGGTCTAACCCTAATTCCATAGTTCAATGGGCGAACGACGGAAGAGCACTGGCTCAACAATCGAAACCGGGAGAAATCAAGTTTGGGACAAATATTAACGCACTTTTCGGTTTGATAGATTGCTTCCTGAATTATATCGTCTTGCTTGCCTAGGGAGAGGCGGAATCGCACCCCCTCCGATTGATTAAGAAGGAAACCACACCGGCGGTGGAACTTTCGTCGCTCCCAGCGAACCGAGCTGTTGTAGAATTAAGACAGAGAGCCATAGTAGGGAAGTGTTTTGGAATGAATCTATTAAGGGAATGGGTAGACCAGCCAATTCTCACAGGAAATAAGCGTCTATCCGGGGATACTTCATGGTGAATGTTGACTCAGAACAAGATCGCTATAGAGTATTGGAGCACCCGGCCTGGTTTATGGTAAACTCAGGGTTAACCATACAGCTATGGGATATACACTTTGATCCCCGACAGGAATTACCTACTGACTTTCCGGTTTGGGTCAAACTGAGATTCCTGCCCATCTTTGGCAGCCAGAGTACTTCCGGGAGGAAGTTTCTTGAAGATCGTAGAAGAAGTTGGCAGCGAGAGTACTTCTGGGAGGAAGTTTCTTGAAGATCGTAGAAGAAGCGGGAAAACATGGCTTGTGCAATGTGTCAAGTTGGACTTTCAGGATGCACTGCCAAAGGAGATTATACTCAAAGTGCCTGTGGGTTTAAATGGAGAGATACAGGAACACAAACAGGCCTTTGACTATGAGCAACAACCGTTCAAATGCAATAGGTGTCATCAATATGGCCACTTTAGTCGAGTTGAGATTGCCCGAGGGGAATCAAGGAAAAACAGAGCTGGAGCATGAGAAAGAAGAGTCAGTTCCCATGGAGGAAAAAAAAAGTCATTCTAAAGAGAATTCTATACCTGTTGAGCAAGAGGCCAAATGTTGGCAATAAGACAAGAATGAAGGTATGTGAAAAGAACAAAAACGTACCAGAATAACAAAACCGGCCAGGGACTTCGAAAACTGGACATCACACGGAGCTTGGGAGATTAAATTTGATGATTAGGCAAATCGCCCAAGACGTACAATCAATACAAGAAGACAGGCAGAAAGATAACAGAAAATGATTTTATTCACAGGTTTCAAATGAGTCTTCAGAGGAAGAGGGAACAAGACACACAAACAAAAGGGGATGAGGAAGAGGAGGATCGGTCTAAGTGGATGATTCCCATAACAATAGATAATCTCCTGAAGAAAAATAAGCGTAAGGTGGGGAGGAGAGATGACACACGAGTGATGATGAAAAACAAATTATATGTAATATAAAGGGCTATGGGGATGAAACAAAAACAGGAAACAATTACAAGGTGACTCCAACACCAACAGGCAGACGCCTGTTACAGGAGTTGCGAACAAGTCAGTACAAAGTGTGGAAAAGTTGACAAAAGGGCTAGGATACCTAATACAGGGACTGGACCCTGCTAATCAAACAATCTGTAAATTGGTCTTAGCAAAACGGAACTCCATCCGACCGGTCACCTTATCGGATTCAAATAGCAATTCATGATAAACGAAAAAAAAATCTCTAATAGAAGTTCCGTTAGTTAGCTGAAAAACGAAAAAGTCTAGTCTAGAGTTGAAGGATAGGAATAGACGGGATTCATTTCAGATATAGTACAAAACCCTTTTCATTTCTGAATTTCTTTCTTTCAAAATTCACTATTAAAATAAATAGTTGGCTTGATCTTGATCTGTGAAATCAAACAAAAGGAGATTTTTCTTGTTTTTATCCCTAGGCTTTCTCCTCGAAACAGGAGAGGGATTTGGGCAGCGGGAAGTATGGGACGTCGAGTCTGACAAACAGGGTGACAAAATGACTCGGACATAGCAAGGTAAGCTATAGGCAGTGGCTAGCGAGGATTATCGACAAGGGGAGGTCTATCCAGAGGTCCCTAACCAACTAATCTCGTCGATAGCTAGCTTTCTGACCCGTGCCTTTGGCATAAGAGCTTCCGTCTTGATGCATAATACCTTTTTAGCTGCATGGCATTGAAAGGATCTGCTCATTCTTCTCCTTCTGAGTCAGTTATTCTATATGCATTCCAAGGGTGAACCGTGGTGACGACATATGGTCCTTCCCAGTTTGGCCGAAACTTTCCGGGTGCAATAGAGGGAAAGATCTTCAGAACCAGATCTCCTACTTCAAAGCGGCACTCCAATACCTTCTTCTGGTAAATCCTGCACTGATATATCTGGGCATGGTGGGCCGCTCGGAGCCACTTCTCATCTAGCCATTCAAGATGGGCTAGACGCTCTCTATGTCGTTCCTCCTTGGGAAGCTGCCTCTCAAGGGAGATCAAATGAGATGGGATCTCGATTTCAATGAGGACAGCCTCCATTCCATAAACTAATGAAAACGGCGTTGCCTTGGTAGGAATGGACGCTCGATAGGCCCAGAGCGCGAACGGGAGCTTCTCATGCCAGTCACACCCATAATCAATTGATGCAGTATCGGCTACTATTCTACTACTGGTCCCACCCAACATAGTTTTGAGGATATTTATTTTTTAGTAGCCTCCTAAATTTATTGTAATTAGGATTAGCATTATGATTTATTTGGTTTCCTAGTTGATTAGGATAGTTTTCTATTATTAGATTAGGTTGTCTTAGGCCCTAAGTTTACTTTGCCTATTTATATTGCATTGTAGAGATGATAATCTCAGATTGGAATTAAGTAAAATTGGGATTTTTCCCTTGGAGAGGTTGTTCCTCGTGTTAGAAATCTCTGCGGAGATAATTTGAGGTGTCTTTGACACGTGCTTCGGCATCTACACAAGCCCTAACCCTAGGGCCTGCATCAATTGGTATCAGAGCGAAGATCCACAACGCTCCGATCACCCTCTGGTCACCGATCGGAGCCTATCCATCCCTAACTCCCCTTCCCAGCAACCCCCTTCTCAGTAGCCACCCACTTCAGAAACACCATACCCGAACCCTGCATCCATCCCGCTGCCAAAACCCCATTCACGAAAAACTCTTCCCCATCAGACTTTTTTTTTCTCATCCTCATCAGACCCTCACATATCGTCTCCCTACTGTCGAAGCCTCAAATCCACAACCAAACAAGACTCTTAGGCTTGCGTCAATTGGCCGAACCGTCACCGCCCAACCCAACTAGTCTTGATCTCAACACCAAAACCCAAATCCCTAGCCTACCAAAAACCCTCAAACCGAATATAACTTAGTCGCCCACACCAAGCCCGTCGACCATCCACTCCCCTATTCTTTTTCCCAATCCATCGGACGCCAAACCACAACCCAGATCGCACCTGTCGAACCCATCTCCCCATCATCATCGTCACCGTCCCCGCCCCTTCTCGCCCCAGACCCAGAGTCTTCGTCGCCCAAACTAGAAAAGAAAAAAAAAAAAAAAAAGGAACAACAAGAAAGGGACGAAGAACAGAGGAGAAAAAGGAAGATAGAAGAAGAAAAGAAAGAGCAGAAAGAAGACGAAGACGCATACCGTTCACCAGCGCCAGCCGCTCGCCACCGCTGCAGCTCCTCGCCATCGTCAGCGCTTCCCGTCGTTGACAGCAGCCCGCACCAGCACAGCTCCAACATTCTCTCTTCATCTTCGTCGACAGCAAGCAGCCACAGGAGACGAAAGGGTTTAGAAAACCTTTGTTTTTCTCCTTCTCTGCGTGCACGAAGACCGAGGCCTGACTTACAATCTAATTGGGCCTGCGTTCCGGATCTGGGTCTGACCCAGCCCAGTTGCAGATCCAACCCAATATCTGCAGAGAATTAAAAGGCCTAGATTTGACCAATATTAACCGTTGGATCTTGTTTTTGCACTATTACACCCATCCGAGGTCCGATTTCCGATCCGTTTTCGCCAGCGTGGTCGTGGAGAGCAGATCTACACATCAGGTCAGTCAGAAATTTTCAATTTGCATTAAACAAAAATGCCTCCAAAGAAGTAGGTTGACACGGAGTCTTCCTCTCATAATGATGATGATTTGAGGGGAACCGTTGCGCAATTATCGGTAACTGTTAATCAACTATCTACAACGATGGTTCAAATGCAAGTTCAAATGCAAGCGACTCTGGAAAGGATTGAAACCCGATTAACCAATTTGGAAACTAATCGGCGTGAGGAAAATCATCACGATGATGGACGACATGTTCGGAATCAACGAGATCCACATGTCGTAAATGTTGATCGAGATTTGGGTATTAAACTCGTGATTCCTGAATATGATGGAAAATTGAAATCGGATGAATTCATAGATTGGTTAGTGTGTGTTGAAAATATTTTTGCACACAAGCCAACGACGGATGGTCATAAAATTACACTGGTGGCAACTCGATTTCGTAATTATGCTGCAATATGGTGGGCCGAGTTGCAAAAGAAGAGAAGAAACCAACAAATTGACCCCGTTGATACAGGGACCGAGATGAAAAATCTGTTGAAGCAAAAATTTCTTCCTGTCAATTACTCCAGAGATCTGCGTTCAAGTTTTCAGGATTTGAAACAAGGATCTAAGACGGTTGTTGAATATTCAGAGGAGTTCATGACCATGCAAGCTCGTGGTGGTTTGAATGAAGATGATGATGTATTAGTCGACATATACTTTAATGGTCTTACACTTGATATACAACATATCCTCACATTCAAGCATTTTGACAATGTTGATGAGATTGTTCAGCATGCTATCAAAGCTGAGGGGATTGCAAATCATCAAGCCAGAAAACTTAATGCGTCTAAATAGTCTGCGCAAAAGACTCCATCAAAGTCAGATTTTAATCCAAATGCTAATTCCTCAGAAAAGTTTTCTTCCAAGTCTGAAGATCCAAACAGATTCACATGTTTTCATTGTAAGCAAAAGGGTCACCGTGCGTTTGAATGCCCAAAAAGAATGCGTTTGAATGCCCAAAAAGAATAAATTTAATGAATAGTGCACAAGAAGAACCGGAAACAAAAGATGATCCTAAAAGTGAAGAATCCGATGAAGCGGAGGAAATAGCAGCTGAAACAGATGGTGAACTTCTCTTGGTGCAACAAGAGTCTATACCCACTGTTGAAAAGAAATGGTTGCGGAAAAATATTTTTCGTTCCACAGGTACAATACATGGGCAATATTGTACAGTTGTGATTGATGGTGGAAGTTGTGAGAATATTATCTCTCAAACTCTTGTTGATCGCTTGAAGTTAAAGATTTACAAGCACAATCGACCCTACTTTGTTAAATGGCTCATGACAGGTGATGAAGCGCAAGTGCGACATACATGTCAGGTTACTTTTGCAGTTGGTAATGATTACAAAGATACAATTTGGTGCGATGTGCTACCAATGGATAGTGGCGATATCCTATTGGGTCGCCCATGGATGTATGACAAGAATGGCACTCATGGGATGCGCAACAACACGTATACCTTCATGCACGGTGGAAAGGATGTTACTCTCTATCCAAAGAAGCCCAAATCACCGAAGAAGAAATCCAAGGCCAATTCTACAAAGGAAGTGCTTCACGTACATCATATATACAGAAGCAACTTGAAGAAGACTCGAGTTCGAGGTCGAACTCTTCTTTCAACCTGGGGGGAATGATGCAGTATCGGCTACTATTCTACTACTGGTCCCACCCAACATAGTTTTGAGGATATTTATTTTTTAGTAGCTTCCTAATTTTATTGTAATTAGGATTAGCATTATGATTTATTTGGTTTCCTAGTTGATTAGGATAGTTTCTATTATTAGATTAGGTTGTCTTAGGCCCTAAGTTTACTTTGCCTATTTATATTGCATTGTAGAGATGATAATCTCAGATTGGAACTAAGTAAAATTGAGATTTTTCCCTTGAGAGGTTGTTCCTCGTGTTAGAAATCTCTGCGGAGATAATTTGAGGTGTCTTTGATACGTGCTTCGGCATCTACGCAAGCCCTAACCCTAGGGCCTGCATCATCAATCGTCTTCCGACTTGATTAATGTCTTATTCGTGGCTTCTGCTTGGCCGGGGGATAATAAGGTGCGGAAAATCTATGATTTCTCTTGGCATAGGTACGCCACTTTCTTGCTCTTGAAATTAGGACCTTTATCAGATAATCTTTCTTGTGGAAGCCAGCAGATAATGTGACTTTTTTCTATTTCGTGCAACCCCTTCTACCTTCGAAAGGGTTCGACCCATTTCGTGAAATACTCCGTCGCTACCAGAATCAAACAATGCCCATTCGAGGCCGTGGGGGAGATCTTGCCGATGACATCTAAACCCCACATTGCTAAAGGCCAAGGGGAGGCTGTGGCATGGAGGGCCGATGCTGGCGCGTGGATCGAGTCCCGGTGAATTTGACAACTGTGGCAACGGCGGACAGGACTTGAGAGTAGCAGTCGGCCTCCATGGTGGAAAAACACATTCTTTTTTTTGGCCAACATCATGCTATTGACATGCCCGCCACAAACTCTGACGTGCACCTAATGCATCACTTGTTGGACTTCCTCCTCTGTTAGGCAGCGCAACAAAACATGGTTGAATGATCTTTTATAGAGTTATTCCCAACACAGCAAGAACATAGTGGGTGGCCAGTTTTCACACAATATGACGGTCCATAGCCATCGCAAACTCTGGAAACGATTGGTCTCACTGGAAATCCATTTTCAATGTCCTCGAACCATGGGCGTCCATCGCGAACTTTCTCTTCTTCAACACACTGGACTTCTTTGGGTTCATTCTGCGATGTTGATCCTTCTGATGCTAGGCATTTCAACCCCTTCAAACTTTTCCCTTTTCACGAAGCCTTGATGCGCTTTTCATATAAACTGAAAAATCAAAAATGAGTTCATGGTGGCTCTCTCTGGCATTTCGGTCATGGCCGCAAGAGTAGCCAGAGCGTCTATGAAGCGATTCTTGTCTCTTAGGACATGGGAGAACGATATCTCATCAAATTGAGAAATCAAAACCTCGAGCATTTCTTGATATGGAATCAATTTCTCGTCTCTTGTTTTCCAGTTTCCATTAGTCTGGCTTATGACTAGCTTGGAATCTCCCCCCACATCGAGGCGCTTCGCTTAAAGGACATGTCAATGGAAAGTTTGAGCCCGGTTATACAGGCTTCGTACTCCGCAATGTTATTCGTACATTCAAAATTAAGTTTGTTGATCAATAGTCTTTCCTTTGGGGACATCATAATTCACCCTATACCATTTCCGGAGTCATTAAAGGCTCCGTCGAAGTTCATCTGCCAGTTATTGGGCTCTTCCGCAGCAACAAACAAGAGGTCTTCATCAGGGAAGTCTGTCTTCAACGGTTCGTAGGCAGGGACAGGGTGCGTGGTCAAGTGATCGACGATGGCCTGTCTCTTGATGGATTTTTTTAGTGACATAAGTTCAAACTCGGACAGTATTCACTGCCATCTAGAATCCTAGAAACAGCTAGCTTCTCGAACAAATACTTCAAAGGATCCATTCGGGCCAGCAGCTTAACCCCGAGTGGGCCAGCATGTAATGTCTGAGCTTCTGAGTTGCCCAAACGACAGCATAAAAGTGTTTTCCAGAGGCGTGTACCTCGTCTCATATTCGACTAGACTGTTGCTCAAGTAGTAGATGACTTGCACTTTCTTTCCTGAGTCGTCATGCTGACCCAGGACGCACCCCATTGCGGTTTCAGTTGTGGAGAGATAGAGCAACAACGGTCAGCCATGGACTGGAGGAACCGATTCAATAAAGATTTCTTAATCTTATCTAATGATTCTTGACATTCCCGGTTCCACTCAAATGTCGGCATCCTTGTGAAGAAGTCAATTAAACGGCGCGGTGGTCGTGATAGCCCTTAATTTTATCTTCGAGGGTCGACTTCGATTCCCCGTCTACTAAGAATTCATCCCAAAAGTTTGCCAGATGAAACCCCGAAGGCACACTTCTACGGATTAAGACGGAGTTGATATTGCTTCAGTCGATCGAATACCCTTTTCAACACGCGGAGATGATCATTTCTCGTCTTGGATTTGACCAAAATGTCATCAACATAGTCCTCCATGTCGACATGCAACATATCGTGGAATATTGCGGTCATTGCCCGTGGCACCAGCGTTGTTTAAAAAAAAAAAAAGGCATGACCGTGTTAACAATACGTGCCCCATTGCGTTATGAAACGAAGT
The DNA here is from genome assembly GCA_012931725.1 of Litsea cubeba. NCBI lineage: Eukaryota > Viridiplantae > Streptophyta > Magnoliopsida > Laurales > Lauraceae > Litsea > Litsea cubeba. Next base: position 23,617,739 of record CM022948.1, on the reverse strand, counting down.
TTGATTTTGATCTTCTTCCGCTAGCCTTGCCTTATAGATATGGATGGGAACCTGACATTAAGCCTTATACATAGAGGGGAAGAGGAAGCCTAGCCTGAATAAGAGATATGAACCGGAACCGTTCCGAAGGCTACACTTGACAGGCTCCAATTCAGTGAATATATCACTCATGCCCTCTTAGAAGTTAGTAAGTGACTCCTGCCTATTTTATTTATAGCCATGCATGCAGAGGTCTGTTCCTTCCGTTCGAAGAGTGAGTCGGTTAACATCTCACTTTAGGGATAGAGACCCTGGCCTAAAACGAGAGATAGGAAGCCCAAGCCAACTATATAAAAGATAGGAACAGGACCCCTTCTCTAAAAAGAGAGAGATTAGAGATGCGCTTCAGTTGCTGATGCCCTACGACCTTTGTTACCTTAAAAACAAAGTAAACTTTCATATGCTACCGAACAATAGTGTAAATAGTCAATAGCTCTTTTAGTCCTTCAATTTTAGCAGGCAGTAGGCTAATAGGCATATCTCATTCAACGCTGGCATACGAAAAGCAGATCAACTTGACTATGAGGAAGACCATTTGACTATGAACAAGTCCAACTCACAAGGGAGTTTTAGACAAAAACCTTCCTTCATCTATCTTTCATAACCAGTAATCCATTCATATCTCATTCATAGGCTGTTGTCGTAGGCGGTAGGCAGTAGGCACTAGCTTAGCTGGCGATTGGAGGCACTGGCTTATGGCGGTACAAACTACTGGCACTGTCATCTTCCTGCGCTGGTGTGTCTACTCAACCGGATAGAATCAATTGCCTTCAACTTCTCCCTCTAGATCACCGATAGTTGCCGATACCCGATGGAAGGGTGGTGGGATCAATATGAACCTCGAGGGAAGGAATACCTCCTGCAATTCCCTCCTTTTGTGGACATTCCCCCAATGGTTCCCTCCTCATGGTTGGAACTCATACCTCGATGTCAAGGCAGTCCTCTAGAAGTGGTGCCGGCGATCAAAGGAGATTCCATCTCGCCCTTGAAGAACCGTTTCACTGAACACCCGAGAAAGCGGAATTCTAGAACCCAGCTCCCACTGCATTGAATGATTACTCCCAGAGGCAGGCCAGATCTCTCCACCGGCAATCAAGACCCCGATTCAAGGGAATAGAACTCCGTCCCTCCTGGAAAGAGAAACCATAAGATTGTCAACAGAGGAACGGCTACTCCTTGAAGGAGAAACAGACAGATAGATGAATAATAGAGGAAGAAAGCTTCTAATGACTGACAGCTAACAAGACTAACAGCGTAAGGCGCGCCCTATTAGTAAGGCTACTAATAATAAAGCGTTATTACTCCGTTTTTTCAGCAAGCAACGACCTAAGCCCCTATTAGTAAATGCGTTGTAATACCCTGGGCCAGGTTGGGCCCAGTTTATTCTAGCTTTATGCTAATGGGTTGGGTTAGGACTTTTGTGACCTGGTCTCAACCCATTAGGAGACTTGTTTAAACAAAGGGATAAGTTGTTTTAACCATATCCCCTAAGGAAGGAGGATTTCCTTCGTAGAACTTGGGGGAGGAGATTTCAACGAATGAAATCTGGGGTTATCCCCCAGAATTCTCTCCCTCACTTCTTTTCTTATTTATTTTGTTATCTGTTGTTATTCTCATTTGGTAAAAGAGGAGAAGAGAACACAGAGGGGAGGGGAGGATTCCTTGAAGATCAACAGAGACTGCCAAAAACTTGTGGGAAGGAAGAAAAGGCCAGAAGACTTGGTGAATGCAATATACAAGGCCCCATATTGACCGAGCTACAATTGTGTACACAAGAAGGTGAGTGATCTTCCTAATTAACAGATTGATTAATCAAGAGGATGGAGAAAGGAATGTGATTTGAGCATTCTGTGTTGTTAGGATTATAATTTTTGTTTTCATTGAATAGTCATGAAAGATCTATCCTGAGTCATGAAATTATGTATGAATGATGATCGGAATGATACAGATGATATAAGATAGGAATTCTTGAGTTTCTGTCAAAACAGGCATAAACCAGTAACCTCTGGGACTCATCGTCAGTGAGTCTTGGTGGTGTTGGAGGCTTGTGGGACCCATGGCCCACTAGATGGAAAGATCTGAACCATGGATCCAGAGGGGGATACATGGTCGACACTAATGGAGATGAATCCATGTGGATTGGGCCCCATCTGGGCCCTCATCCAATTGATTGAATGAACCCAGGCGTGAAAATGAAAAAAAAAAAAAGGCTGCTGGTCGTCTGGGATTGTGGGACCCATCAGTGGACCTGATCGGAGATCAGGACCACACATCATGTAGAAATCACATGGTCGACCCTAGAGATGTGAGACATCTTGGTTTTGGATCAGTGGGACCCACTGTCCAATGAGTTTAAAGAATCCCAGACGTTAGTGAAGTAGGAACACAGCTGATTGATGACATCAGTTGTGGGACCCACCTGTGGACTTGATCCAAGATCAAGACCCCTCATCTTGAAGGGGGCCCAGGGGCGACCAGGTTGATGGTGGTCCCATGTGAAGTGGACCCCATCTGCCCAGTCATCCAGGAACCTCAATTTTAGGTACTGTGAGGCTAAATCCATGGTCAATTACTGTACTGATGATGACTGGGAGGTCTAATAAGGCCACATAATGATGAATCAGAACCATAAAGCTCTTGTGGGGCACTAGGAGACCCTAGGGACCAGATCTGATATGAGATAAGGTCAGTGGGGTCCACTATTTGGTGTACTTCAATTATAGTTATTAATAATCTTCTTTTAGGAAGCTTTGTATAAGGAATGGACTGAATTCTGAGATGATTTACAATAAGATCTTGCTGGTTTAGGAATCATGTCAGAATTGAGAATATGTATTAGAGTAGTATTTCAGATTGTGAAACCCTTAGCTTACCTGTTGACACTTGAGGAATTAGTACTCTGCAAATACATAAAGAATAATGAGATCAACATAACTTTAGATTATTTTATTTTAGCTAATGTCACGTACACGGAAACTAATTGTTGATTGAAATGGGGCGATGATGTATTTCCGGCTTACGTGGGACTAGCCATACAAGTGTACCTATATTAATTTCCATTAACTATTACCGATCTATTTACTGAATAGGATCTACTTCTTTACCTTCAATTAGATGGTGAATTTTCATTGCTAGTATTGTATGGATTAACGAAGTTCTTTTGATCTTCAATGATGATCAACATTTTGAACAATGACTTTGAATATTGAAATTTGAGGAATTGGAGGATAAGGTTGGACAGGGATTGACTATAGGAATGAATATTGAACAAATTTCCTGTGGGAGATTTCATCTGATATTTTTGAAATTGACTTCTTTCTTAGAAGATCTGAACCATTGAACCTCTCTTCGAGAGAGTCTTATTGAACCATTGGAACCATTGATTGGAAATCTTTAACTTAATCATTACTATGGTGCGATCATGAATTTTAATGTTAGAAAACTTTTTGATTATAATAGACTCCATAAGACACTTTCTCTATTATATGATCTTACCTTCTATAGTGAATTTATTGTTCTACCTTTATATATTTCCAATTGTAAATTAGGAATATTACTCACCAGATTTCTGACAAGTGGTTCGCCCCACTTCAGGTACGAGTCATTTGGGGATGCTGGGCAATGAAGGCGATCAGCTATTGGATTTCAATTTGCGAGGCTGATGAGAGAGCGTCATATTTGTATTGGAAATTTAGAATGATAGAGATGAATTAGTCTTCATAATAATATGGAACTTGGTTTTCTTTAAATTAGGAATTTTATTGATTTGGATCTTGTTATTAACTTCCTTGTAGTTAAATTGATCTCTGGAATAAAATAGAAGCATTGCTCAATTCTTTGTCATATTTGATTTATGTGGTGATTTAACTTTACTTAAGTAATGTTCCGAAATCTGATGAGCTCCAGGTTTCGGGGCGTTACATGCGTTAGGAAGCGCGCCGGCGCCTTTAAGGCTCCTTCGGACAAGTAGGCATGATAGCTCTATCAGCTAAGGCAACTAAAGCAGCTAGTCAGGCAGCTCTTGCAGCTAATTACGCTCGGGCTTGCTACTAGGGAATCGCTCGCCCTAATGACCAAAGGAGAGGCTTAAAAGACACAACATTGCTTGTTTATCGACTTTAGTCCGAAGGGCAACCTAAGGAGGCATCACATACTACTCTTACTAGTCTCTTCCTAAGGCGACTCAAGAGAGGGACACTGACTTCTATTTCTTCCCAGCTGTTAATCTTGACTTGCCATTTTTACGAAAGCGAAAGCCTACACTAGCCAAAGACGCTTGTTGCTTTCGTGGATAGAGAAACCTCTCCCTTCTTGTTTGGCCATAAGGAGAGGAAAGACATGGACTAATTAGAGTCATGTTAGGAGAACACCCTTGCTACCCTTGTTATAGATATGACTCTGTGCGCCTTTACGTTTCGCAATTAGTGAACTGGATTTATTGTCACGACCTAAATTTTCCACGGGTTCATAAAGAATCTATCCATTTAAATTACCCCAAACAGATTTTCTACCACTAGTAGGAGAGGACGACCAAAGGGGAATCCACCGAAAGCCAAGACGCATCAGCATCTCAAACAGACCGGGGACATACTGAGAAACCAGAGGAACAACGTGTTTCCTAAAAGAGAAAACAACATTGTTCGATGGACTGAAAGTAGTGGTGTTCATCGGGTCGAACCCACGGGTTTCGGGTCAAACCCAACCCGACCCGAAAACATTTTATGTGGGTGAAAACCCACCCGAACCCGGTTAATATGGGTCACAGGTTATTCACGGGTTGGTCAGGTCACGGGTCAGGTTCGGGTCAAAAAAACTTGTAAAAAAAATGTGATTTTATTAAAAAAGATACAAACAAATGAGTTTTTTTCCCATCAATCTCCACTCTCCAGAGAGTCCAGTCTCCTTATTTTCTTCATAACCCAACAGCAACAGCCAACAAGCAGGGCTACATTTAAATATCAAATGATTTTTTTTTTGCTGTATTGTTTTCTCTACCATTGTCACTGATTGTTTCAACACAATGGGTTCCAGTATTCTTCTGCACCTTTGACAAATTATAGATCAAACTTTGTGCTTATATACACAAGAACAAGATGTCAATCCAACTCCCACAGTCGCTTAACAATAGCGGCAGTAAAATACAATAAGAGAAAATCACCATCATTGTTGTAACAGTAATAATTAACATATTTACACAATGTACATCCAATTTTTCTACTGATTGATGAAAGACGATTAAATACCACAAAACATGAATTTATATTCGGTGTGGTGTGGAAGGATGTGCAGTGTGCACAATCACTCTGATCTGAATCATCTGACCACTTATTTAGCCTTTAGGGTTTTTACTTTTTAGTATTAAAAAGTAATTACATTTATTTTATTTTATTTTATTACCGGGTTCACGGGTCACCCAGTAACCCGACCCGTGAGACCCGTTAACCGGTACAGACGACCAGCGGGTCGGGTCGAGTCGAGCACCGAAAATCTGCTACCATTGACCTACTGGTCGGGTCGGGCAACCGGGTCAGTCGGGTAACGGTTAATTTTATACACCTCTAACTGAAAGCTCTAGCACAAATTGACTCGAACCGATAAGACTCGCGTTTTACCACGAGTATTAGACGGTAAATCGAGAACAATGAGAGATAGAAGCGAACGAGCAAATCTGCTCTTTCAGACTTCTCCCTAATCACTCGCCGATGGAATGCAGGGACGCATCTCAGTAGACCAGACCTATTCAAGGACACAAGATGGGAATTTGGGTTAGTTATGACCCAAGAACCCGCATAAGCACGCATTAAGTTGACCGAGCACGCTTATAAATAAAGCGCAGTGTTCAGCCAACCAGCAGACTTACGAAACCTGTGGAACCACTTAATGAACAGGTAGACCGCAATGCACTTATCTTTAGACAAACGACCGAAGATACATAACTGGACTTTTGAACAAAGCCCAGCAATGCATCGAGGACTAAAGGTCTCTCTTTTGGCTAACCTGAGAACGCACACAATTTGAGATATGTCTATGCTGAAAAAGTATCCACCCCTTATCTCAATATATATGTCTCGGCCCCATACTAGTCCAGATTCCGTTAATGATTTGTTTGTTGTTTGTTCATATAGAAAACGATAGCGATGATAACACAAGCAAAACACTGGATTGGAGTGTGGGAGGAATAACTATAAGCAATTCGGTGAGGTATGGGAGGCAGTGACTGGAATTACGTCGACGCCCTCGTCGACGCCTTCTATAGGTACTCTTCTAGCTCCCAACTCGCTTCTGCTTCTGCTTCTAGAAGGTCTTTCCACTTGACCAAGTACTATCTCTTCTTTAATATTCCGCGAACGCTCTTCACTCGGTTCGCTAAGATGTTCACAACTTGCTCGGCAGACGAAGATTTCATAGTATGTGTTTCCGCGTCGGGACACTTCTAGCTTGATCTTTTTGGTCGACATGGTATGGCTTCAGGCAACTCGCATGAAAAATTGGATGGACCTTAAGCCACGGTGGGAGTTGAACTTTGAAGGATACCTTACCAATCTTCTCAATGATAGGGAACGGTCCTTCATACTTCCGCACCAGTCCATTGTGCACTTTTCGAAAGAACTTGAGTTGGGCTGGTTGGAGCTTTACTAACACCTTGTCCCCCACTTTGAAGTTCTCGGGCCTTCTATCTTTGTCTGCATACTTCTTTGCTCTCTTGGCGGCTTTTTCAAGGTAAGCTCTAGCAATCTCTGCATTCTTATGCCACTCCTTAGCAAAGTGGTATGCTGCTGGGCTGCTACCTGTGTACCCAACCATGACGGTGTGGGGCGTCAATGTTGTTGTCCAATTCATAACTCAAAAGGGTTACAGAGCTCTTCTACAAGTTGTAGCTGAACTGGGCCACATCCAACAATCGAACCCAATTCTTTTGGTTGGCACTTACAAACTAAGGTATTCTTCCAGTAAAGCACTGATTCTCTCAGTCTGGCCATCAGTTTGGGGGTGAAGGCTTGTGGAGAAGTTCAACTTTAACCCCAAGAGCATGAATAACTCCGTCCAGAAGCGTCCAGTAAACCGCGAGTCCCGATCGCTCACGATGGTCTGCGGCACACCCCAGTACTTCAACATGTGCTAAATGAATAGTCGGGTCGACTCTTCATCCATGCAATGCAAAGGTGCCGGGGTAAACACAGCATATTTTTAGAATCGGTCTACCACCACCAAGATAGACCCAAGTGTCCCCACCTTCGGCAGATTCAATGTGAAGTCCATGGATACGCTCTCCCATGGTCTCTCGGGAACAGCTAAAGGTTCAAGGAGCCCCAACGGTTTGGCTCGCTCGACCTTATCCTACTGGCATATGAGGCATGTCCGAACATACTCCTCTACATCATCCCCCATCCTTGGCCAGTAATAGCCCTGTTCCAACAATGTATCGTGGCACTCCTTGATAAGTCCCTTCCTCAAGTCCCCAGATCTAGGGACATACAAGCGGTTCCTCTTCGTGACCAAGAGTCCATCATCGATCCAGAACCGTCGAGTCTTCCCTTCTTCAACAAGCTGAATTAGGGTCTTCGCAAGAGGATCCCTCTCTAATCCTTTGCGTATCTGGTCGCGCAAGTCCGTTCTAAGGCGGCTTACTGCAGCTCTTCTATCTTCAATGCAGCCAACTCGGCCTTACGGCTTAGCGCGTCCGCCACTTGATTGTTCCGACCGGGCAACTACTCGAGCGCCATGTCGAACTCGGTCAGAAAATCCTGCCATATTGCTTGCTTTGGCGACAGTTTCCTCTGCGTCAGGAAGTAGCTGGTTGCTATATTGTCTGTCTTCACCACAAACCTTGACCTGCCTCCAAGTCCTCAAGCAATGTACCACTGCTGTCATTTCCTTCTCCTGCACCGTATATCGCTTCTCAGTCTCATTAGCTTAGCGTGAAATCCATTGCTAAAACTGGTAGCTCGGTGGAAGAAAATTCCATCACATCGGTAGAAGATGATGCCCTGTTTCCGAAATGGAACAGGGGAGTCCAGGGGAGTGGGAAAGGGGCCCTTTGCGCTTTCACGGATCAAAGAGTGAGTTGACTTTTTCACATTCTACTTCATGAGCTCTGACACCAAACATTCAATTCAATAAAGGAGTTTTTAGAATGAAGGCTCTTCTTTATCTTGTTTTACTTGTTCTTATGTTGAGTTGACTTTCAAAAGGAAGTTGGAGACAGAGACGAAGATGATGAAGACGGATGTGTGGGCTATACCATAAGCTAAGGTCAATCGACTGCACCTGAAATTACGAGTTCAAAAGCCAGGTCAGGAGACCGATCAACTAACGCTTCTGTTGGATGTTGGGAAGCCCCATTGGTTGTTAAGTTAACGAACGTATAGAAAGATGATGGATATGTTTGTTATCTTATCTTATATGAAGAGATCGATATGGCTTACGGGAAAGGTGGATAGCTGACGAGTGTGCTTTCTTTCATTTGTTTGCCCGATCAGGGATAGAGAGGGGATCCAGCTCCTGATCCAGTGAAGGTTCCTGGTCAATAAAGATTCCCTTCCCTAAGATGAGACGAGCTCACCGACCGAACACCTGCTTGTCCTCCAGTTTTAGGTCTTCCTTATGAAAGTTATGAATTCCTGGTGGAGGGTAGAGATACCCATTCAAAGAAGTGAATCACACTGAACTTACACATACTTATAAGCACTAGAGGTTCTGAAAGGGGAGTACGAGAGGCAGCGCGAGGTTGTTCTCATCATATTATCGGGGATGGAGAAGACACGATCCGTTTCCGGCCTGGAGTTGGGCAGATCGAGCCAATAGTCTCACTCAGTCTTCGAGAATATTAGGAATCCACCACTTCTTCCCCCCCATACATTTTGTGTTTACTGCATGGACGGTGGCAGGAAGGAGACGACCATGGGAATTGCGCTCGAACCACGAGGTGTACTCTGTGTCTTCCGATCCAAAGAATCTGATTCAGGGTATCCTAAAGACTCGTCCCGTGCCGCAAGAAGATGACCTTGAGTGGAGTTTCCAGCGCAGTCGCCATGCTTTCTGCGTGGTCGCCTGGGCACAATAAAGGCCTCATGAGGTCTGGTGCCAACACCTCTCTCCTAGGTACCACTCATGCACCCCCGGTCCCGAAAACAAATCTCATCGCTGCCAATACTCTCTGGCCGAGACCACACAATCTTTATCCCAATGGACGGATTCCTCCCATGGGTCCTACTCTACCTACATCATGTTAACAGAGGGGTAAAGTAAGCCGAAGTGAATTCATTCCATGATAAGCAACAGTTGTCACTAACCGTCTAAGTTGTTAACATGTCAATCTGGGCCCGGTTCACGTTAGCTTGGTGGGCCAAGCCACGCCTCTTCCTATTACTTGTTCGCCACTTCCTTTTCCTTTCCAATGACTCTAAGTCTAGGAGGATGGGGCGACAGAAGTCAAGTACTTATATCCCTCGATCATTGTTATTAAGGGCATGTTTGGTAATTAGAGAGGATTCCTCTCTCATAAGCACGCTTAGTAATTTTACGAGTAAAGTCAAGTCAAGTTAAGTCATCTTACACATCAAATCAAAAGCACTTTTTACCAAAATTCCCTCCAACTTTTCCAACAAAAAATTAAAAAGCAACTACATTTATTAACTAAAAGACAAAAAAACTACATTTCTCATACCAAAAGTCAACAATATTCCATCCCAAACAACTAAAAATAAAATACCATCATAACCCACTGCATATTTTATTCATACTTTTTATTTCACTTCACTCCATTTTATTTTAAAAGTAAAATGCCAAACGTGGGATTCTTTGGTGCCTCAGAATTAGACTTCTTCAATAAGAATTTTTAAGGGAGAGGATTCATTACATCCCATGTTTGGCCGGTAGAGTGGAATCAACTATTATTTTTTTATACCCATGTTTGGTAAGCATGTCACAGCCCATGGAAAAATAAACAAAAGAAAGCAAGAATAATCCAATCCAAAGCAAGGTTCTCAAAGCAAAAACCTCCGTTCCAATCCAACCAACCCAATATAATTCCAAAGGAAAATCTCCAACCCAAATAAAGAAACTTCCAAACAAGTAAAAGATGAAAAAAAAAAGAATTTCTTTTCACAATGCAAATCAACACAAACCCATTTCACCAAATCTATTTGTGAGCGGTTAGCTCTTCCCCAAATGCAAACGACTCTTTTTTTTTCCATCATTTCATGCATTGGGTTGATGTAGAAATTAAAATGAAAAACAGCACAACAATTTTTTTGTGGCAAGAGATCCAACCGACTCTTCTTTGTATGGGTCTCAGAGAAAAAGGGATGATGACCCATTTGAGTAATCAGTCAAGATTGCGGTTTGTAGAATGGAAAATAGGACGACTTCAGTCACTTGTTTGGGTCTGTTACATTGATTGAAATGGGACTGTAAGGTGGCGTTAGCACCGTTGATGAGATTGAGATTCTATGGCAATATGCCGTAGTCGCATGCCGTCTTGTACCACCAGCGGCCTATCATCTGGGAGAAGGTCGGAAATGTGGCAAAGGAAAGAGAGAAGCCTAGCAATGTGGAGCGGCCGGTAGCGAGATCATCCGAGGGTCGGTTGGCGGACAGAGCAGGGGACTTTGTATTTTGGCATGAAAAAAGATTCGAAGAAGAAAAGGGTCGAGAGAGGGTAGGATTAGGGGAAGAGCTTTCTTCGCGAGGAAAGGAGCCTTTTATACCGCCTCTTAAAAAGCTCGGATTTATGGACTCTGATGGGGGGAGGTCGGACCAGATGAATAATCGCACGCGTGGATTTCGGGAATCCCTTTTATCTGTTGCGGAGGGCGTCCAAACATGGACTTTCCACGGGAGAATAGAAAAACAGCTAGGATTCCTCTATGAGGATGGTTACCAAACGTGCTCTAAGTGAATTCTGGAAGGAACACTAGCTAGCTCGCGGGAACCAACCTACCTCTCTTTCTCTAGTCGTAACCTAGCCATGAACGATCACCAAAAAGTTCCAAGATAAGAAAATAATAAGAATAAGGTGATCTGTTCGCCTACTCAACTAATCACATAGATCAGTCCCAAACGAGTGGAGCCTACTTTTGAATCGACAGCGAGTGGACAAGAAAGCGAGTAAGGAATAAGAGTCAACCATTTTTTTTTGAATGAAAAAGTGTCGCTATAGGAAATAGAATCCGTTTATCATCCTTGCTCGTGAGTTAAAAACGATTTTGATGACTTTGTAGCTATAGGAACATAAACAGGCAAGCAAAGAGGATCAGACCAAGCACGCAAGAAAGCCCTACGTCCCTTCTCTACTTCCTGAAAAGGATCAGACCAAGCACGCAAGAAAGCCCTACATCCCTTCTCTACTTCCTGAAACAGGCTACTTTACCTCTCTAGATGGCAGGACTGAGTTAGGATAGTCAGGATAGAGTTCTCTCTGTCTTTCCTTCCTTCCATCTTATACCACTCATTCTTTATGGAGGGGCTAGTGAGTGTATTCTTTATTTCTTTCGTTTATGCTTCTTTTCTTGCTTGATTTTCTCTTCTTCTTTTCTTCTCTTCTCCAGCATTCGCAGCGACATATGACAAGTGCGATTGTAGGAAGAAGTTTCCCCTGCCAGTTTATGATTTGGTTGGTGGTAAGGTTTTTTTTTTTTTTTTTTTTTTTTTTTTTTTTTTTAAATATTGAATGGGTTAGTGTGAAGTGCCTACTGGCTTGGTTTCACCATAACAAGAACAACAGAATAGTAGCGCTTCAATTGAAATCTAGCATCTTTATGCACAGCCGAGGAGATCAGTGAGGTGAAAGATCGGGATGCAGTCAGGGTGGGAAAGGGACAGGTTCTCTATGGTAATCTGCCAGTCCGAATGGGATAGGTATCCGAAATTATCAGCTGCAGGAGGGAAGGAAGGACTTTATCGAATGAGCTATCCTGGGTATAATGCTTTCCGAGTCAGCCAATGCTTCGTATCCCATACAAGGGATAGTCATTTCCCATCCATATCGGGCCGGGATAGGCCACCTTTACTTCTTTGATCCCCCATTAGAAATGTCTTTCATGTCGGTTCGGCTAACCAGCAGCTGCAAATCCCTAATATAGGTGGTTCGGACCAGAGGAGAAACCGGATGAAGGGATGAAGCCAAGCAATCCGTTCCTATCAATCATTCGTCAGGAAGCGTCAAAGAAAGAATGATCACACCAACCATTACTGCCAAAGCTATTGTTCGATTATCTCGATTTAGCTTGAGAGGGTCGAAGCTTTCTATAGTTCACTGAATGCTTCTACAACCTTGTCGTGTACCTGGTTCGGATGGATACAAGGATAGCCCAGATTTGCCTAAGGACATTGCATGGCCTGGCCTCCCTTAAGGCGTTAATGTCTGCTCGGGAAAAAAGATGCGGATTCTTGTTCTTGCGCCGTCCATACTGCAAAACAGATTGAGCTGCTGGCATCAAGGGCCCGAGATTATATGCTGCTGCAGAAGCAAGTGGATGCATGATTAACGGATCAACACATATAGAAAGCATGATAAACCGTTAACGGTTCTTCATGAACAACAAACAATGCTTTAAGAACAATGCATGAACAAAGCGAGTATACGACGAGTATACGATAGTTTACGGCATGAACACCGAAAGCATGAACAACAATGCTTTCAGAATGCCATTAACGGGCTGCTTCGGCTTACATACAAGAGAAGAGTTCCGGAATTAGCACTACACGTGCCGCAAGCCAGCACAGGGCTACACAAGCCTAGGCTTCTTCCGTATGCTATAGTCACCTTCTTGTCCCGGTTCCTTCCGTACTTCTATACTACAGTCGCCTATAAACGGCTTGTTCCGCATACGCTACACAAGCCACCTTCTTTATGTATTAGTATACTAAAGTCGCCACCTTCCCGAATCTATTCTATTGAAGCGGAGAACTAAAGAAAGAAAGCTCCTTGCAAATCATGTTGCATTTGACGGTCTTGGATCTCTAACAAAGGCTAGACTATGCCTGGTTTGAGTCCCAAAGGAGCTTCTTGATTGAATAAGAACAAACAACTTATGTTGCTTCACAACCTTGTCATGCACGCTCCCCACGCTGCTTTGGTAAAGATGGGCTGCTGACGGCTCCCGCTTGATGTTGGTGCTTGAACAAGCCAAAGGGATGTACATCATGGCAATCAATGAAGGACAAAAGACCTCAGTTATTCATTGTTCTGAGTGAGGTGAGGGAACGAACGGAACAGCACCGGAAAAGACCAAGCAAGTGAATTGCATTTTTCATCCCGTACCAAACATAGGTTAGGTAGGGGCTTATAGTTTATTAATTGGTTGAAACGTACCGCTCATAACGGTGATATTGTAGGTTCGAGTCCCCTACCACGATGTACTCAAAGTTGTTCAGTTCCGATTTGGTACATTAAATTAAGAAAAGAAGGTGGCTGTTCACGCGTTCAATAGAGAAGGTGGGCTTAGACAGAACTGAAAGAGCTCGTTGGTTAGAGACCAGGTTGTTGTTATGTTGTTAATAGGGCTCCTCCGACGACATGTTGAAGGGCCAGATCCACTCGATGACGTGGAAGAAGGAAGCGGGGAAGAATCAGAGGGAGGTTTTCTTTGGTTAACCCATGCATGCTTTGGCCTGAAGCCGCTGCTTCACTAATGTGAATTCTCTTCTTCGTTCAACCTCGGAATGGATAATGAGTCACATAGGTCATCCTTAGGCGGGCATCGAAAAGGAATGTCTATTTATCCTCCGGAATGTATTACGGCCCTATTCATCTTTGTCTTCCAAAGAGTAGTTGTTCCGCATCTCTCGACGACAGGGAACACCGAAATAGGAGTGTGGAAGAGGGAGAAGAGGGGGAAAACCTTGCCACTATTCTCGTATTCTGCTCAGTATAGTGCTTGTGGTGCCAGAGCTTGGTGTTCTCTTGTTCACCTGCAGCTCTTGTTGCCACTGTTCTCGTATACGAGCTCATAGCCACCTACAAAGCAGCCCATATACTACACCTGGTTCACCGGGTGGCATCTGAGGTCTCAAACGGTTCCACTGCTATTCGTCATGTAATGTCGTATGATAAGAGGTGACTCAATGCTAATGATCGTACCACTGTTGTTTGTTCATCATGGGATGTGACGCTTATGTCAGCGGTGGTACGATCCCACGTGTGCCGCCAAGGTACATCTACAGGCCTGCCAATATGGGGGGACCGATTCACTATACTTTGAAAGCTTGTTTTTTGCTTCTTCTGTTGCTGCTTAGCATTCAAGCTGGTATCCCCATCCCCTCCACATTTTTGTATCCCAGGAGCACAGCTTCTTTGAAAGGTACCTGTAGTTAACAAAGCACAGTCGTGCTTGCTGGTTTCATGAACCTTAAAGTTCGTTGCTTCTTAAGGTACCCGCACTCAGGAACACCCATGGCACGACACTAGTGCTTGCTCACAGTGAACGGAGCACCATGTGACTTGCTTAGCACAACATGGCAGCGAAGTTGAAGGATGACTTTTCTTGAAAGTGGTTTACCGCTTGAAGATACGCTAAACAAGCCCTAAGCGAACGTGTCAAAGCCCTTACTAGATAGGGTTGCTTGTTTTTCATGGGGAACCCTAGAACAAGAGTGGAAAAGGTGCTGAACAGATTCAGATGGAGACTTTCCATCTTTCTTGGACATTGAATGTCTATCCGCCCGTTTGAGACGTCGCGAGTAGTCGGGAAAGGGCCGCTTGCTTCATATTTTATTATTTTTGTTTTTTTATATAAATCAAAGCATTTTATTTTTTATCAAATTGTTCATTCCTGGGAAGAGGAAGAAGCAGATAGAGCAAAGGCCTCCTCTTTCCGTCCGCTCTTCCCGAAGTGAGCGAATTGCATGTAGAGATAGAGATAGGTAGGGGCTTATAGTTTAATTGGTTGAAACGTACCGCTCATAATGGTGATATTGTAGGTTCGAGCCCTACTAAGCCTACCACCCCTACAGTACAGTCAAAGTCCCCACCACCCTGCAGATCTCAATCTAGCGACGGCACCTAGAACCACACTGTTGCCGCTGCCCTTCGGGCAATACGGCTTTCGTAATACGCGAAGCAGCTGAGCGATAGCTCTTCGATCCTTGCCCTTGATAAACCTTGAAAATAAACTACAGTAGTTGAAAAACTAAAGGAAAAATTGATAGACTTTCACAAACATAGTAGAGAAGGACTATTGAGAAAATGTTCTCCAATCCATTCTCGTATCCTTTGATTTACTCTTCTTTATATAGATATTACAATGCCTAAGATTAGGCTACAAATTGCTATAAATCATGAAATCAAGATCTAATTAGATCTCTAAAACATGAAACTACATCCTAGCATATACAAGCTTATCTCTCTGACTAGATCCCATATATACAAGTGGGCTGGGCCTAGTGAGCTGGGCCTATTATCATACACGTGGGCTGGGCCTATGAGCTGGGCCTGTTTATACTTTAACACCCCCCCTCAAATTGATGCGGAGAATCAACCAGCAACAATTTGCGAACCAGGAATTCATGCCGCGGCCTTGGAAGACCCTTGGTAAAGATATCAGCAAGCTGGAACTCAGTGGGAGTATGAGGAAGAGTAATGACTTTGCGATCACACTCATCCCGAATGAAGTGACAATCCACTTCAATATGCTTGGTCCGCTCATAAACACAGGATTTTCAGTGATCCGAATGGCACTTGTGTTGTCAGCATGAAGAGGAGTAGGTTGATGCTGGGAGAATCTGAGCTCTGAGAGCAACCCACATAGCCATAGGATCTCAGAACAAGTGGAAGACATGGCCCAATATTCTGATTCCGTGGAAGATTTGGAGACTTTATCTTGCTTTTTACATTTCCAAGAAATCAATGCTTCCCCCAAGTAAACACACCATCCTGTGGTAGAGCCGCGCGTGTCCGGACATCCGGCCCAATCCGCGTCAGAATAAGCAGTGAGCGTAAGTGGTGTGCCAACTGGAAAAAATAATCCGTGGGTAGAGGTACCAAAGATATATCGAATAATTCGTTTGACGGCCGCCAAATGATGATGTCGCGGGGCTGTCATAAACTGACTGACCAAATTAACAACATAAGAGAGATCTGGTCGAGTAATTGTTAAGTAGACAAGGCTACCAACCAAACGACGATAGAATGTAGGATCAGAAAGGACATCGCCGTCTCGCTGTCGAAGCTTGGCATTTATTTCCAACGGGGTGTCTACTGGACTAGAATCACCGAGATCGGCGAGATCCACTAGGTCAGTAGCATACTTGTGTTGATGAAGAAACAAGCCTTTCTTAGATTGATGAACTTCCAACCCTAAGAAATAATTCAAAGGTCCTAAATCCTTCATATGAAATTTATCTTGCAGAGAAGCCTGTATCTGTTGAATCATATCACTGTGAGGTCCAGTAATAATTATATCATCAACATATACAAGGAGAATTGTTGATCCTCGGGATGAATGAAGTGTGAACATCGAAGGATCATACGGGCTCTATATAAAAGAAAGCTGAAGAAGTGTGGCCCGGAACTTGTCGAACCAAGCTCGAGGCGCCTGTTTAAGGCCATATAAGGAGCGTCTTAACCGAGCAACATCAGTCTTGGAAAAAGAAGGAATTCCATGAGGGAGACGCATGTAGACTTCTTCTTTAAGATCCCCATGAAGAAATGCATTCTTCACATCCATCTGATATAGAGGCCATGACCGAGAGGCGGCTATTGCAAGAACTGTACGTACAGTTGTCATTTTGGCCACTGGAGCAAAAGTCTCCTCATAGTCAATACCATACTCCTGCCTGTTTCCAAGTGCAACTAGACGGGCTTTGTAGCGATCCAAGGATCCATCAGGCTTCAATTTCACCGAGTATACCCACTTGCAGCCAATGGGTTTGACAGAGGAAGGATAGGGAACAATGTCCCATGTATGATTAGTTTGAAGAGCAGTAAGTTCTTCCTGCATGGCCTGTATCCAACAATCATGCTGCACTGCCTGAGTTAGGGATAGAAATGGAAGACAAAGTGGTTAATAATGAAGCATGAGTAAAGCCATAACGATTAGGTGGCTTGATGTGGCGTATGGATCGACGAAGAGCAAGAGACGCTGGAAGTGGATTAAGTGCAGGATCAGGGGCAGGAGACTCCGGAGGCGGATCAGGTACAGGATCAGGTGTAGGCAGGTTTGGCGTAGCAAGAGACCCAGAGGCAGGTTCAGCTGGAACATCCCGTCATTATACACAAAATTCGGCTTAAAACGAGTAACAGGTGGAGGTATTGCATCTGAAAAGGATGGTAAAAAAGAAAACGAGACAGATTCATTTGAATCGCCATGCCGTGGAAAGAAATATTGATTTTAAAAAAAACACGACATTGCGAGACACCCGAATTCTTTTGGTTGTAGAATCATAACATAGATAGCCTTTTTATTAAGAGCATAACCAAGAAAAGCACAGACGGAGGATTGAGCTGTTAACTTAGTGCGTTCAGTGGGAGGAAGAAGAACAAAACAAACACAACCAAAGGACGAAGATGATCTTAAAGAGGATTTTTTTTAAAAAGTCTAAAAAACGGTGTCTGGTTGTCTAATCGAGAGGAAGGTAGTCGGTTTATAACATGCACAGCGGTTGAGAGGGCTTCGGGCCAAAACCTAGTGGGAACCGAAGATGCTAACAAAAGTGAACGAGCAATATCCAAGAGATGTCGGTTTTTTCATTCAGATACACCATTTTGTTGGGGAGTGTAAGGACAAGATCGCTGAGAGATAATGCCTTTGGATTGCAAAAATGTTTGAAATTCATTAGAAATGTACTCCCCCCCTGAATCAGACCTAAGAATCTTAATAGAAGTGGAAAATTGATTTTCAACATAAGATAAGAAAAACTATAAAACCGAGAAAACATCAGACTTAGGATACAAAAAATAAATCCAAGTAAACCGACTATAATCATCAATGAATGTAACAAAGTAATTATAATGAGAATGAGAAATAGCATGTGCAATACCCCAGACATCACTATGAATAATATCAAAACATTTCATTGCTAAAGAATCATGAAGAGGAAAAGGAAGGGTTTTCCCTTTCCCCATCTTACAGCTAGCACAATTAAAAGAAATATCCTTAAAAGAAACTTTATTATCATTAATCAAACCAGAATTTAATAAAAACATCAAAGTTTTGGAATTAGGATGTCCTAAACGATTATGCCACAATTGGCATTTATTATGACTAAAATGGGAAAACAAAGCAGACTATGAAGTGAGCTTTTCTTGTAACGAAATCTGGATAGGAAACAGTCGTCCCTGCTTAGGACCCTTCGCTGGCACCTTCCCCGATACTTGATGCTGCACAACACAACCAGAGGTAGAAAAAAGGACGGAGCAATTACTATCAACAAGTTGACCAACTGATAACAAATTTGTAGTTAAGCGAGGGGAAAGAAAAACATTATGCAAGGGTAAGGAGTGAGGAACCTGGCCAACAGCAGAAATGGGAACACTGCCACCATCAGCAGTATTGATGCAGAGGTCTCCATCATACTCTCTAATATGAGTCATATTGGCAGGAGAGTGTGTCATGTGATTGGAGGCCCCTGAATCAATATACCAGGTGGATACTGAAGATTTTGATTTACCTGATAAGCCAAGTGCAGAGAAAGCATTTATGATCATTTGCTGGACCATTTCAGGAGTTAGGGTAGAAGAAGAAGTGGCAGCAGGTGGTGCAGGCATGACTGGTGAAGAAGCTTCAGAAAGATGTGCAGAGTAGGCTCGCTGTTGCTATGCCCTGTTCTGAGGTCTAGTTCGGCATTCCGGAAAGACATGACCTTTGGTTTTGCAGTAGGAACAAAACTTCTGGTCGCACTGAGTGGAAACATGACCGAGTTTGTGGCAGCGAAAACATTTTACCTTGCTCATGTCCCGGGCTTTTGGCTTTCCTCGGGCTATATAAGCAACATCAATAGGAGCAGCCTGAGGAGCAATATTTGTAAGCGTTGTCTGAGTCACCAAGCGTTGTGCCTCTCTAAGGAGTTCGCCCAAACATGATTGGGGTGAAGGGGATGGAACCCTGCTCATTAGGTTGGAGCGAACAGTTTGAAATTGAGGCCGTAACTTCATCAGAAACTGATCCCGCTGACTGGTTTGGTGTATCTCTTGAATAGAGGATACGGAGGTAGCCGGAATGTCAGCATAAATAATCTCAGCGTAATCAGTCCACAGACTTGTAAATTGAGAGTAGTAATCCTGTATCGACAAGGTTCCTTGAACAAACTGAGAGATTTCATGTTCTAAATGAAACATTCGAGCAGAATTTTCTTGCAAATATATCTTCTTTAAATAGAGCCACATTTCTTTAGCAGTCTTGTATGGGCGAAGATTCAGGATAAACTGGGCATCAACAGATCCTAAAATCCAGGTCATGATCTGCCAATCTTTAACCTCCCATTGAGCTAGAAGCTTATCATCAGTAGGTTTGGGATCTGAATCATCAATATGTCCCCAGAGTTCTTTACCCCTAAGGTAAATTTGAAATTGAAAAGCCCAAGTGGTATAGTTTTTACCATTAAACTTGATCAATTTGATATCTCCTTTCTCCATAATTATGAATGCAGAGATAGGTAGCAATCCAACTACTGGTAGAAAAATCAACCAGAGAATGCAAAATAGGAACCAAAATAACTAAAGCAATGTAGCACCAAGCAATCTCAGAAGAGCAAAAACTACTGAGATGATCTACTGACCCAGTAGGAAGAACACAGAGAAAAATAGCCCCAGACGACCTTGAGATCTAGTGCAGGAGAGGTTCGTGGGCCTCACAACGTGATCCAATCACTAATCAAAGGACATTATCCTAGAGGAGATCAAAAATTGCTTCCTCTAGTCCAAGTTTGATTGGATTTGGAGAAATATCCACAAAATTGGACGGCTGAGATGAAAACTTTGGGAGAAAAAACGTCAAAAGTGCCAGAGGAAGAAATGAGTGAATAGCACCTGATCTGATGATGAAAAAAATCCAGAAAAATCTTCAAAAATCCTTTGAAGAATAGTCGATCATCATCATGTAGATTGCTGGCTACAATTGATTTGATCAGAGGTGGGCCACCTTTGATCAGAGATATCCCACGCAGAGAAGAGAATAACCAGAGCTTTAGAAGTCTCTCAGAATGAAGAAGGAAGAAGATCTCCTAGAACTCGAGCTCTGATACCATGATAGACTTTCACAAACATAGTAGAGAAGGATTATTGAGAAAATGTTCTCCAATCCATTCTCGTATCCTTTGATTTACTCTTCTTTATATAGATATTACAATGCCTAAGATTAGGCTACAAATTGCTATAAATCATGAATTCACGATCTAATTAGATCTCTATAACAAGAAACTACATCCTAGCATATACAAGCTTATCTCTCTGACTAGATCCCATATATACAAGTGGGCTGGGCCTAGTGAGCTGGGCCTATTTCATACAAGTGGGCTGGGCCTATGAGCTGGGCCTGTTTATACTTTAACAAAATAACCATAGGTAACTAATATAACAAGCGGACCTGCCCTCAAAAAGGGCTTTTGGATTATGGGCCAGATCCATGTGAAGGCCATATGGACCATTCCTATACCAAATGGGGCTCAATGGGTCCATCATGTGGAGACAATAAATTAATAAATATTTACCTTGAGTACTATCGTGGGTACATAAAGAATAAGTTTTTAGAGATTTACGTTGAATTTATCTTTGTAAGGCTGTAGATATTCATTCTGAACTTAGAATCCAGCAGTTCGATCTTATCATGATTTAGAGAAGTAAACCAAAGGGACGTGCTCAATCCTTTGACTCGAATTTAGAAACAAGATAAAATCAGCAATGTGAAGGAAACTCTGCTCAATCCCCATGAGTTGTCATTATAAAAAGATGTACTCTTTTCTTTCCAAGATATTCAATGAAATACAATTATTTAAAAAACCATTCAACAAATCATACCACCCTCTTTTTGGAATGCTGTAAATGATGTTTTGACTCACTGTTGATTGGAAGAGTGTACAGACCATTTCCTTCAATTCCAATGTATTCTAAAGCAGTGTCAATGAAGCAACTTAAATGCAAAAAATTACCTTCACAATGCGATCGATGGCTTATAAGCAGCATCAACTGGACCTGTTCCAACTGAACATTCTATATGTTCCGCTCCATCAGAATCGATCAATTTGACAGTCGCTGTAGAAAGACCAAGAGTTCCACATGTGACCTGACGAGATCCTTAAGAGTCAATTACAAACTCCACCATTAAAAAAATCACTGAAGTTAGGGAAACACGGACATAGTAACTTGCCTGAAGATCACCAAGGGACCAGATAATTTGTGGCTGGAAGATTTTATCTGAGATTAGGGCTTCTATGTCACCATCAGAAATATGCTGCCACATTGATAGTGTCAAGTAAACTGAACAATGAAATGTCTTGAGGCTAAAATATTTTGTTTATTTATGCATCCCGTACTCCCTAATGTTACTCAAAAAATATATATATCCCACACAAGGGGGGAAACATAAGGATGATTGCTTTTTTAAGCTTTCTGAAAAAAAGAAAAAAATTAATTTTGTAACTGTGTACCAACAAAGCAACCATACTTCGAAAGGACAAGAAGAAAAACTGGTGCATTGATGACTCTTTTAGTCTTTTACGTCATAGATTTCTTTTATTATCTTATTTTTTGCACTTGAGATGAATAAAACCTATGACCCATGGTTTCAACATAGAGCACCATCATTAACTACGTCACTTCATTTCCATACATGTTGCAGATAGTTGCAAGGTCTATGAAGACCAACTAGAACACAATATATTGGATTGATAATAGCATCAAAATCAACATTAGTTAAGCAAGCCTAACTAATTCATTGAGAATATTTGAGGGAATCAGAATGTATACCTCAGAAAAGTCGACCAAAGTTTACTCGAAATTCAATACTTATTTTTATTGTAAAAACCCCACAATCAAAAGGTAAGCATTGTCTTAAAGAAGGTACGTATTGCTCCTTCAACGACTCGTATACACTAAGACCGAATATTCTCCAGTTGTAGATGGAACTTCAACAGTAACTAGGTCTGGAATGCATGACTTACATACCAAAGGTTAGCACGATTGATTATATCAGCACATGTTAATGACACGACCTTGACTGTCAACTACAGATTGGTTGAAATTGAAACCATTTAGGGTGAAAGCCATGGTGCTGATACCTAAGGCAGTGAACCAGATACCTACTGCAGGCCAAGCAGCTAGGAAGAAATGTAAGGAACGAGAATTGTTCTGAAAAGGCGTGGTCCATGAGTGAATTTTAAGCATATGGCTAGTCCATGGTAGAATTAACTAAATGAATGGCCTGGGTCTCAAAGATTACATAAGTATGAGAATAAGAGTCCCCGATATAAAAGAACAAGCATGGCCAAAACAACGAGTTACTGAACAATGGAACCAAGAGGAAATGGGGAAGAAAAAAAATTGTTGGTTGGTTGGGAGGCGGTGGAGGGTTGGGTTCATTATGTAATTGGTTAAATCAAAACCAAAACTGGGATTGTTAGAAAAATTAGAGTGCATTTGAATGCAGACCAAATCACAGGCTGTTTAACGTTTTGGTGGAACATATAAACCAATAATTTTTTGCCAAAATTTTCAAACTGATTAAAATCTTGGACTCTGTATACAGAGACAAGCAAGCTCCTTAGATGGAAATCATACAAGATAAAAATTTATAAAACTGACAATGACATTGTATTGCATCAGGTGGACAGCTCAAAATAAGGGGAAAGAATCCTTACCAAAGCAAACGATCAAAAATACAGAATAGTCCAAGTCTGCACAATGAATTAATGCAGGGTGCAGGTATGGGTGGTATTCTTGATCCATCAATTTGTACAAGCGGAGTCTGACAATTTGTAAGCCATTGATTCGATGTGACCATCATGAAAAGATCATGCCTCAGAGATCTTCTTGGCAGGAGAACTGAAATTCTTATGAGGACATTCGACATTTTCATTTCATTTACATGTGAATGTGAATAGCTTGGGTAGGAGAGAGGTGGAAGGTAATGTACAAAGGAAAATGGACAAAGGTGAAGACCATTAAATTTACTCACACGTGGTAAAATTATATTCACAGGGGAGAAGATAAGAAACTACTTACCATCAAAAGTGAGAGAATTTGCAGTGTCTTCTTTGTTGGCCATACTCAGTTGCACATTTTCTTCACCTTGAACCCATCTCCAAACTCCCCACTCCAATATGTAAATGATATAAAATGTCAAATACTGCCTAGCCTTATTTTTTCTCGATTGAAGGGTAAATTGATTATGCAAAAGTTATCTACATTCTGTGAGAATATGACAAAGAATACTTTTCTGGCATCTCCCATCCACGGTATTGACGTTAGGTTCCATCAATTGAGTTAGTGGAAATGTGGAATCATGTACCAGTATAACACTACATTGCAGGACCCACTTGAAACTAGAATACTTTAAATTAGGTTGACAATCATAGAATAACTCCAAGTACATCGTTAGATAGATATCACAAGTTTATCCATCAATGACTGTAGAGAGCAACGTCCCCAAGCTGTAGCTCAGCTGCTAAGGGACGTGGGTGTGTGAGTTCGAGTCTCCAATAGAGCAAAAAAAAAAAAGAATGTAGAGAGCAACAACAAGGAATCCCAAGATCCATGCAGACTTCATGTACTTCAAAAGTGCTTGCATAATATGGAAGCTACAATTTTGGAACGACATTAACACTTCATGAATTTATTTATTTATTTATTTTTATAAAGGAGGGTGTCCCAACTGTTTGGGCCGGACTAATCCCTATGGGCTCAGGGGGAATGGAACATTTCATTGTGCATTACCTTTTTCTTCTCTGCTACAGCCTTGAAACGCCAGAACAGGTCATCAAGCTCTCTACCATCTAGTTCATAGCCAAGCTGGAAGGATGATTTAAGAAAAATGCATAGTACATTAAAAATGGCAGAATAAATTGATTGAAGGGCGCGCGCACACGCACACGCACACACACAGAGGAGGAGGAGGAGGAGGATTTCAAAAAAAAAAAAAATCACTATTGTAAAAGTAGCCCTTGGTGTTATGATATTTGTAGAAAAGCGCTAAGGTTTTCAATCTTTGTAGAACTCCCTTGTACAGTTGTTTCAGTAGTCCAAGGAGGCTGGGCACAAGCCTGGCAAGCCGAACCCAATTTGCATTACACTATATTAGGTCCGTACTTTGAACCATGGGCTAAACTCTAGCCAAACATGTCTTTATAGCTAAATGAGCCAGGACAGGACCTATGGATGCTTCAAGGCCAACTCTCAGTGTCTAAATTACCCACCTTTTCTTCTGTGAGGAAACTATTCCTTTTTCAGAAGAGAATGTGATTAATTAGGCATTATTGTTCTGTTATGTCTTGTCTTCCAGGATAACCGGACTGGTCTTCTGGGTTATCTAGGATCCACATTCAGGGTTCAAGGGTAATTTGGTCTTTGTACTAGGCTTTCTTGGGGCTTAAGAAAGGAATGTTATAAATATCGATCTGGCATCTAACACTAACATTAAGAAGAAAAAGGAAAGGTAAAGAGAAAAGAAAAGATTTTTGTTTGAATGTGAACCTGTGAACAGCGCCGAACCACCTAAATCTGTGTTTTCCCGTGTGCTTAATTGGATTTGTTTGTGGATCGTGGTTGTGTTTGTGTGTCAATCGCAGGCTTCCTATTCCAAGAGCCACTAAAACAGTGCCAACTCTGCATTGCAATTTTTTTTTTCCATTAAAAAAAATTTGCAGGCAAACTAAAGTAAGCCCTCTGTTAGATTGATTACATTTGCATACGATAACCTCAATCTAATGGTGCATCCTACTTCATTTAGAGCGTTTTTTAGCTTAATGACAATACACCAAATGACCATGTTTCCTAAAAAAATAATGTGGGGTACATTAATTTGAAATGGCTGACCTGCATAAAAGACCACACAAGATGTATAGAACCTCATTCCTCTTGAAAAAAAAAATCAAAAGCACCTTCCATGATTTTGTAATTCAGCCCTATGTGGTCGAATGCGTACACTGCAAACCTTTGTGGGACCATTTAGGACCACAATTGATCGTATGAGTTCAAATGGGAAAGGATCATAATGGATAATATGTTTTGATAGAAGGTCATAGCTATAGGGATCAAAGTTGAGCAGCACTGATACAAGGAGTCTCTGGTCTTTATAATAGTCTGGATTAGGGTTGGTCTTTATAGTAGTCATCCACTGACAATGCACCTTGTCGAAAGGAGATGAGCTCTGGCTGAAGGGTGTCAATGTAATCCAAGGGTAGATATTTATTTTTTAGTTTTTCATGCATGATTTCCCATCGGTAATGGAAGCACAACCAATTTTGTTGTTGTGGTCATCAATGTTTCTCCACCAAATTCTTGTGGGACCTTTGTCACGGCCCAGATATTATCCACTTTGACTCATGTGCATGAACAAGGACTTCCCAGGCGGTCCACCCATCCTGGTACCGCTTCCACCCAAGCACGCTTAACTTTGGGGTTCTTATGGGATCCAGTGCCGCAAAGCTTTAAAACATGTCATGTTAAGTTAAGCCCAAGGTCAAGACTTGGATATTTCTTATGTAAGACTTGACAAAGCCTCATGGTCATAGTTATCAATTTCATTTCGTTTCGGCCGAAATGGCTGAGAATTTTCATTTCAGCCATGAAGCTGAAACGAAATGCACGTTGTAACTTTTCGGTTTGACTTTCGCTCATTTTCGGCCGAAATTGACCGAAATGGCCGAAATTTCCGAAATGACCGAAATGTTGTGGGGAGTTTGTCTGAACTTCAATCTTAAAAGGTTATTAACCTTTATTGTTATGAATTTTGTTTTTAGACGTTATTGTGGCAAAGAATGTGCTTGATTTTATACTGTTGCGGGGAGTTTGTCCGAACTTCAATCTTAAAAGAACCTTTATTGTTATGAATTTTGTGTTGAGACTTTATTGTGGTGAAGAATGTGATTAATTTTATACTTGTATATTATAAAATTGTTTTATTATAATTAATTAATCCATAAATTATCTTTCATATTTTTTTTCTATCACATACGTATATTTTGATTTTATTTATTTATCTGAAACATAACTCTAAAATGTAACATCGAAATCCCGAATCTACCTAAACATTTCATTTTGGAGGCCCGACCTAAATGGGTTGTGAAACCAAATTAACAACTATGCTAACGGTGCTAACCAAAGCACTCCACCCTTACTCCTGTGGATTTCCCTTTCTTGGCTCATAGGATCACTTGAACTAATCTTGCCTCAAGGGATTACCCAAGCAGATTGGGGTCTCACAACCTTTCAATTTCATCTTGGCAAAAGCCACACGTTGAGTATCTTCCATGTTATCCCAAATGAAATAATCCTCAAGCGAATTGATCTAGTCAAGGAATACTTTTGCATTAAGTTGTCTAGAAAATTCAGCAACCACCACCTTAACTTACTTGTTGAGGATGTAAGGTCATCTTGTCCAGGGGGATGCGGGATTTCATTAGTCTCTTTCAACAAAAAGACGTTGAAGAAGTTCTTAGATTTAATTCACGGGGGCCGGGATCTAACCGATTTATCGAATTTTTTGGGATGGAAGCACTGTATGACTCTCTGGCATGATTGGTAGAGGTTTGCTTCAATTCACCCACACTATTTTCTAGAGCGTGAACTTGTGCTGTTGTGCATATAAATCGGCTATCAGTCATCTCGTTGTTTATCATTGAATGTACCACAGTAGGATTGACCAATACGGGTAGTCATGTCACTAGTATTGCTGCTTCTCTTTTTTTTTTTGGTGCAGATTCAGGCCTGACCCGATCACAGGCCCAGCAGAGTTGTGCTTAGCACGTGTTGTGGGAAAACACATGCAAGGGGAAAACGCCCCTTTTCAGGGTAATTTTCCCCTATCATAGTGCCCAGGAAAGAAGTAAAAGAGGAAGGTGGGCTTTTGTCATGATCCTTCAAAGGACTGAGAAGAAGAGGGGACAGCGATGGTGATGCTATATATATATATATATATATATACTCGACAGAGAGCAGAGTTGGGGACAGAGGAGATTGAGGGATGGGCCGAGGCATGATGGGTAGGGGAATGGGTTTGAATGGAGCTGGTGGAGATTGGTTCGGTTGAATTTGAGTGGGCTTCGCTTGTTCAGTTGGATCTAGAGAGTTTGGTCTAGGCTGATGGTGGTTTCGATTAGGCTTGGTGTTTTTAAAATTTTGAGAATTTGAGTGCAAGGGTTGGAATTTGGTCAAGGCTTTGGGTTCGGCTAGAGTGGGCATAGGGATTAGGTGGAGATGGGTCTCGGCCAATTAGAGATCAGTAGATTCAGTAGATGATGCGTTTGGAAAATGTGGGTTTGCTAGATTGAATATGATCGGAAAGGATTGAAGGATTCTATTGGGGATTGAGGAGGGGTTGGTTTTTATCAACAATGCAGACAAGACAGTGTTGTAAAAATCGGCCTAGGCGGCCACCTAGGCGCTAGGCGGCGGTCACCGCCGCGACTAAGGGCTAGGCGAGGCAAAAAATCGGGTGTACTGATTAATCCGACTAATCCCGCCTAATTCCGATTAATCCGACTAGTGGGCTTCGGTCAATCCGGCCCATAACTTAAAATTTTTAAAAACTGAAAATGGTCCAGCCCAGCCCAACAATTTAATGGGCTTAAGTCATAAATTGGTCCAGCACTTGGAGCATATATCGTGCCCTAACTCCTGAGTCAGAAACAAAACGAAGAAAAAAAAGGAGAAACGGCGGAAGAAGAAGAAGAAGAGGAGGAGGAGGAGGAAAATGGTCCAGTGGCTCAAGCCCAACTCTGCTGTTCATTTTGTTTCTTCACACCGCTGCGCATGTACTGCTTTTTTTTTTCTTTTCTTTCTTTTTCTTTTCTTCTTCACACGGCTGTTCATATTTCCACCGCTGCTGTTGCTTTCTTTTCTTCTGCTGCTGCTTTTCATTTTTTTCCCTTCCATTGCTACTGCTGCTTTCTTTCTTTTCGTTTTTTTTCTTCACACCCACTGCTACTGTTGCCTTCTGCTGCTGCGTTTTTTTTCTTGCTGCTATTTTTTTTTTTTTTGCTCCTGTTTTTTTTTTTTTAGCTGCTGCTTTTGTTAATTTTGCTCTTCTGCTCTTTTGCATGTTGTTTTGCTGCTGCGTTTTTTCCTGCTGCATTTTTTTTTTTTTTTTGCTCTGTTGTTGTTTTGTTGCTGGCCTGCTGCGTTTTTTCCTGCTACTGTTTTTTTTTTTTTTTTTGTTACAATGCTCTACTACTGCTTGGATATGCAGCACTAGAACATGATGATATTCTCGTTGGTTTGGTTTTGAGCAATTGCTTGGATATGCAGCTATGCTTGTGCCATACATGTCTGCAAGCCATTGTGTTATCTGTAAAATATAGCAAGCATTAGTCAACTAAGTAAGAGATGTGTTTTTTAAAATGCATCAACTAAGCATTGATGTCTATTTATATTGTTGCATATATGTGATGACTAGTGTTCTAAAATTCTATGAAAAATAGTTGATTTTCATCAAAAACGCCTAATCCGATTAATCCCTGATTAATCCCCGCCTAGTCAATTAATCCCTAGTCCATGCCCACCGCCTAGCGATTTTTACAACATTCATCTAGAGTTAAGGGCTTAGTGGGTTGGGGAAGAAAAAGGTGGTTTGGGTGTTTGTTCAAACGTAATGAGAGGTCAAAAGTTGGAACGGGTTGCAGCAGTTAATGAAATCGAGTAAATGGAATTTCACAAAAGGGGTGAGTTCTTGGATTACCTAGATCGACCGGCGCGAGAGAGGTCTTGATGCTGAGCGGGGTACCAGGTGCAGGGCGGGTAGAGATGGAGAGACGAGAGACGGAAGGTGCAAGGGATATGTCAAGTTTTCGCCTGAAAATTGGCCTCACGCCAAACTCCACATCGCATGCGAGAAAGAAGAGAAAACTTGGGAAGACCCAAAATCACTCTAAGGAAATTTCATTAATCATCAACTAACTAAGCCAAGAGGCTTTACGTCACTTATTTAGGAAAATAATAACCACCCAACACATCGATGGCCAGGATTAAAACATCTGAATTCAAATAAACTTTTTTTTTAAAATATTGACAATATATTGCTCAAAAGAATCTGAACAGTATAAGAGACATATACCGACTCAAAAACCCCATAGCAAAGGGAAGAGCAACCAAAAACCTAAAGAAGAGAGGGGAAAACCCCAAAAAATGGGTACAACCCCCATAACAAAGGCGGGCATGAGCACCCAAAATAACTAACAACAGAATTACATAGACACAATCAAGGCAGGTTTTAGAACTCCCTCTTTGGCTAGCTTATCCGCTTCCCGATTAGCCGATCTCTTAACATGGTGGAAATAGTTATTTAACTCCCTTGCAAGTTGGATCACTTCTTCAATGATATCCGCAAGATCTCAAAGAGGGCTAGCAGACTATTTTGCCCGCTAAATGACGCAGTAGGAGTCCTCTTCAATGAGAAGCCGGTGAGGGTTGAGCTTTGATGCTTCACGGATGCCAGTTCTGAGAGCCAATAATTCAGCTTTGTTGCTTGAACCCAAACCAGCCGAGCCGGGCCTAAGTAGGAAAGGAGAATGGTTCCTTTTGTATCGTGAAAAAGTCCTACCAATCCAGCGGGGTCGGGGTTTCCAAAAGCACTACCATCAAAATTGAGCTTGAGAACACCTGGGGGTGGGTGGGTGGGTGGGTGGGGGGGGGCGACACCATCTTGGAAGGATTTGATACACGAATATCCAGAGCATCCATTGTACCAGAGCCTTTTTAACCAAGGACGTGTGTAATGTAACCATTTCACACCTTTTTCAGCTGCAAAACATTTCATATGAAAATGCCCTCATTTACACAAGCAACTTTCACACCTCATTTACACATGTTTGGATTATGACAGTTTTCCGCTGGCTGTCAACCTACCTAACACCACCCCTTCTTTATCCGAGCTTGGGACTGGTAGTAAAAATTGGCAAAGTAATTGGTGACCATGAGTATATGAGGTCAAACAAAAATGATCATGCATAAATGTCATGAATGTGCAACATTTACAAATGTAAATGAGTACAAAGTGGTTTGCCATTTATGCATGGGATAAGAAATTGGGATTTACATATGCAATGTTCTTCCAAATCACCAATTTCACTTGAGTAATTGAATACATCCAACGAATTTAGATATGCTTGGATTTTTTGGACTTTTTTTCACAAATATCTCAAAATCTATGAAGATGTAAGATTTGAAACTAAAAGTTAGAATCCTATGATTCGTATCCAAAATCCTAAGGAAAACGATTCATATCCATGCAATGAACCCCATTTACATATGAATCTTAGGATTCAAGTGTGAATCAAACAATTCGATACTCGTTTCATCGAATCTTATGATTCAAACGATTTGGCCGGTAAGAATAGCTTCAACCAATAAGTTAATAATAATATTTTTTTACCGTTTTTCTTTCTTTATTTTTTTTTTACTTTTAAAAGGTTATTTCGTAGTTAAGAAAACCTCTAAAAAAAATTTTGCGCCTTTGGAGGGTTTTGAAGATGAATAAAGAACATGCATTTGATTAACATAAAACTATACGTATGGGGCTTGTCTATATCTTCTTCTTCTTCTATTTTTATTTTTTAGTTTTTTCTTCATGAACACTTTCTTAACTTCAAGAGATATCCTACTGTGTAAGATTGATGTTTTGGGTTTTATTTTTACTTTTATATTTTAATTTAAAGATAACAAAAAAAATAAATCTAAATTCATACCTTAAACTTATTTAATTATTTACGCATATCATTTATTAATTATTATATATAAATATGTCATGATGTTCTTGACATGATTGGATCATGAATTGTGGGACCATAGAAGTGCAGAAAATTAGATCTATAGCTTGGCATTTTTTAGACTTCTTCACGAATTTCTCACAATATATGGAGATTTAAGATAAGAAATTAAATGTTTTAGGGTTTATTAGACAAAAAAAAAAAACGAGCGGCTGATATTATCAATTTGGGACCCACAAAAGTAAAAAAAAAAATGTGGTTAAAGGGCATGAACCTACAACCTGTCTAGGTGGACACACTTACTGTGACCTATACCATCACTTCTCTATATTTACATATGTAATCATTGACCGCCTCCTTTGGTATGTAAATGAGAGGCTGAAAATGCCCGTATTTACACACCATGTTCACACCCACATGCATGAATGACTGCAATGAGCGCAGACAAACATGATCATGTGATGCAGCAGCAATAATATGTCATGGCAACAAGACTCGTGGGCCACATGTGGGACCCATGAAATTCTGATTTTTAATTGTTATTTGTTTATTTTTAGCAAAGAGTGTAATTAGAATTAGGTTTCTAATTTGGATAGGATTTAATTCTTGTTTCCTAGTTTGATTAGGAAAGCTTTCTTAGAGTGTAAGTTTCTTTTACTATTTATATGGCTTTGTAGAGAATTATTTCTTAGACAGGATTTGAGTTAATAGAAGGCTTATCGTTGGAGACTATTTCTTCCACGTGATTGTTCCCTGGGATCCCTAATTGTGCCCCGACACTTACAATCGTATCAACGATTGCATCAATTGGTATTAGAGCCCAGCGATCCCCGATCGTTGGCGTGATTACCCCAGACCCTAGACCCATCCAGCCAATCACACGTCCACCAATGAACCCAGCCCTTCCCCTGCAATCCGAAAACCCTTCCAGAACCTCTCTACCCGTTCTCCACTGCCCCATTAGACAATCGTACCCACCCAGAATCCCCAAACCGCAAAACCCTAATCGACAACCTCCCCGCACGGCCCTTCCGCCAATAACCCAAACCGCCGTCACTGTCAATCCCCACCCCTTCCTTGCCTTCCAAAAATCAAAAATAAAGAACAAAAGAGAGAGAGAGACGAAGAACAGAGGAGAAAGAAGGACTTGGAGACCGTTTCTTCCACGTGATTGTTCCCTGGGAACCCTAATTGTGCCCCGGCACTTGCGATCGTATCAACGATTGCATCATCATGTGTAATCATTATGCATGTGCAGCATTTACATATGTAAATGAGAGCAAACAAAAGACTCCTCAGTGATGCAATTCGAAATTATTAAAAACCTCCCATTGTTTATAGGGCCACATATAAAATTGGACCTACACAAGGTCAATGTACGCTATTTGTTATAGAGTAGTAACTGCTCGTAAGTTCTAGTTTTTATTTAGAAGTCATATTTTGTTAGGTAATTTTGTCTCCAGAGTCCTATTGTACTGTTAGAAATAGAACTAAAGGGGATTGGCCGAAATTTTAGTGTAACAAGATCCTAAAGTAGTGGAAATTTCATCAAAAGGGATTATATATGTATTAAGCAACACTTTAGATTATAAAATAAGGATCTTTTTTCATGGTATTTAAAAAAGAATCTAAATAATGATTTACAAGAGTTTAGATTATTAAATGAAAAACTCTACTGAAGCTTTTTTCCTTTTTTCTCCACGGTTGGGTGAGGAGTACGAGCTCCCTCCTGAGCTATGATGGATAAGAAGAAGAGGGCTTCCATGCATGTTCTCATGGATAAACATAGATGAAGATGAACCGATATGTCTAGTGAAAAATAAAAAGAATGATTCCATAAATGAACCTCAATTAAATGGGGATTTTTTAAAGGGGCCCATCAACTCAATGGTGAGTTCTACAAAAACACGAAAACCTTAGGGTTTCTTTGTACTAATAGCCAATATCAAACATTAGGGCTCCTTCTACAAGCACATAAAAAACCAAGATTTTTAAAAGAACAAAATCAAAGAAAAATTATATATACCTCCAAAAGTCGAGATCTCAAAGCATGGCGCCCACTATATCAACAAAAGCGTTAATAAATAATAGTAGTAGTAGTAGTAGTAGGATCAACCACCACATATGATTTCATTAAAACCAGAAAAATCGATCATATCAATAGTGCCAAGGAAACAAGGTATGAAATTATAACCAGAGTAAGAAAGAGAACAAAAATTATTTCTCCAGCCTCCAACCGTTGTCGCATATTTGTTCAAAACAATTTCCACTGATAGGAAATTCTCCAGAACTTTTCAGTTTTAGGGTTTTCCCATGAAATAGTTGGATAGACATCATTGGGAAAAAACATAAGTAAAATAACATGGAAAATTATACTTATAACTAAATAGTTAATTAAAAAAATATTTTGAAATGGTTATGGGATTTTATGAAAATCCTATAAAATAGCACAAACTCACCGCTAGATTTATTGAAAGGATTTTGAAATCCACACTATATTCTCTAGAAGTTCTGATTTTATGGAGCTCCTACAAAAATGTTGTGATATTCTAAATATATCACCAATATTCATAACAGTGCTCCACAAGAGAAAAGATCAATACAATGAAGACTTGCTTTTTATTGGAAATAACAAAGTGTCGCATTGGTATTACAAGCTCTTTTTCTCTTTTCAACCCAGATACTCTTAGCTCGTGAATCATGATGACAAACATGCACATTATTTATATATATATATATATATTCGTTACTCTTCTGAATCATAACATGAATTGAGACTACAATTTATGCTTGCGGCACTGGCCACCTTCCAACTGTGTTTTTCGATTGTCTATTATTGTATGCATTTGAAGGTCCAAGTAACCAAAAGACAAATGAGAATCCTAGTTTTAAGACAAGCCACGCATGTGAAGATCAAAGATACGGGCTTGGGATAAAATCTGCTGGTTGGTCATTTAAGGACAGGTGTTAATGGTCAACAATCTATGAAAGAAGCGTATTGACTCAGATTTCATTTCAGATAGTAGTTCATTGTGTCACAAGGAGTTAGAGATGATTCGTCATCTATTCTTCTTTTGGAATTTCCCTATTTCATTTGAAGCCTCCTTTTGAAGCTTTGTCGCATTTCCTGGTGTTGTCTTAAGTCCATCTAGGGAGTAACAGATTCATACTCAACAAACCCTTTCTTTGGTATGATCTAACCCTTTGGAGAATTCTTTTTGTTTACCATCCTCTGATCCATATGGAAAGATAGGAATGACAGCATCTTCAACTCATTCAAAAGTTAAGTCGAGGATGCTATTTTTGCCTTCTGTAAACTTGGAATTGGCAGGTAGGCCGTTGTGAGAAAGGGTTTTGAAGATCCCAAGGTAGATAACTTGATATTCAATTGAGAGACATGCACGAGATCCAATGTGAGGAAGTAGATGCAGGAGGTTGGTTAGTCTCCTCCCTCCAAGGTGTGAAAAATTAAGGTGGATGGAACAGCTAGAGGCAAATTGGAATGGAGAAACAGAATTCATGCAGCTGACCCCAACATAATCGAGACAAGGCTTTGATGATGATGATGATAATGATGGTGATGGTGATGGTGATGATGAAGATAATGATGTCTACAAGAATTGGGGGAGCCCTCATCCTACCGGCCCTTCCTCCATAATTGGGGACTAAAATTAAGTAATCTTTCTCATCCAAGCTCATAGTGAAGAGTGACTCATCGAACATAATTCCTTAGGTGTCTTCTGCAAACAGGATCGATGAAAACTTAAGTTCGTCCCCAATGAAATACTTTTTCTTTGCCTTTTGTAGGATGAAGAGTTTGTTCATATTGGTAGAGAAGCTAACGAGCTAGCAGATTCTAGTGAAACACTTGTATGATGGGGATTCTATATTTATAGGGCCCTTGCCGTAATTGTGTGGGTTTGGATGTTAAGCTTTTGTTAGATAATCTCCTTTTCTTTTGCTTCTTTCTTCTTCTTTTTTTTTCTTTTTTTTTTTTTTTGGATTGGTGGTGGTGGTTAGATCCTTTTGTAAGGCATTATAAAGCTTTTATTACAACACCCTAGCTATCTCTTCTCAATAGAAGTTCTAGTTACCAATCAAAAAAGAAAGGACTTCAATGATTGACATGGTCTTGGGACACTCTTTGTTAGTAATCTTCTAGTTAGAAATTATTATTCAGAACTTCTTGCTATTTTTGAAAGAAAAAGGATTTAAAAGTACTTAAAAGAAAAGAAGTTGGGTGGGTATAGTTGTAGATAAGGACTTGAAGAAAAAATTGTGGGGGTAAAAAGGTTGGGTCTAGGAAGCACGGACACCTCTCCAGGGCCTGAGTGTCGGTGTCCGACACGTGTCGGACACGGACACGCTCCGACACATGTCGGACACACAAAAAAGAGTGTCCTATTTATTTTTTAATGTTTTATATTTCGGACACGTGTCGGACACGGATTGCCCTTTTAATTGGAAAAAAAATAAAGTTAAGTAAAAAAAGAAAAGCAGAGCGGGGTTTTTGTAAAAGGTCATAACTTAAAAGCAAAGGGGCCATCCTTCCGCTACCAGCCTGCCCTAATAACATTCGAAGCTCTTCCAGCGAAAGAGAAAAAGAAGCAGAAAAGAGAAAAAAAAATGATCCGGGTGGCCCCTTTGCTTGATGTTGATCGTGGTCTTTACAGATGATGTTGATCATGATGATGAGGCAATTGAAGTTGCATCAATTGAGTAAACTTTAGATGGAAATTGACTTCTTTTTGTATTTTTGGAATGGAGGGGAAATTGATGATCCTCCCTTTTCTTTGTATGGATTTTATGGAACTATGGATATTTCATGTTTAATGATTATTAATTATGTTCCAATTTTGTATTACTATTTGATAATTTGATATATTTGTTAGTTGGTACAGTGGTAATTGAATTTTTATTTATTTGATTGCTAAATTGATTACAAAGTTAAAATGATAATATCTTTTAGTATATGATTAGATTTATTATTATTATTATTATTATTAATTATTAACGTGTCTCCGACGTCTCCGTGTCCTACTTTTTTGAGAAATGCCGTGTCGGCGTGTCCGTGTCGTGTCGTGTCTGTGTCCGTGTCCGTGTCCGTGTCCGTGTCCGTGCTTCTTAAGGTTGGGTGATAGGATTATAGCAATTAAACTAGTATTAGAGGAAGACATAATTCATATTTTATTAGTGCATACCCGAAGTAGGATTAGATGAAAGTGCCAAGAGACAATTTTGAGAGGAAATGGATGATTTATTACGAGAAATTCCAAATGGTGAAAAGATTTTCCTAGGAGGGGGCTTAATTATACATGTAGGGAATGATAATAAAGGGTATGGAAGAGTGCATGGAGGACAAGGATTTAGAGAAAAGAATGAGTTAGGAGGCACTATCTTGGATTTTGCATTAGCATTTGACCTCATAAAAGTGAACACCTGCTTTAAAAAGAGAGACAGGGTCATTTAATTACTTATAAAAGTGGAACTAATAGGAGCCAGATAGACTTATTTAGTGAAGGACAATGATAGAGGGAATGTTTTAGCAAACTTTTAAATAAAGATTACATAGGAGGAATAAAAACAAGAGAGTATACTTAGTAGGACATACTTTTTTCCGCCAAACTAGGGTAGTGGAAGTGAAGAAAGCATTGACAAATGAAAATAGGAAAGGCTAGGGCCCAAATGACATTCCGATAAAGGCTTGGGAATGCTTGGGAGAATTTTGTGGGATTTGGTTAATTAGGCTTTTAATAAGATATTAATGACAAAGAAAATGTCGGATGAATGAAGAAGAAGTGTTCTAGCACCTATATATAAGAATAACAGAGATGCGCAAACTTTACCAACTATTGTGGGATTAAACTTATGAGTCATACTATGAAGTTATGGAAGAGAATAATGGAGCAAAGTGTTAACACCAGTTGACACAAAGCCCACTAGGCCCATGATGTATATGGAAAGAGGATAAGTTTACAATGATTTGAGTCTATCCTAAATTATCCCACGTGATGGGTTGGTTTGTACATTGAATGGGCCTGGTGGGCTTTGTGTCCACTGGTGTTAACACAAAGACCAAGACAAAAGACCATGATATCTGAAAATCAATTTGGTTTCATGCCAGAGAGATCAACTATAAAAGCTATCGTCTCAATTAGGCAATTAATTAAAAAATATCGAGCAAAGAAAAAAAATATGCATATGTCTTCATCAATCTAGAAAAAGCATATGACAAGGTACCTAGATATTTAATTTGGTTGGTTTTAAAATTAAAAGGAATGTTCCAAGACACTATATTGAAATTATTAAAAACATGTATGGAGCGGTAATGAATGTGAGAACTACTTGTGGAGAGACAGGTGAGTTCCTCATAACCATGCATCCGGGTCAGCCCTACTTCGCACTAATTAGGGATGAGTTAATTGCTCATATTCAAAAGGAGGTACCTTGATGTATGTTGTTTGCAGATGATATAGTGTTGGTGCATGAATCAAGAGTTGGTGTAAATGAAAATGTTAAAAAATGGCGAGAGGCTTTAGAATCCAAAAGCTTTAAAATAATCCATACAAAGACAATATATGAATTGCAACTACTGTGAGAATTGAAGCCCATGAGATAACACAGAGATTCATTCCGCTACCTTAGCTCGGTGATTAGTAAGGAAGTAGAGATTGTTGAAAATGTTGAACATAGGATATAAGCAGGATGGTTGAAGTGGAAACTTGCTTATAAAGTGCTTTGTGATCAACGCATGTCAATAAAATTTAAGAAAAATTTTACAAGACAACGATTAGACAAAAAAGTTAACCAATGGAGCAAAATGTTGCTCAATCAAGAAGCAACATATGCACAAAATGGATGTAGCAAAGTTGAGAATGTTGAGGTGTATGTGTCGTAAAACTAGAAATGATTAAATTATAAATGAGCGCTTTCAAATTAAAGAAAACCATTTGAGATGGTTTAGGCATGTCCTATAAGGTACCAGCCACATCCTAGCTTTGTCTATGTTAATTTTGTGTGCTTGTGTAGTTTAAAGGGTGTCAAGTGGGTTAGATGACTAGTTTTGGGTAATTCTAATGGTTTTGGTCTTAGTTTAGAGCATAGTTTTCAAAATCGGAATCGTATCGCAAATCGTTCATACCCATGAATCGAATCGAATCGCGAATCGTATCGTGAATCGTAGGATTTTTTTATTTTTCTAATAAAAATAAAAAATAATTAAAAATTAAAAGAAAAAGAAAAAAGTAATTATTCATAACCATCCATTTTTCCATTTATAGTAGTATAAATATAATAACAAGTAAGTCTATCATACAATCATATCAAAAACATCATGACATATATTATTATTACATAAATATGAAATAAATTATGTGTAAATAGTTAAATAAGTTTAAAGTATCAATACATATTTTTTATTATCTTTAAATCAAAATATAAAAATAAAATAAAATCCAAACCATCAATCCTACACGGTAGGATATCTCTTAAAGTTAAGAAAGTGTTCATGAAGAAAAAAAACCAAAATAGATTAAAAAAAAAGAAGATATAAACAAGCACCATATGTACAGTTGAATGCTTTAGTTAAATACATGTTCTTTATTCATCTTTAAAACCTTATCAAAGCTGTAAAAAATTCTTACGAGGTTTCGTTAACTACTAAATAACCTTTTAAAAATACAAGCAATAAAAGAAATAGAGAATAAAGAAAGATAAAAGGTAAAAGATCATTAATATTATTAGCTTATTGGCTATAGTCATTCTCGCTTAGTTGAATTGCTTGAATCATAAGATTCAATGAAACGCGTATCAAATCGTAGGATTCACACCTGAATCCTAAGATTCATTTGTAAATGAGATTCATTACATAGATACGAATCGTTTTCCTTAAGATTCGGGATACGAATCGTAGGATTCTGATAACTATGGTTTAGAGAGTTTCGGGGGTTATTTGTAATTTTGGGAGAGTTATAAGGCCCGTTTGTACTTTTAGAAAGTGTACGAGGTAGGGCCCTTGGTTGTAGTTTAGTTGATTGTAGGTTCCTTGGGAGAAATTAAGATTTTCCTTGAGTTTCCAAAAATGCCCTTTTTTGCACTACACATAAGTGGATGGTATTTTGGCCATTTGACCCTTCCTTATAAAGCAACAAAACCAACCCGGCCATCCCACCAGCAACATTTCATCTCTCTCTCTACACATCTCTCAAAGCTTCCAAAGCAAGATCAGCCCCTTTGATCACAAGAATCCCTTGGAGGAAAGAAGATTAGGCAAGATTTCCAGCTTTTCCATCATCTCACCTTCTTGGATCATCTCTTTTCTTCTTAATTGAGGTAGTCTCCAAACCCTAATCTCAATTCAAGCTTTCTTTGGGGAATTTTTGGTGGAAATCAACCCTAATACCTCTTGGGTTGTGTACGTGAAGATCTAGGAGAATTGGGGTTTTAGTGAGGTTTCTTAAAGGATTTCTAGAGATCTTGAGCTTTGAGAGTGAATTCTCCTAAAAATCACACCAAGGCAAGTACATTATGTGGATTTCACTATATAAATGTTGTTTCCATGATTCTTTGGAGTAGATTTCATTAGAATTTCCAAAAAACTAAGCTCAATTCATGGATTAGAAACCCTTTTCTTGTATTTGGAAACCCTTGATGATGGATGGCCTTAGATCTAGGTGATAAATGGTGGATATTGGTTGCAAATGATGTAATTTTGATGATAGGAGGAAATTGGAATTGAAAGCATTCGAATGCGGTTCGTATCTGCATAATTAGCTATAGTTTTGAACGGCTACGGCTAGCCATAGACCTTTAGAAAAGCTAACCCTGAATGTGCCTCGGCTTGCTTTTCTAGAGAGCTGACTTTAGGGGGTTTTGTTCAACGACGAGCCCATGGCTAGACGACACAGAGCCACGGCTAACTGTAAGCTTATTTTCCAGAAAATGCAGAATTTCTATCTTATGACCCTGAGCCTATGTTTGGGACCTCTCAACCTTAATGTATGACTTGTAATTGGAGACCTGGTGTAAGTGGAGGATTGAGCTTAGTCTCTACTTACCAATTGACTAAATTAGGGTATGGGAGACCAAGTTCATTCAAGAGGATGGTTCTCATTGGACTTTGGGATGCCTCTAAGCATCAGAGCACCAAGTAAATAATTTAATTGGCATCTGGGGACCTTTGTTGACCATTGAGTTGAATTGCTTAGTATCTATACATGAAGCGCAACCCTTGACCTAGGTGGATTTGGTTATTTGTATCTGTTCTTTGATCGAGTTATGATGATATGATCCTTATTGCCTTGTTTATCATTTGCCCTCTGATCCTATGGTTATATTGTGTTTGGGATACCTTTTGATTAATTAATTGATGATGATGAGATGGACTTTAATGGACCTAGTATTGAATTCATGTTTGAAGGAGGTGGATGAATTACCCGTGTCTTTGGGGCTAGGTGGGCTATTCAATGGCCTTTTTGGAAGGGACTGCATTTGGTATTTGTTTTGGGAATTTGGTGAATGGCTTTGTTTTGAGAATTTGGATAATTGAAGTAGTTCCCTTACTTTGATGGAGATTCTTGCTCACGCAAAAGATGCCTGACCAGACTCTATGTTTCGGAGTGTTATCTTGGACCTTTAGGCACCACTCAGCTTGCCGGTCTAGCCATAGCTTGATTACAGATGGCCAGGGTCATGTTCTTTTGCCAACTGCAATTTGGGATTTTGAGGTGGACATATGCCATTGGGTACCACTTTGACGCTTCGAGTACCAAATTTGGCCGGGCATTCCCGTGCACTTTGTTTTGGCTGGGCTAGTCATCCCCGTGCATCCCCACCACCACGCTACGGAGTACGGGAGGGCAGAGACATATAATGTGGTAATTAGCTTATGTGGAGATGCCTGTTTTGCTAGGTTGGATATTTTGTTTAGCTTATTCCTTTCGATAATTCATGCTATTATGTTATTCTTGCACGATTGGCTAGTATTGTGCCATTGTTACTCTATTAATCGTGTCTATTTCTGTAACTCTATTTGATGCATTTATACTGTGGTTCTTATGTAATGTATTTGCCAGATTTTCATAATCTGATGTTGTTTAACCTTGGTGCTATCAAGCGAGGAGCCCATTGTCTATGAGCCAGCAGCGGTTGAGGCAGTCTATGAGGCGCCAGAGTCAGAGGCCAGGGATGAGTAGCTGAGTTGGGCTTCGATGAGAGACAATATGTCGCACCATTACCCATAGTTTTGAGATTGATGCCATTTGATTCTCAGTTGTGTATAAAACTTAAATTGAACTT
Source organism: Litsea cubeba (assembly GCA_012931725.1). Taxonomy (NCBI): domain Eukaryota; kingdom Viridiplantae; phylum Streptophyta; class Magnoliopsida; order Laurales; family Lauraceae; genus Litsea; species Litsea cubeba. The sequence continues at coordinate 23,576,552 of CM022948.1, read as the reverse complement.
TGAAACTTGAACCTTAATAGCTGATATACTTGCTTTCCTCTTGTGCACATACATGGATACCATTGATGGATCATTTTGGTTTGCTTCCGCTGAATGTTGAATTCACTTCCGCACTTTACTAAATGCGTAAATTACGGTTAAAATTTACCCTCATAGCGGACTATTGATTCGAGAAGCACATAATCAAACCCTTGGATTCGGACTTCCACGTAAGTTAGGGAATCCGGATTTAGGGGCGTGGCATGTCCAACACATGCCAGCAACGGTGCCGATGAGGAAAGTTTGGGCCATGCAGATTGATGGCCCACCAAGGGGAAGGGGTCGGCCAAAGAAGACATGGATGGAGGTAGTAAACATAGGTCTGAAGACGTACAGCTTATCTGAGGATTTGGCTCAAGATAGATCGGAATGGAGAAACAACATTCATGTAGCTGACCCCAACATAGTTGGAACAAGGCTTTGATGATCATCATCCACAAGGCTTTGATGATGATGATGATGATCTTCATGTTATTTTTTATTTAAGTTAGCTTGGTGTTTAAATGCTTTCATTCCTTTAGATAGATTGACATTAACAAAAAAAAAAAAAAAAAAAAAAAAGAGGTGGTTTAGATATGACAGAATGGGATGCATGGAGACAATTGAAACAATTAATGGAAGGCTAGTAGTTCATAGGGAGATTATTGTGCAAGTCTCAAAATATGAGAAGCAACTAAGTAGGAATAGAGTGAACTTTGTGAAAATTCAGAATATTCTAGCTGCAACAGGTCGTTTACACAAAAAATACTCAACCACGAATGAGAGGAAGGAAGAAAGGAGAAAGGGTAGAATGAATCCAATTAATAAGATATTTGGGGATGAGAAAGTATGTGGGTGGAATATTCCGAAATTTGAAAGGTAGTTCAAGTGGCTAAAAATTGATCTTGTAGGAACATATATATTTATATAACCACACTTCCATGGAATTTTTCAGTAATGAAGTCAGTTATAGGGGTTTTTTATGAAATTTTGCATAAGTGTGTATAAATATATACCTAGTGGGTCATGCAGGTTGAGTTGCATAGTTTCTCTCCCATTTATCTTCAACTGGTTCTTCTCTCTCTATCTTTTTCTTCTTCCTCGTCTTCCACTACCACAATATTTTTTCTTTTTTCATCAAATAATTTAACCAAATTAGTGTCACCGCGCAATCACGAAATCTTTTACTATAACTGAAAGTTCAGGGCTGAAGCCGGAAACCATATCGTAGACGGAAGCAAGGAACCCACAAATCAGCTGAAGGATGTAAGTGGGCAGAACTCTACTATTGCTTGTAATGGCCAGGGGTTCGATTTGGTGAGTTCAGGAGGAGCTTGAATCCTATTCTCAGGCCGACAAGGCCTGTATGCCCTGAAGGGGATTTAGCAAGGGGCTTTCAGTGCTACAGCTGGAACAAGAGGGTGGTCCTGCAGTTGGTTCAGCATGGGGTTACCCTGCGGTAGGCTTGGCAAGGGATTTTAAGTCTTAAGTCCAGTAAGTGGTTCAGTAAGGACCTAAGGCACAGCCAAGGAGTACACAGTACAGCACTGATGGCCAATTGTAGTTGCAGCAGTAGCAGCACCAGCAGCTGCAGCAATTGCAACAGCAATAACAGTAGAGCCACCAGAGACAGTATCGGAGTTCAACTAGGCAACAGCAGATCAACATCAGCAGTAACAGCAACAGCAATAGACATAGTTGCAGAAAAATGATTGTTATAGGGGAAAGTCCGTTACCAAATAACAATGACAAGGGAACATCAACAATCAGGGCAGCATAAGTAGAGGAATAGTGGTAGAAACAAGAACTGTGACAGTCGTACATAGTGGATGCCTATTATAAGGAAAAGGCCATTAAACCATTTTGCTTGAGATTAGAATTATAGCTCTTATATACATTGAACTATTCCAACTCAATACCAATAGTATCATTCATTTCTCATTGAGATTACTACCCACAGAATGAGAAAGACATAAACAAGGTACCATGCAGAACAATATCTTAAAAACCATGAGAACCAAGGATTGATGTTGTTCTTGAAGGATAAGAAACACGTCAAATGGTACCATAATAACAATCATCAAAATGGGGCAAACTCATGCCAAAGAGTAAAATCAAATATTAAATGAAAGAACTTAGAAAACATGTAATTGTTTTGAAATTAACCTAAATTATGAGGAAGCTCAAAAACAAGAATATACATGCATATGGCATCAATTTCGCACAAATTACATGAATCATTTCATACCTATGCTTTCCAAGAACAATACCGGACTCACTAGATCGAGACAATCCAATATCTTCAGGTGAAATGATCTCATATGTACCTTTGTGTTTGAGCATTCCATCCTACAAAAGATCAATGGTAGGATATTAGCTATCAAGACTCCTAAACTTAATTTACATACAGTAAACCAAGGACTGAAATTAGAGAACAGTGGATGACTACTTCAGCCAACAACTGCATCTTAATGTATACCTATTTAAGGACTTAAAAGATGTAAATAAATGCACAGAATAAAACATAGGAACGCAAATGAAATAACAGAACTTCAGAAAAATGCTAAACAAAATCAATCACCATGGAACACACAACAAAATCAATCACCATGGAACACACAACAAAGAGGAAGTTCAACTTTGTTGGGTGGGTTTTCTTCTTCCAAGCTCCTTTCAAAACCCCAAATCTCACCCATCAATACGCCAAAACCACACCCATCAAAAACCCCAATCTACACATATCAAAACCCTCATCCCCTCATCCTTCAACCACCCCAAAACCCAAAACCCTAATACCACCCACAAACACTAAATCCACATGCCTGAAAATCCATCTTGTTGTCATCATGCCTGCAAATTTATGGAGGGAGGCTCGCCAGTTGCCACAGCAAGACCTCATACTTGCCCCAAATCTCACCCATCAAAACCCCAATTCACGCTGATCAAAACCCTAAGCCCCTCCTTCAATTCACCCAAAACCCTAAACTCTACTACCACCCACAAGCACCAAATCCACGTGCCTGCAAATCCATCTTTTAGTCCTCATGTCGGCAAATCAATGGAGGGAGGCTTGCCGTAGCAAGACCCCATGCCTGCAAATCCATCTTATAGTCATCATGCCTGCATATCCAATTATCCATCTTGTAGTCCTCTAAGTTGCTCTCAATCACAATTCACAGAAAAATAAATGACACTAGTTCAATGCAACTCTGCCGAGTTGAATCGGAATCTGACTCAGCTCAGGCCAAGTTTGAGTTGAATTCCATTTGTTTTAAAGTCTGTCAGAAGTGTAAAGTATATACAGTATGTAAAACATATAAGAGCCCCATTAACAAGCAGAGCACAAGTTATGTTAACCAAGCTCGGCTCATGAAACAATCTAGTCGAGCTCCAATAGCTTTTGAGCCTACTTGGTTTGTTTCAATTCTTACATACATTCAATGTAGCATGCAAAAGAAGAAATGCCAAACGAGCACATTCACCCTCAACAAGCCCAATCAGATCATGAGATTATGGAAACTAGTATGCACGACAATAATCAAGAATTATTGAACCACATCAGCTAACACATAACATATATATTGGATGATGACTTTTTTTTTCTTTTTGAATGGTTAATTTCATTAAAAACTAACAGCATAGGAGAGTTTCGGCTAATATATTTAAATAAGTAATGAGTACATGGAACAAAACCTATCCAAAAACAAAAAAACAAAAAAAAAGTTTAATAGAAGAAAGGGATGTTATTATATATTTATTTGGTAGGCATAAATACAGTTCATCAGTGAAATACATCAACAAATCGCAAGTTGTGTACAAAGACATGATGGGAAACTTCATCATTTATTATTATTATCAAAGAATTATTCCATCTATATGAGGACATAACTAGAAAGTTAAAAAATGCAAATGAAGGTGCACGCATACCTGATGGATACCACTTTCATGAGCAAAAGCATTGGATCCAACGATGGCCTTGTGTGGTTGTACATGAAGTCCACTATACTCTGCTACCTAACGATAGAATCCAAAATAATAATAATAATAAAGGACTTCTATTGAAAGGCACAATCAATGAAGAAATAGGTAAAACCATTTTTTACAAGTCAAACATAGGGTCATAGAAGTAGTACCATCCTACTCGCCATAACAATGTATCTAGTGTTGATCCCAGTATAAAGTCCTCCCATTAGCTCCTTTCCTCGGCATTTAACAGCCATGACCACCTACAGAGATTTAAATAAGGATACTTTAATTAGCTGACATAGAAAGATATGGCTATATGAGAGAATGAAGGAGCAAGATAGCAAGAGATTTAAGTCTGACGACTCCTACATATCACATAAATAAAACCAACATTCATATATGAATATTATTAAAAATGATACATTATTTAAGCATGATTCTGTTTGTTGACAGACATATGATAGTGGAGTATAAAAGACACCGCAAAACCACATTCTGGTGGTTAATTGGTAAGAGTGGAAGAAGCTCCAAATTAAGAGGAAAGAGAAATGATAAGCACCATGATTAGGGCTGTCTAAGAGGGTACCCAGCCTGGCCCTCAAAAGGCCCACAAAATAAGGGCTTTTTTCACTTTAAAAGCCCAAAGGGTAGGTAGGTACGGTAGTTTAGGGCCCAACTTTTTCAGGCCCGCCAATTTGAGGGAGGGGAAAGGGCAATATGAAGCCCGGCCCAGTCTTCTCATATTCTTATTTTATACATATAAATTTACGTAAATTTATTAAGATTAGGAGGTTGTTGGAAGCAACATATTTTTAAATATTTAGTTATATTATTTACTAGATTAAGAGGTAATCTTCCCACACAAAATAGGTGTTTGGCTAACTTACATTGTATTATACAATACGCCACTTTCTTACAAAGACCCACATATCACATCAATCAATTATATGATGTAGAAAATAATCTTTCGTATAAAAACTCCCAAAAAATAAAAAAAGAACAGGATGGCAAGTTTTAGCGCAGTATCTCCACATAAATTCATATGTCACATTAATGATTATCACTGCAATTACCAACAACAATGAGTCCTGCTATAATATAATTCCGGAGATTAGATTGGCCTTATTGTAGTTACAAACAACTGATGGTCCTATCATGATTACCAACATTTGGCGACCCCATCATGGTTACCAACATTAGACAGCCCCCACGCTCATTACTAATGTTAGGTGGGTCCTACAACTATCACATTAGTGGGTCCCATCATGAATGCCAATATTAGGTGAGTCCCGCAGTGGTTACAAACATTAGATTGTGTGACCCTAATTATTATTTCTATTATTTTTATAAAATAAATATTTTATACCCCACCACCAACCAACCGAGCAAAAATAAATAAATAAATAAATTTAACTCCACCGTGTTGATTATTGCATTGCATTGCTGATCCCAAGCCCAAAAAAAGAGAAGGGTTAATGTCTGGTTGACAGCCTTGCCCAGTGGCAGTATGGAAAAATATTATTAAAAAATTTGTTTTTCTTCTCTTTAGGCCACAGCCCAGCCAAAACGGCCCTCAGAGGTCTTCTTCCCCACTCCTCCCCCCAGCCTGCATATGTTGAAGGTAGGGTAATGGTAGCCCCTGACCCGGGCCATACAACAACAAATCATATTCCAGTGCTATACTTACGACTGAACCATCCACAAAGTAGATCCCACAAAGGCATTCAATTAGTAGCTAGATAAAACCAAAGATTTTTATGATGGTTTACATGTACATATGTTAAATGATGAGTAAAATACTTTTAAAGAATGAATGAATGAAAAAGGCAAACCATCTTCAGACAAAATAAACATGGAAAGAAGCATTTCCTACTATCAAATTTTTAACTTAGTACTACTGGGTTCATCTATCTGATGAAACAAACAAACGAATGTGAGCTGAGCAAAAGGAGACTACAAAATAGACCTACAACATGTTAAAAAAAAGGTAATCAGTGGACAAATGTGAACCAGAAATGCATGCAAGCAGGATATCAGAATCAAGAGAATGATAAGAAATGCGTCAGTCTATGTTTTAATATAAAAGGCAACATAAAATCAAATATATACCTCCTCTAAGGAAGCATTCCCAGCTCTTTCGCCAATGCCATTTATAGTTACCTCTAGCTGCCTTGCCCCAGCCTTGGCACCCTAGAGAGAAGCAACCCAGGAAGTGGCAGCACATTCAATTGAGGCTTGGTAAACAATGCAATAATAGTTCATTTGGAACAAAATATATGACATACAGCTAAAGTGTTCGCAGTTGAAAGGCCAAGGTCATTCTGACAGTGTGTTGAGATAATCGCATTTTCGATCCCTCGCGTGTTGGCTTTAATGTCAGCAATTAATTGTCCAAATTCATCAGGCAAAGTATAGCCAACAGTATCTGGGATATTGAGAGTCGTTGCCCCAGACTTAATAACCTCCTCAAGAAGAAGATAAAGGAACTCCTTGTCAGATCTGACAACCACCAAGAAGGCAACACATCAGAGGCCTCTCTAACCTAAAGAATTGAATCTCTAAATCATCCAACGGACACCTTAGATCCTTAGTTCCCTCAACCACTTGCATTACTACTTTCCTATTTTTCACTCCAAATCATGTAATACAGTAATAGGGTCAAATCTGAAAAAATAAATATCAAGTTGATGCAGATTGCAGACAACAGCAGGTCAAAAAAAGTTTTTTTTCTGATGCAAACAACAATCACTGAAAAGGAGAAAAAAGACAAATGCATGACCAAATCACAATAACTAGTAAAATAAAATATACAAATCACACCAACTGATAAAATACTTTTAAGAAAAAACCAAATTGATAATGCCTAAAATCAAGAAAAAAAATTTTAAATAGTGCTCAAATTTTTTTGGTTTTTACATGGTTTTCTACAATTATTTCATCAGCATTGCACCCATTTCATAATAAAGGAATCAACTTGAAAAAAAAGGCACTGCAAACAGATAATTTTAGCATTAAAAGCATTTCCCCACAAGGGGAGAGGGAGAGGTCCTACAAATGTATCAAAAGCTCACTTCTTTCAAGTACATTTCATGTTCCCATCTGTCTTCCTCCATGTTGTTCTCCCTTTTATCATGGTTTCTATTTCTCTACTAAAAAGAGAAATAGTAAAGCGAAATGGGTATCAAGAAATGACATCTTAAAACTGTTTTTCTATAGGGCCAGTTTGTTTGCATAGAGAATTCATCCTAAATGGGTTCCACCAAACGATTTTTAAAGAGTTGAGGGGTGAAAGACATACAGTGGAGATGCAGAAGGAGGCCTTGACTTTCCCGGAATTTGAATTACTAGAGTGATGCCCATAATTCATAATTCATTTTCTATTAAAGGGGAGATTATTTGATAGCCGTTTATCGATCTTCACCTTTTTTTTCTCCAATTTTTTCAAAAGGAATTCACAAAATGAGAATGTACCTTGTTTCCAGATAATGAATAAAAGGCATATTTCCATGGAAACTCCAAACTCCATTATCCAAATTGAGCTATCCCCGCATTACCAAAACCAAAAACCAGCATGCAGAACATAAACCCAACATCAAATCCAAAACCCCAAAACCCTACACCTCACCTGCCTGCGTCCTCGGGACTAAACTCGACATCCTCGCAACCAAGACTCCTTGCATACGCAACCATCTCCCTTGCAATCGCCACCACCTCCTCCCTCGTCTTCCTCAGCTTAAACTCCAAATGAATATCACTCGTAGCAATAAACGTATGAATCCTCGGCCTCTTCGCATACTTCACCGCCTCCCACGCAGCATCAATATCAGACTTGTTACATCTAGAGAGGCCGCAGATGACCGGCACATGCCCATCGTCGGCGACGGTATTCCCGACCTCGCGGGCGATCGTCCGGACCGCTTCAAGGTCATCGCGGGAGGCGGCGGGGAAGCCGGCCTCGATGATGTCGATGCCGAGGCGGGAGAGCTGGCGGGCGATGTCGAGCTTCTCCTTGGAGGTCATGGTGGCGCCGGGGGACTGCTCGCCGTCGCGAAGGGTGGTGTCAAAGATGCGGACGTAGGCGGGGTCGGAGATCCGGTTGGGGATGTATTCGGGGCGGGTGGGGATTAGGGTTTGGAGGGAGCATTTCGTGGCGAGGGCGGTGGAGGGTTTAGGGGTTTGGAGGAGATGGGAGGAGGGTTTTAGGAAGAGAGATTTGTTGATAAAGAGAGAGGTTGAGGAGGAGAAATTAGGGTTTAAGAAGAGGAGAGTAGAAGAGGAAGTTGCAGTGGCCATGGAAATGGAAAGGGAGTGGAAGGAGGAAGAGAAGAGAAACGTGTTTTTTTTTTTTTTTTTTTCGACTGAGATGTGGTAAGTAAGAAGAGGTGGGGATTTTCTTTCCAGTGTTTTGTTTTTATAGTTGGAGGGAACATGATGCCGACCGTTGATTTGGAGGGTTTTAGTGATTTCTTAGCCGTTGATTTTAGGAGAGGCTGATGGCGACAGGTGGCTCTATGGTTGTGGTGGCAGAGTGGGGCCCATCTTTTGAATGGTGTGGATCAAAGGTTGGTGGGCCATATTGAGAGGAATTTGCTGTCGTCAGGGAGTTGATAGGATTTGAAAATTTGAAACTTGGTTTAAGTGGAGGATTTTCACCTATGGGCAAAGCTCATATTTGTTATGGTAAGGCTCACACTAGATGTACATTCTTGGATTTGGATGAATTCCTATAGTTGGGACCTGGGAGCAGGATCAGGTGAAAAATCTAACTTCATCAAATTATCTTGGACTTTGATTCAATAACCTTATTTTTCTTGTTTTCACAGCATGGTGCCTAGGGGTAGGTAAAAATAGGGTGGATTTCGAACCCACGTATTGAGCAAACTCATACAATATGAAAAAAGGGCATAAAATTCTATTTATAAAAAGGGGGCATTCGGGGATAGGTCCTGGATATTTCACTTTATGGCCTTAGATTCAAAAAAAAAAGTCATACAGACAAAGGTTCCTCCCACACTTTTTTATACCTAAAATATCTAATTTACCCTTTCTTTAAATCATAATCCATGATTGGTGGGATATTCTATTAATAATGGCCAACTAACATTTAATTGCCCACAATTAATAAAATTCCCAGATTTTCAAATAAATTCTAAAAACAAACAAATAAATTTCAAAATAATGAAAATATTTTAAAAAATGAAATAATTTCAAAAAATAAAATAAATTTTAAAAAAAGTAATATATAATCAAATAACGCAAATAAATTTAAAAAGATGTAAATAAGTTTCAAAATATCCAAATAAATCTCAGAAAATATAAATAAAATTCAAAAGACTCAAAATAAATCTCGAAAGAACCAAAGAAAATTTCAAAAAATTCAAATAAATTTAAAATAACGAAAATAAATTTTAAAAAATCCAATAATTTCAAAAAACTCAATAAATTTGAAAAGACACAAATAAATTTCAAAAGGCGCAAATAAATTTAAAAACGCATATAGATTTAAAAAAACATAAATAATGTGCTTAAAAACTCAGATAAATTTTGAAAAAACTCAGATAAATTTGCCAAAAACACAAAGAGATATGACAGAAGACAGATAAATTTGACAAAAACTCAGATAAATTTGAAAAAAATTTAAATAAATTTGAACAAAATTCAGATAAATTTGAATAAGACTGAAATAAATTTGACAAAAACTCAGATAAATTTAACAAAAGTTCAGATAAATTTAACAAAAACTTAGATAAATTTACCAAAAACATAGAGAAATATGAAAGAAGACAGATAAATTTGAAAAAAAACTCAATTAAATTTCAGAAAAATTCAGATAAATTTGATAAAAACTGAAATAAATTTGACTAAATAGATAAATTTGCGTGGACTGGGTCGGCCTGACCTCACCCGACCTAGACTTGGACCAAAAGACCCAGAGAACTGGGTTTTTTCACGTTCTGGTTCTGGAATCAAAACTAAAACCAGTGCTTCCTCCTTCAGCCACGGCAGGCAGGGCGCGGCAAATGCGGACAGAGCTTCTCCGGAATCTTCAGACGACGACGGCAGGACTCATCTTTCTCAGCGACGCATAAAATTTGGCAAATCCACTAATCATCACCAATCTGTGTGGCCCAGCGTCCAATCGGCAGGCGATCGCTGGAAGATTTAGCGATCCGCTGCGGGAGACGCAGGTCGGATCGTATCTGAGAACCATTGCCGCCTCCGATCGACATTTGTGGGCGGCAGAGTGCGGTCTGAGGTGCTAGAGCTTCGATGATTTGTTCCGACCAAGCAAGATCCTGGATCTAAACGGAGATTAGGAGACGGTTCCGTTTCGTGAGTCGGAGCTGACATCATTGGCGCTGTGTTTGGTTGTGGATTCGGCGGTCGGACTGGTTTGGAGCGGGCACAAGGACGGGAAGTTACAGTTGTGGAAGATGGAGGAGAGATCGCATGGGAGTGGATGTTTTAAAGAAGGGCTGATGTTTTAGGGAAGGGCTGAGTTCAGCAATCACTACAGATGGTGCAGCGGAGCCCAGGCAACGATTCCTCTTTAACTGGTTTCCAAGAACGGAGATAATGGAAGATAACTGGGTTCCGAGATGAAATCTCGTGTTTGATGCGCTGGTCTGGTTCTAATTTCAAAACTAAAATGGGATAAGAGGAAGAACGAATGAGGGAGGGGGAGGATTTGAAATTTCAAATTTCAAAATTAATGCCTAAAACGGTTGAAAGGGCATATTAGTCCTGAAAAATGAGATCATGTGGGCTGAGGGACCTCTCGCTGCAAACAGTTTAGCTGTGTAGACCATATATCTTAATAAGTTTTTCCTTGGACTGGAGGCTGGATACATTCACTTATAGGGACCTTTCGCTAATTTTGCCTTATAAAAAACCCACACCTCCTGCCACTCCATTACTGAAAGTGATTAAAAATATTGATGTCCATAATGCCTTTTTAACTATATTTTCATTATAGAAAAAAGTAAGGACAAAAAATGTACGTTTATGTGAAAAAAAAAACTGAATATTTAAAAAGCCTTAGCTGTGTTGTGGATGATATTGATTTATGTGGAAATGTACTCTACTTTATCTACTTATTACTAGAAAAAAAGATATTTGGATGCCCATTTTGATGGACCTTACATTTCTCTCTCTCTTTCTTTTTCTCCTGTTGTAATCATCCCACTTTATTATAGATTTATAGGTTTTATTTTTTCTGTTGCAGAGGAAAGATTTAGAGAAAATGGCATGGCATAAATGCGGTTTTTCACATGTCGATTTTTTCTTTAAAAATATATTTCATTTTTCAGGTTACGAGAAGGTATTTTTCATACATTAGATCTTTAAGAAAATATGTCATATTTTGAGTAAAACCAAATGTTCATTTTCAAGTACCTTAATTTTATATACCCATTCACCTCGGAGTTGGAGGAGTGGAATAAGGCATAGGTTTAGGGCCGGCTCTGAGGTTTGGGTGGCCCTAGGTGAGCTCCTAAAAACTGGCCTGTCTTAGAAAAAAAAAACACGCGTAATTTTTTTTTCTGTAGAAGGAACATAGAACTTAACCGTACTAGCAATATAAAATAAAACATAACTAGTGCCAAAATAATTACAAAAGTAAAGAATCATCTAAAATTTACTCGTCTCGCAGTTTTAGCTGTAAAATCAGTAATTACATTTGTATAATCTATCTTCTCTACCAACTCTTTTTCAATGGATAACATAGCCAGTCCATTCAGTCTTTGTTGTGACATGGTTGACCAAAGGTAAGACTTGATCATTTTCAACTTAGAAAAACTTCTCTCTGTAGAGACAACTGTTACTGGTATAGTCAACAAAATTCTGTAAGCAACCCAGGCATTTGGAAAGCAACTAGCCCTTGAGTTCAAATGAGTTAGCACGTCAACTGCCTTCCTTATGTCCTCTGGTAAAACTTTTCTCAAGATTTGCAATTCTAAAAGTAACTCTGTCCCATCAATATCAGAGATATCATCATGTTTCAGAAACTCTGCAAGGTTGCCACAAGAAGCTATTAAGCTATTCCTATCTACAAACTTTAACTTCTCCAAATTAAACAAAAACCCGAAAGTTTTCTCATATACTTGAAAATTTTCAAACTAGAAAATTGTTAAAACCTATTCTTAAGTGAAGAAAGAGCTTGGTCTATAGTGAAAATGAAGTAATTGACTTTGAAGGATTCTTCAGCTGATTGTGGAACCTCTTCATCGGCATTCTCATCAAATTGTCTCTTTTTACGTATAATACGCTTTTCACTGAAAATGGGTTCAATTTCCATAATACTTACAACTTCTTTAGCTTCTATCATTACTTCTTCAAATTCAGTTTCTTTATACTTTTCAAAGCCTTTTCAACTCACTAATAGCAACATCCATCTGCATATCTTCTGCTTGCATCAGTTTGCTAATAGTGTTAACACCACTCAGTATAGTGTGCCAAACAATCATACCGACCAAGAACTCAAAATTCTCAATTTCATGTATGGCTAGGGACTCAGCTTCACTCTTTGTCTTCGGATCATCACTACTATCAGCCAAGTGAATTAAAGCATCTCTTATCTCTCGAGCTTGACTTCTAATAGCCTTAACACTATCCACCCAACTTTCCCAACGTGTTGGCGACAATGTCTTTATAGTAAGATTCAGAGCCTTTTTCACATGGTCTTTGAAAACTTGCCAACGCTTTGTAGAAGAAGAAAACAATGTATAGACACGTTGTACCACACCAAAAAAAGATACTGCTTTGGTACAAGAATTGGTCATATCACACAATGCAAGATTAAGGCTATGGCAATAGCATGGAGTATAGAAAGCTCTAGGATTTATTTTGAGTAATCTTTTCTGTACACCTTTGTGTTTGCCTTTCATATTAGATTCATTGTCATAGCCTTGTCCTCTCACATCACCAATATCTAGTTGAAGAGTACTCAATACAGCTTTCAATACATTAAAGAGTCCCAAGCCCGATGTGTCGTCCACCTTCATAAATTCTAGAAAGAACTCTTCTATCTTGATTGGATTCGTCGAAACATCTACACATCTTATTACAAGTGACATCTGTTCTTCATGGCTTACATCTGGAGTGCAATCAAGAATAACTGAAAAGTACTTTGCCTCTCGAATTTTCAGAAGAATCACATTTTAACATCAGCAACTAACATTTGAATTAGTTCATTATGAATGTTATGACCAAGGTAATGGTAATGAACTTCAGAAGCCTTAATACGCCGCACATGCTCTTGCAATACTTGATCAAACTCCGCAATCATTTCAATAATACTAAAAAAGATAACATTATTTTTTTCATAAATCTTCTCATTGTCCCCACGAAATGCCAAATTATTTTTAGATAGAGTTTTCACGACAGCAAGTATCCTTAGTAAAAGTCGCCTCCAATGTTCTTTATCTTTAATGATTTGGTCTTGAACATGGAGGTGGCAATCGGGTCGGGTTCGGGTCGGGTTGTACTAAACGGGTCGGACCCGTTTATTAAACGGGTTACACAGGTCTAACCCGCATCCGACCCGTTTATTAAACGGGTCAGAAACCTCCAACCTGCACCCACCATGGGTCAACCCGACCCGACCCGCTTAACCCGCATAACCATTGCGGGTTATACGAGTCAAGTCAACCCGCATAACCCACATCCATCTAGTAAATAAATCGACTCAACTATGGTTCCATGCTTGACCAAAACTGACTTTTAAGATCAAATTTGGTCTAATCTCATTTCAACAATCATTTGATGCTCATTACCTTGCTTTCCATTAATAAAAAGCGTGGGGTTGAATTGGTTAAGGTCCATTTATTTTTTTTTAGCCTATGCATTAAAATAATCAAATTCAATTTTGGCTTAAATAAGCGGGTTATGCGGGTCAACCCTAACCGACCCGCTTAATGGCGGGTCATGAATACTTGACCCGTGACCGACCCGCCTATTAAACGGGTCGGGTTAAGCGGGTAATACGCGGGTCGGGTCGGCGGGTCGGGTCATATTTTGCCACCTCTACTTGAACACTCTTATCAATTGTTTCATTCTTCTTCAACCTATTTTTCAATTCATACCAACTATTCCAGATTCTTTTGTGGCCATCACTTTTCTCATGATCTTTAAGCTTCTGACTAATATTGTGCCATGTAGAGCATCATTCACTATCTAGTTGAAAAGTCTTTCCACTTTGCTTGAACAACTTGCAACAAAAGCAAAACACCCTATCCAACGAATATGAATAGACAAGTCACTCCCTATCTTGCTTCAAACCGCTACCCATTACCCATATGTCGAACGTAATGCACAGTAGAAAAATGTCTGCCTTCACCATTTCTAGGAAAATCAATGGCATTATGTCTTATTGGACCTTTCTCATTCCCATTCCCTGGATCAAATAAGTTTATCGGTCCATATTCTCTATTCTCATTCATAGCTTGATCGTTTTCTTCGTTCGAACAATCATCACATTCAAACTCATTTTCAGCATCAACTTCCTCTTCAATTTTAGCATCAATCCTCTCTTTATGTTCAACATTCACAACTATTTCAGTTTCATCATTTAATCCCTTTTCACGTTCAATATTTATTATACCGTCAAGTTCTCCAGGCACAATATCTTCACCTTCTTTACTGACCAAACTTTCATTAGAACTATCTCCTTGTCTATTGCTAGGAAAAAACTTTCGAATGCTACCAGCCTGTGATTTAGTGAGTTGTTCTAGTCTTTGATTCTTCTTTCTCTTATCACTACCGGAGAGATATTTTCTAGTATTCTTCATGATAATAACCAATCAAATAACAATGTTCTGAATACAAAAGATTACATGTTATTACTCACTCAATAATTAATTCTCCAACAAATTCAACAGCATGGTATTAATTTGATGGACTTACCAATAGAAACGATTGACAAGTTTAATAAAACTAGGAAACCCTAGGCAGACACTGGTTTTTTTTTTAATGAAACAAAATGAAATATATATATAAAACAATAAATTAATTAGGATCACAAATCTAGTATTAAACATGCATCCTTAAGAACTAAACAAAAGTAAATTAAACAGACCCATATTGTTCTACATCTACACAGTTTCTTTTTATTTTATTTTATTTTAACATAGATCTAAATATTGCAAATTCATAGATTGTCACGTGATTGAAAATCAAAGAAACTAAATACAATCCTAAACCTAAAAGGTGAAAGAGTAGACTAGAATCTCACTTACTTGATTGTGAGACCCAAAAGTTGAAGTAAGATCAAGATCCAGTGAAGGGAAGCCAAGAAGCATGGAAGTCTGTCTATGAGGAAGAAAGAACAGAGGAAAGAAGCCCTGTTTAAAAATGTCGTAGGTCATACCCATAAGAGGAAATTTGAAACAATATCATCCTAAACAATGTTTTCTTCCCTCTTTTCTTCTGTTAATTCTTTCCTCTCCTTACTGCAATTGGCATTCCCCAATATTATTATGAATGAGATCTCTTCCTCTCTTAAATTAGTTGCCCAAAACAAAAGATCCCCTTTTAAACCAAATAATCTGTAGCGAGAGATATCATCTCATAATATCCTAACTCATGCTACCCATTAAATTATAGGCCAAAAATGCAGCCAATCACATGTGGGGGCCTTAGGCAGTAGCCTAGGATGACTACCCCTCAAAGCTGGCCCTACATAGGTTTGCTCTCCATGTATTATTTTTGAAACCACCTCAGATTTATTTGGTGTGTGTTTGTGTAGATTTAGTCGGCACCATCCAAGGATTTAGTCCTATTGGGTCAAAGACTTCAGAAATACCCATATCATAAGAAAATACCTTAATTTTATATATATTGAAATACCTGGTTTTTAAATTATATGTTTTCATGAAATGCAAGCATTAGGAGATAAGTACAAAAGGATAGACCTGTTGATTTAAATGTCTTTGTCCATGTTTGTGTACAACACCCATTTATACGAAAACACTATGGAACCACTCCAAGTAAAAGTTGACAAAATACTTCCATGTGCATCACAAAAACACGTCCTCAGGTCCCCACAAAACAAAACATGTCCTCACCCATAGACCCAAATGGGTGCATGAGTTATATATAAGTAATTGGAAATACTTGGATACCCAAATCATAGCCATAAAATCTAAAAGTTTACCTAATTTTAAGTTTCAAATAAAATCAATTTCTTTTTCCAAATTTCCTCTCATGATCCCATTAGTGTGAGCTTAGTAATTTTGTTTTCTACTTCTAACATCAAACAAAGTGACAATTATTAAACAAGTGAAAACTTGGAATTTAGTTTAATTTTTTTTACATTGAACCGAATGTGTGTTTATCTTTCATTGATAAAGGCCCGCGTTGGGCGTAATAATTTTATAAAGAAGGTTGAGATATGAAAATCATGAGTTACCTTGATAGATTATATCAGATTTTGAGATATATTAGGCTAGCATTAGTTTATGAATAGGTCTCCTATTAGTATGTCATTTACTACTATGGATGTGAAAATCTAAATTCTCTAATTTTCCTACATAATAGCCATACACATATTTTCATACTGTTGTGTATGAGTAAAAAAAAAGAGTGGCCCCTAAAAACTTCTTACCCCATTACCAGTCCCAATAAATGTACAGCCACTTCCTTTGGAACGTAAATAAGTGGGGCCCATCGGATGGGAATCTCGACCATTCATCCCAAAAAAAAAAGGTGGCTATACATTTATTGGGACCATCAATTTTTTTATTTTTTTTAATTGAGACCACGTAGCTTTAATCCTTGCTTGGATTATCAATTTATCAGTTGGCGGTTATGAGAGCCTATGTGAAGCTACCCTATAATAACATTTATTAAATAATAGTATATTATTTAATATATGTATATAATAAGCATTAAATAGATATTGGATCACAATTGCATTTTTAAACTAAGTGTAGTTAATTTCTACATTCACATCATTTCTCCAATTTTAAAATGAACCCAATCCCTTTGATGAATATAGGGCGGGTCGGTCCACTTCGGGTCAAGTTAGAGGTGGGGCCCACCTTCTGTACCCTGGCCTATGACCGACCAGTTTTTTTTTTTTTTTTTATATTCATTCCTTCTTTATTAGTATTATTTATTTTTATCATGTAGTTCTATTTTTATTATTATATTTTGATGACAAGTTCATTCCTTTTTTATTAATATTATTTATTACTGTCGTGTAGTTTTAATATTATTATTATTTGATGAAGAGGCCGGTTTATTTAGAGTTTTATATATTTTTTACATTCATTTTTTTTATTAATATTATTAAAAAAATTTAAGCCTTTTTAGTGATCATTTAATAGTGGGCCCATTAAAATAGGAGTGATCATTTAATAGTGGGCCATTAAAATAGGAATGGCTAGAAAAAATGCAGATAAACTAGGGATGTTGACGTTGGTAGAGTGGAGAGAAATATGGGGAGAAAAATTAGGAGAGAAGAGAAATACTTGGTTACCCAAATCATAGCCATAAAATCTAAAAGTTTACCTAATTTTAAGTTTCAAATAAAATCAATTTTTTTTTCCAAATTTCCTCTCATGATCCCATTAGTGTGAGCTTAGTAATTTTGTTTTCTACTTCTAACATCAAACAAAGTGACAATTATTAAACAAGTGAAAACTTAAAATTTAGTTCAATTTTTTTTTTACATTGAACCGAATGTGTGTTTATCTTTCATTGATAAAGGCCCGCGTTGGGCGTGGGCCCCGAAGCGCTAGTTATATAATAAAAGACAGCAGGTGAGTTCGTGTGGGAGCAACACGTGGCGCATCCTCAAACTTTTTGCCATATCACATTCCGGAATTGCCCTTCCCTCTTTTTAATTATTTCCCCTAAAATCTCTCTTTCTACATTTTTATCCCAAACTTATCTCCTAAAAGCTCTCATTCTATATTTCTATCCCAAACTTATCTCCTAAAATCTATCCATCCATATACTCTAAAATCTCTCTTAACCACATCACATGAGGTATATAAGAAAAGTGGGCACGTCACTTTTACCATAAAGAAAACGATATGTTTGACTCGAACATGATTCAATGTTTTCCTTTGACGATTGATTTATGTTTATATATAAGATTCTTTTAAAATATTTGGAAGTTCAGGTTAGGTTGGTGGGTCATAATAATAAAATTAGTCATTTTTTATTGTCTTTGGGTTAGTTTGGCAGAAAAAAAATGAATTCATCTATTAAATGGATCATTTGGAGAAGTTTATTTCTTTCCATTTTTATTTGTTTATAAGTTGTCATTTTTTTTATTTTCATCATTTATATTTGTTTAAATTGTCCCGAGATCTTATCATTTTTGCTAACCCTTATTAATTTTCCAAAATGTGCATTTTCATATGTTTGATGATTCAGATTGTTGTTTGCTTATCAAGAATAACAAGTGGATAATTACAATTATGATTTCAGCTGACATAAAAAAAACACAGTATACGGTAATTTATATGTTCAGTATGTAATTAAAAGCTTTCTTATGTTTTAGTAAATTTTTTTCTTTATATATTTTTTATGTACTCATTCAATTTACTTAATCATTAAAATATCTGCTTTTAATTTTTGGTATTTTTTTCTTCTCTCCATTTTGCATTCTCTTTCTCAATCTTATAAGGTTTGTTTAACATCCATGCATGGTATATGAAAGTAGAATTTTTAGTTATTCTATTGCAGAATGAAGCGTCAACATCAGTCTCCTTTTCAACCGCATCCCAGCGTATGTTACATAGTAGAGACAACTCTAGCATCTTCGCCATTGATACCGTAAAGAACACGGTCAGTTTGATCTTGAATACGATTCAATGTTTTGATATTGATGATTGATTTAGATTTATATATAAGATTTTTTTATAAAAATAAATTTGCCTCTTTAAAATAAGCATGCCTCCCAATTGAATTTGACAATCAATTTATTCCTATTTATATTTAAATTTACTTTTAACTAACCTATCTCTCCGTCCAATATCCATGCGCCATTAATGGGAAGGGATAAAGTTATATGGAGTTCTCCAAAAGATGATGACTAATTCTGAATTTTATATATAATTATTTTAAATAGAGTTTGTTTATGTATTCGGTGTTTACTTTTAATTTAAATTGGGTTTTCGCACTATGAATTAAAGGCTCGCATTGGACGCGGGCCCTGAAGCGCTAGTTAGACCAAACATGGGATGGCCGGATGGGAATGAGTACAAACGAGCCAACAGTAACAGTCCCACGAACATTAAATATTGGCCCATTTGACTATTGGGCTTAAATTGGATTGCATCAAGGTCGGTCGGACAAATGCGCATTGGCCATCAATGGCCTCAAGAACCCTTTTCTCATTTAAAGATTAGTAAAAAGTCTTTCATGATTGAATTCCTAATAATTTAGAGGTCATTTATTTGACCTCATTTACATGTTTAAATGATTCACATATGGAATAGTTGCGTACTAGCACATTTGTTTGCTCTCATCTTCACATGTGATGTAAAGATGAGGTATGAAAATGGTATCTAAATTATTAATAAATGGAGACAAACAAATTGAGGTGACATGCCTCTCAGGAGTTTTCGAACTCGTGACCTTTGGCTCTAATACCATGAGCTATTAGTGAGCGACAAAATAATGTATATCAAAGGGTCATGATAGCCTCTCTCACGTGTGGTGCTCCGTATGTGGACATAAAACATGCCAAATGACCAACATGGTACGTCCCGAAGGTTTCGAACACATGATCCTCGGCTCTAATACCATGTTAATGACCAGTATTACCAAAAGCTCGAGCTATTAGTGATAGCTTAACACCCGGAACCCAACAAATAGACGAAATAGACAGCGTAGACATTCGAACTCACAACCTCTAACCCTGATACCATGTTAATAACTAGAAACACCAAAAGCTCAAGTTGTTAGTGAACGACATAACAATTTATATCAAAGGGTCCTAATATAAATAAGGTCATTTTCACACCTGAATGGGTGTGACACTATTTCACATCTCCTTCTTGCAAAAAGCTGTTGATAGATTCTTCACACAACGATTTCATTTGGTTATGCAATTGGCACGAGATCAAATCCTATCAACCAACAAGTGGTAGCTCAGGGATTAATTCTTGGTTGTCCATAATTGGGTGTCCTTTAGGCCAGAATTGAGTGTCTTTTAGGCTCAGGACCTTGGCCCTAGGCTGGGCTAGGTGGGAGATACCTCGAGTTATAAAAAAAAATAAAAAATAATCCTATCAACCACTTTCACTTTTTTTGGATTCTTGCGGACTTCATACTTGTAATACAAACCATTCAATTATAATATATTAAGGCAAGGGTTTTGGGTTCAATTTTGATCATATTCCTTCAATTTTGGCTTTATTTTATTGAGCCTTGGTAAAAAGCTGAAAAATATAAAAAAAAATCAAGAGATAAGAGATTTGAACTAATGACCTATTGCCATTTAAATGAATCTAACCTAACCATCAATTCACACAACTATTATATGTAGTTATTTATCAAAAGAATCTCAAAATTATCTAGGTGGAGCAGGGACCTATCCACACGAGTTATGCCTGTGATTAGCACGGGTTATCGTGCTAGTTTGTTTATTGAAGTAATAAACCCCAAGATATTTAATTTAATTATCTTAATTTTTCATAAATTTTTGAAAGTTGTTAAAAATGTCAAAACAATTCAACTTCTAGATATAAGTTTTTGCACTTTTGTGGCTTTACAATTCATGATCCCAACCATTCAATATTCTCATATTGATGATAGCCTTCAAACATTCAGGTTGTAATCTTAAATCAGCAATAATTTTGAGAGATTTGTGAATTAATGTCCAAAACATCCAAATGGATTAAGACTGTTGTTTTTACTCATTTAAGCATGTTAAAATCTTGATTTTGACAAACGTTGTAATATGTTTCGTGTACATAACATTTGCATATGTAACATGTAAGTTAGTACAACTTGTGTTCCGGTCAAATGCTTAAAAGACAAACGGATGCTTATGGTAAAATGGGTTCCAACAAAAGACTTTGAAAGAGGCGAGAGTGAAGGAGGCTATAAGGTTGACTTATAGATGAGAACTTCACTTTCCTATGATTTAATTTACTGTAAAAATGGAATACATAGAGCTTCACAGTCAGTGATAGGAGTGAAGGATTATTAAAGAGGTGAACTTTGAGTGATATGAGGTGAGAGGAAAAGTATAAAAGGTGGCAATATAGATGGGGTCTTGACTTAATTACCTATGATTTGAATTACTAGG
The DNA here is from genome assembly GCA_012931725.1 of Litsea cubeba. Classification (NCBI taxonomy): domain Eukaryota; kingdom Viridiplantae; phylum Streptophyta; class Magnoliopsida; order Laurales; family Lauraceae; genus Litsea; species Litsea cubeba. Next base: position 23,555,302 of record CM022948.1, on the reverse strand, counting down.
GTGATGAATAGATTCTTATTTCCCATCTCCCTTGATTCATTTTCCATTAAATGGGAGGTTATTTGATGGTCATTTTTATATATTCACCTTTTATCTTCATTTCTAACTACCAATGGAATGAATTTCTATCTATTCAATTCCTATGTATTTTATGCAAACAAACTTGACTGATTCATTTTCCATCTCACTAATTCATTTTCATCAAGAGATCACTGATCAAGAAAACTTACATCTTGCCGACGAATTATATCATATGAGTAGCAGCCGAAGAGGAAAAAGTGAGCTGTTTTTCTTTCATCCTTCCATTTTCACAGAAAACAGGAGATTTTCTTTCATCCCTTTGGTCTTTACAGTTGGGAGGAAACTATTCTGATTTCTGAGGGTCCTTCGGGTCAGAAGGTTTTGCTGATGCACATGAGAATAATGGGGCCTGCTCATTTGGTGGGGTTTAGTGTTTGCTTGACTGTTGATTTGAGTGGGAGATATTTAAGGTCTTATCAGAGAAGTGTAGAAATTTTTATTGGGTTATCGAGGAAGCTAGAAAATTTTAAAGTCCAACTGGAGTTAGCAATTCCTAACCTGACCCACCAACCCCTACAGGTAATTCAGGGTTCGGGACCTCGGGTTGACAATTTTATATTATTGGGTTTGAGATCAGGTTGACACTTTGGACCCAATTAATATCCCAAGAAAAAAAAACCCAAAATTCTCCATCCCAGAATTTCCAAAGATAATAAACAATATTTGTGAAGATGCTTCCCAGATTATCTGAAAGGATTCCACATGAAAAGAGCTAAAAGTATATGCCATAATTTTGGGTCCATTTGACTACCATGCCATAAAAGCACACAGCCATAAGCCTGTCAGGTAATCAGCTTGGGTCTGTCCTACCCACAAACCAGATGGTTGTGTGAATTGTGGTCAGCCTTTGGTAAAAAAAGCTGAGACCTTTAGCAAATAAAATTTTAAGACTATGGAAGCCTTCAGATCCAGATCTCCCACCATTTAGATACACTCCCACAAAAACATTCCCGTGGTTTCAAATCAGAAAAAGAGATTAATGAATTGACAGAGAGCTTCAGCTTCCTACTAAATTATGTGTATGCAAGAATATCAGTAGTTCATTATCAGTAGTTAATGATGATTAATGAACTACCTACTTTTAACTTGGTTGGCATTCAATTTTACAGAGTTGTCAACAAAAAGGATCTTTTCTGGATGGAAAGGCCCAAGCTCCGAGTGAGATATCCAGCTCTGCCATCTAACTCGATCAGCAACAAGCTTTGCTTTTGTGATGACATCGACATGATCCCGAATTATGACAGCTCCTTCAGGCCTAAGAACACGGTCCATTTCAATGAAAACATCAAGAATGTCACACCTGCAAGAGGGGAAAAAAGTGGAATTAGTTTACAATGCAACTGCTCTTCACTCAATCATGAAATATAAAGAACGCAAATGCATCATGATACATTCATATGCTATTATATGCATGGCATCAAAAAGTGCTCATAATATAAAAGACAATATAATGTCTCTCAGAAGTACCTCTCACAAATTGCGTGAGATCTAAACCTCTTAAGTAGTGCATGCCATGGGAGGATGTGTGATGGAAAGTTCTCATTGTGGACATGATTTTGGGCAAAAATTATCTCAATCAGGTAATCACAACCATTTATTCAGAGGCCTTAAGATTTAACGATTTCTTAATTTACACTTCTAGGAAATTTAATCAAACAGTAGGTATAATTCAGATTAGGTCGAATTAGGGTGAGTGACAATTCATGGGGTATTAATGAGTGTGTGTGTGTGTGTGTGTGGGGGGGGGGGGGGGGGGGGTGGGTTGGGTTTAGATTTATCATGTGGGGTCCCTTATGGTGGTAAAAAAGATGCCTCTCAGCAATCTATGAGAGGTTCATCTTTGTAGAATGTAACCCAATATTCACATTGCTAACATCATACTACTTGATTATTGAGGTAATGAATAGGAACAAACAGAAAAAATATAACTTACTTTTCCATGTACATACTGAGTATACCATTTGCATGTATTAGGTCATATGTACGGGGGTATGTTGAGAAGGCCTCACACCTGCACAAGAAAGCAATGTTTTATAGTCGTAAAATCCTCACATAATAAAACACAAGATTTTCATTATGTCAGTAGTCAAAAGTGAAACAGATCTGGCAATTAATATAAAAAACATACGCATTATTTGGTCACTAGCATGGTATTCTGCAGCCATATATATCTACGCTAGTGCTAAAGGGCTTACCAGTCCATATATGTTCCAAGGAGGCCACGCTCATAGATGATGCCAAGAGTGTTGTTCTCCGCATCGGAAGGAACTACATTCATAACCCAAACTGGGTATTTGGACAGTGCTGCAGCAAAACCCCCTAAGCCAGCATTCATGTCCATGATGTTTCTGTATTTACCAGCACCGAGGGAACTCAAAACACTCCCATAGTGCGAAACTCTTTTCTTCCATAGCTCATTATCTTGATTGAAGTTTGTAACAGAAACCCCATTAATGTATCGATTCATGATCCTCGGTGGGGCAGTGTTCAATCTTTTAGGCCATTTCACTAAATCCCCTCCAGCCACTTGATTGAGGTCATTCACCTTTGGAAGAGGAGTAATACAGGCCTCCATCTTCTTGTACCTGTTGAGATCGTCAGACACGTCAGTGCAATCAAATTAACAGGTACTAACATGGAGATATTCAAAGAGAATGAAATATTCAAACAACTCTTAATAAATCAAATAAATTAATTGCATATTTGGGCCCACAATCAGGTCAGGATTCGGTCCACAGTGAGATCAGGTCTAACAAACTTGCTTGGGTCTGGTTTTGTGCCCATTGTGAACCTGATCATTGACATCCTTACTCAAGTGTGACAATATCAAGCTAGAACCAATAAACACACACTTGACTGGAGGTCCACATTCAATAATGCATTGCCACTGTTACAGCCTCGTCCAACTCAGAATGATATTTTTCGCTTTGGTCCACGTGCATGCGCGATGACTTCCCAGGCAGGGTCACCCATCTTGGTACTGCTGGAATGAATAAACACACACTTGACTGGTCGTCCACATTCAATAATGCATTGCCACCGTCACAGCCCCGCCCAACTCAACATGATATTTTCTGCTTTGGCCCACGTGCATGCGCACCCATCCTGGTACTGCTCCTGCCTGAGCATGCTTAACTTCGGAGTTCTTATGGGATCCATGGCCACATGACTTTAAAAACACATCATGTTGAGTTAAGACGGGGTTTGACTTATAAGTCCAGGGTCAGGACTAAGACATTTCCGATGAGTGACTTGGACAAAGCCTCACGGTGCTAACTGAAGCACTTCACCCTTACCCCTGCGGATTCTCCTTTCTTGGCTCACAGGATCACTTGACCTGGGCTTGCCTCAAGGGATTACCCAGGCGGTTTTGTTTGGGTGGGTGGGTGGGTGGGTGGGGGGGGGTCTCACAACCACAATGGATAAGCAGACCGGCCAACTTTTGGCAGGGAATCTATTATGCTGGGCCCTTCTTGATGGGCTTATTTTCTGCACATGCTGCATCCATCAACATCTAAGAAGCATTCAAGTCAAGAACAAAGGATAGCTGTTTCCAACAATTCGGTGTTTCCGCATTTTGGAAGAAAGCTAGGTCAAATATTAAAAATAAAAACAAATACAAAGAAAAGACAATTACCAAGCAGTATCAGGATCATTCACTGCACAGAAAGGAGGGGACTGCAAAATCTTTGATTTTTTAATGCAGTGAACATGATTGGTAGGCTTTCTCCATACTGCAATTGGGCCCCTCTCTGCTATCTTCTTCCAGCACAATCGCTTTGCAAGATCCTCTATACTGGCCTGCTCTTGCTCTAAGTCCTGAGGCTGTCTCTGCCAGCCCTTGTAATTGTGTCTCCAATCAATGGGAGGACCAGACAAAACCCAGTAACCACCAGGCCGCAGAACACGATCAATTTCCATCATGTATAGTCCATCTGAGCAAAAGAAATCAGAATCCGTTTAGAAAGCACATTTATATGGGAACACTGGGGGGAATGAGTTACTGTTGAAAAATGATCTTTTAGCAACGAGCTCAATCCTCTAGCACTAGCAAACAAATGCAATATATCAGTTCTGTGGCAATTGTAAGGTACATTGTGCATATGCATATAAAATTTGGCTAAGATAGATGGCACATAATATGCTAGAAACAGAAGGAAAGAGAAGAAATGAGAAATTTAAGGAAACATGTGTCACTCATTTTGAGGGTTGACCGTTTTATATAACCTCCAAGTGATTTATACAATCATGTATACTCACTTTGATTAGGGTGAAAGCTATTTGTCACTAAGTATTTCTATGATGCAATATTAGCATACATATGTACACATCAAAACAAAGATTCTATGATGCAATATTAGCATACATATGTACACATCAAAACAAAGATAGAACGACACTCTCCTCTTCATTCTCAGTGCTCCTCATGATAGTTATGTTACGCTCCTCTTTCTTACACTCCCCTGCAATGTAGCATTAGTTTACGAACAAGAAAGTCATGAAGAGCCTCGCACGTTGCATTGGTGAACAAATCCGCCAACTGATACTGTGATGATGATGTACAAACAAGATCTATCAATCCTTTAGAAACGTATTATCTGATTGAAAAAGACTCAAAACTCAATATGTTCCATCATCATCAAAGCTACATGAATTCTGTTTCTCCATTCCAATCAATATGTTCCACACAAGGATCAAAATAGCGGTCGCGCTACATAGCGGGCTATGATATCCATATACGGATATGGATACAGACACTCATATGGGGATCAAGGATATGACTCCTCACTTTTGAAAATCTAGGACACAGATACGGATACAAGTGTCCTAAATTTTTCTTTAGATCACTTTTGAATTAATGAAAGTATCATTGTTTTAGTCCCTTTCTAGCATTTTTAGGTGATAAGTAAAAATATTAAAAGAACTATATGAAATAATGGATGCTATAAGTAGGATATGTTAAACTTATTCCCTAGAAGTATTAGTGCAGTATCAAGTACAATACAAGTGTCGTATCGGTCCAATACGGATACGTTGGGCTTGTACAATTATCTGGGTATCATAGGTAGCAGGCGATATGTAACGGTTGCAGCGATACGTAGTGGCATAACTGTGTGAATTTTTTAAGTGGTCAAAATTTTTTTAATCTTGTGTAGCGGTCAATGTTGTGTTTTTGTAGTGATTTGGAACCATCTTAGGGTAGAGACAACTTTAGGAATGCTACTGAGGAGAAGAAATAGGAAAAACGGTCTTTTAAATGAAATCGTCTTGGCTCCACTAGGATTTAAACGGTAGCGCCGCTATTTTCAAAATAAGCATTGCGGCCTCAACCGCTACGGATAATGCGTAGCGGCCGCTATTTTGAACCATGGTTTCACATGTCCGCAATTTTAGGCAATCTTGGTAGCACTTTTATGATCATTCTAAAGTAGGGCGGTCCGAGCGGCCCCGATGGAAGAGACACAGAGTGCCTTCAAAGGTCATTGAAGCCAAACAATCTCACTAGAGGGAGAAGACATCAAATGATAGTAAACTTTAATAGAGGATTGGGAAATAATAAATTGATTTTTTTTCATTTCTACAATATGATTGATTAACAAGGATAATGAACCATCGCATAGTTCTACCCAATCAACATCTACATATCGTCATATCTTCAGGGGTTCTGAAACAAAATGATAGAAATTCTCACTGCATGTGAGATAGCAAAATGAGTTATCCAATAGTGAATAATGTAGGATCAAAGACAGGTTGATAGGGCTGCAAACATCTTCTGAAATTTCACATTAACCCTGGAGTGTCGACTGTAGAAGATAACGGGCCCAGCAGGCCCAACCCATGTACAAAGCCCACATGTGGGATATACTCAAATCTGTATAGGATAGGATTTAGTCCCTAATTTCTCTCCTTCTATGTATAGGATATGATTGATTTTTCCCATTCTTTTGTTATTCTGATTTGTATCTAATTTGTAGTCTTTACTTAATTAGAGCCTTGATTAAGGCATCATATCAATATATATAGAACAACCTACATGGATCTAACGGAGGACATGGCCCTAAACAGATTTGATTGGCGTCGTCAAATCCATATAGCCGACCCCACCTAGTGGGAAAAGGCTTGGTTTGGTTTGGTTTGGTTTGGTTTATCAATATATATAGAACTGTCGATGCTCTATAAAGCACGACCTTCTCTCCACTCTTCTTCTCATTCTTCTTCCTCCTTTTTATGATCTAACATGGAATCAGAGACATAATACCTTGGAGATCTCATCTACCTCGTCAAAGCAACACAGATCTATGTCTTCTGGAAGCAAAACGTAGGTGATAACCTACTGTTTCTTCACTGCGATCATAGTCGCCCACCTGCTATCATCTCAAAATCCACAAGTTTACTTCCAGCCTTGGTCGTCCATCTCTCCTTGTTATTTTGGAGATTTTTTCAGCATTTTTCAGAGATCAGAGGTAGGCGCTTTGATCCATCTTGTGATTATTCACTTTCTTTAAATAGTTTTCATCACAGCTGCACAAAATCCTTGATTCTAATCGGATCTGGATGAAACTTGTACTGCTGGAAAGGAAATTGGATACTAGTCTCTAGCTACTGATCTGATCCCCAATCAGATCCCTCTGTGGGCCCCACGCAAGGATCCCACCTCAATTTTTCAGTTCGTCTGGACTGTTTTAGTGCAATTTTTGCACTGTGTGTTTTGTTTCTGCTTGGAAGCCTCTGCTACTTCTCTGATCTCTTCTACTATTGCTGCTGTGTGCTGTTGATGCTGATTGTTACTGATTAAGGCTGATTAATCACCGATCAATCACCGATTAGTGCTGGCCCATGCACTATTAGTGCACTGTTAGGGTTGTTAAATGCTGTATTCACCTTTCATAGCAGATCAAACCATTCCTTTTTGGTTTGCGTGCTGATCTCTTCTCTCTACTACATTTTGATCATGGATAAATATGATGTTATCCCCGTTAAGTTTAATGGGCAGAATTATATGGCCTGATCCTTCCATCTAAAGAACTTCGTCGAAGGACAGAGGCTATTTGGTTATCTAGATGGAACAGTAACAAAACCTCCTACTCTGAGTACCACGGACACCAAAGCCGTAGCCACCTGGTCCAAGGTAAATGCCAAAGTTATTACTTGGATACTCAACTCTATTGACTCCTCCCTTGCCGTGGCTCTTCAAGCCTATACTATAGCAGCAGATATGTGGGCTCACCTCAAGAAGATCTACCATCAAACCAACAAAGCCCGAAAGTTTCACTTGGATAGTGAAATTGCTAAATTTACTCAAGGGGATAAATCTGTGCAGGAATATTTTAATGGCTTCCTCACCTTATGGACCGAACGGGATTCCAAGTTGATTCAGACAGTCTCTCCTGGCTTTCTATCCGAGGCTCTTAAACTTCAAGAAGAAACTTACATTAGCCAGTTCCTTATGAATCTTTGACCAAACTTTGAATCGGTTCGGTCTGCCCTCATGATCAGAGAACTGTCGGCTAATCTTGATACCAGCTTTCAAGCAGTCCTTCGCGAAGAACTTCGTCTCATCTCATAGTGGGCTATTATTGACGAACCGAAGGCCTTCCTCGCACCCCTTCCGGCTGACTCTGCTCTTCTAGCAACCCCCAATCCGAAGCTCACTCAATGCTATGAATGCAAAGACTTCAGTCATATCACCAAGAATTACCGCAAGAAGTTAGTTTGCCGATACTGCAAGCGGTTTGGTCATCTTATTGATGACTGCCGCAGCCTCCAGCGAAGAAATGAGTCGCAACCTAAGAAGCCTCCCTCCAATGTGCCAAGACAGAATATGCCTTCCGCATTCCAGGCCCATGCACCATCATCTGATGCAGGAAGCACTTCATCTGGGGCTGTATCCATGACTCCTGCTCAGATTCAAGAACTGATCCAGAGCACGGTTACCTCTGCATATACGTCTATGGGCTTATCTGGCAGTCAGTACCAAACTCATTCTCATATAGCATGTTAATGTTGGTGTTCCAAGCCCAAACTCGCAGGCCCATTTAGGCCCATTCATTATATATGTATCATTAGTCAAAGCCTCATGTACATACTAAGTTTGTTAGCTAATTGTTAGGATCTAGATTTGATATGATTGATTGTAATTAGAGCAGCTAATTGTTAGGATCTAGATTTGATATGATTGATTGTAAATTGATTGTAATTAGGGATTCAGCCCCTAATTATATGAAACATAGTCGATCCTCATGGCAGGACATTCAACTCATTCATTCTGTTTCCATCTCTCAATTTGACATGGTATCAGAGCCTGGTCAATCATCTGTGATCATCTCCTAGTCGTCTTCCAAGCTTTGGAAGCCATTGATTTTCTTTGATCATCCCTGATCATCTCAGTTCAGGAGTGGCCCACAAGTGATCATCATCAGTTGCTTCTGCTAGTCATCTTCCAGGATCTGGAAGCCTTTCAGAGCTTCTTCTTTCACTCTGATCATCCCTTTCAGAGCTTCTTCTTTCACTCTGATCATCCAGATGTGGTCCTGATCAACTCAGATTCAGACGTGGCCCACCTGTGATCATAATCACCATATCAGCGGAATCACCCATCTTGGTCATCTGGTGATCTACTATTTTATGATGATTTTTTCAAGATTTATGGCTCATCAGAGGTAGGCCATCTATCATTTTCTCTGTGGGCCCCACGTGGTCATCTCAATCTCAGATCTTGGCTTGAGCTTTTGTTGCTCATTCTGTTGGTTGTTACATATGGAGAAATCTGAAATTAACTTAATCAAGTTTAATGGCAAAAATTATCCATCTTGGTCCTTTCAATTGGAACTTTACTTAGAGGGTAAGGAATTATGGGGCCATATCTCTGGAACTGATCCACAACCAATAGAAGATGAGAAGAAAATTGTGTCATGGAACACAAAAGATGCTAAGATCAAATCTTGGATTCTTGGGTCCATGGAACCACGATTTTTCATGAATTTAAAACCATACAAAACTGCCAAAGATATGTGGGCCTATCTTCAAAAGGTGTATCATCAGGGGAATTATGCCAGACAGTATCAGTTGGAATTTGAAATTGCAAATTATATGCAAGGGTCTTCTTCCATTCAAGAATATTATTCTGGTTTTCAGAATTTGTGGACAGAATTAAATGAAATCAAATATGCCAATATTTCTGCTCAAGCTCTTCCCGAATTGCAAGTAATACTAGCAACTAGTCATCGGGATCAATTTCTTATGAAATTAAGACCTCAGTATGAATCACTCAGATCTAATCTCATGAGTAGGGTCCCTTCTCCTTCACTGTGACTGTCTCAATGAATTACTGCGAGAGGAACAGAGACAATTGACGCAATCTGGTGTGCTCCACCAAGCTAGTCCGGGTGCTATTGATGTTGCCTATAGTGTACCCACTGCCTTTCAATCACCGAAAAAATCAGTCAATGTTACTTATTCTTCCAAGGGGAAGCAACCGAATAGAGATATGAGTAAAGTGCAGTGCTTCAAGTGTCAAACTTTCGGCCATTATGCAAATCAGTGCAAGCAGTGGATCTGCAATTATTGCAAAGCATCTGGACATTCAATCAATGAATGCCGCAAACGTCCTCAAAACAGAAATCCGAAAGTTTACCAGGCGATTACTGCTACTGGCACTATTGATTCATCTTCCACATCTTCTTCGGCACCTGCTTCTGCTGCTCCAGTCTCCCCTGAAATGATCCAACAGATGATTCTCCAGGCCTTTTCCACTCTTGGTATATCTGGTAAAAATCAATCTCCCTCTCACTGGTATTTTGATTCTGGTGCCTCCAATCATATGACATCATCCTCCAAAAACTTCTCCAAAATTAAACCATATGATGGACAGATTCAGGTCCATGCTGCTAATGGTACCACTATACCAATTACATATGTTGGTGATATTTCTCATTCTCTACCTTTACATGACGTTTTTTGTTCCAAAAATCTTTCTACCAATTTAATCTCTGTTGGTCAATTGGTTGATAATAACTGCAATGTTTGTTTTTCCTCCTCTGGTTGTGTGGTGCAGGATCAGGAGACGGAGAAGGTAATAGTGAAGGGGCCTAAGTGTGGGCGTTTGTTTCCTCTTCACATAGTAACACCAAATCCAGATATGTCTTTGTTTGCTTTTTCAGTTGTCTCTAGGAATAACGTGCAGTTGTGGCACAATAGATTAGGCCATCCCAATTCAATCATTTTGTTATCTTTGTTAAATTCTGGTCATATTAATAAAATGAAGTTTTTATCATCAGATGTTGCTCTTGATTGCACCACTTGTAAGCTGGGTAAAAGTAAAACTTTGCCTTTTCCATTACATGTCTCTTCTGCTACCCAAAGTTTTGATTTAATACATAGTGATGTTTGGGGTGTTGCACCAATTATTTCTCATTCACAGTATAAGTATTTCGTAACTTTCATTGATGATTATAGCCGGTTTACATGGATTTATTTTCTACATGCCAAATCTGAAGTCTTTGATGTATTTAAAAAGTTCTTGAATTATGTTTAAAATCAATTTTCAACATGTATTAAGGTTCTTCGAACCGACTCAGGGGGGGAATATGTGTCCAAACAATTTCAGGAATTTTTACAAGACAGGGATTATATCCCAACGGACTTGTCCCTATACTCCCCAAAGAATGGTGTGGCAGAACGAAAAAATCGTCATCTTCTAGACATGGTCAGATGTTTATTATTAGAATCCTCCGTTCCACCTAGATTTTGGCCAGAAGCTTTAACCACTGCTACTCATATCATCAACCGACTTCCTTCTCCAAAACTTCAAAACACATCTCCACATTTTCGTCTTTTCAAAACTGAACCACAATACACAAATTTCCACACTTTTGGTTGTGTTTGTTTTGTTCATCTTCCCACACATGAACGATCCAAGTTATCCGCACAATCTATAAAATGTGCCTTCCTTGGTTATGCTTCCCACTAAAAAGGTTTTGTTTGTTATGACCCCACCTCCAAGCGTCTTCGCATTTCTAGGAATGTTATTTTTTTTAACATCAGTACCTTTTTCAGTCTTATCCTGATTCATCTCCAGAAATCTCCTTTTCTAAAGTACCATCCTTTGATGATGAATGTCTTCCTTCCCCTTTGCGATTTCATCCGGACAAGGTGTATACTCGTCGACAAAGAACAAATGCCACTACTTTGCCTCTTTTGCAAGAACTAGTCCCGAATCCTGCTCCAGCATCATCTTCACCTCAACTTGATATTCGTCGTTCTGCTCGTATATCTCGTCCACCGGATAGATACGGCTTCTCTCATTCTTCATATTTTGCTACTTCATCCTCTGTATCCATTCCTACTTTTTATTCACAAGCAGCAAAACAGGAGTGTTGGAGACAGGCTATGGAAGAAGAACTTAGTGCTCTACAGCAGAACCAAACCTGGGTTACTGTTCCCTGTCCAGCTTCGGTGAAACCTATTGGGAGTAAATGGGTTTACTCTATCAAATTAAAGGCAGATGGTACTTTGGATAGATACAAAGCTAGGCTTGTGGCCCTTGGCAACCGACATGAATATGGCATTGACTACGAAGAAACTTTTGCGCCTGTTGCAAAAATGACTACTGTTCGCACCATCCTTGCCATAGCTGCATCTCAATCCTGGCCTCTTTTTCAATTTGATGTGAAAAACGCATTTCTTCATGGTGATCTTAAAGAGGAAGTTTACATGCGATTGCCTCAAGGTTTCCCAAAACCATCAGAAGATCAAGTTGCTCTTCTGAAACGATCATTGTATGGGCTAAAACAAGCACCACGAGCATGGTTTGACAAATTCAAAGATGCTTTACTCAAGCTACAGTTTCAGCAGAGTCCTTATGATCCATCGTTGTTTTTGCATCACATATCAACAGGAATCACCATTCTTCTCGTCTATGTAGACGATATCATCATCACTGGCACAGATACAGCCACGATTTGGGCCCTCTGTAATATTTTTTGGGATTGGAAGTTCATCACTCTGAGAAGGGGTTGATTTTACATCAACATAAGTATACTATGGATTTAATTGAATCCGCAGGTTTGTCAAACTCCACACCAGTGGATACTCCTCTGGAACTGAATCTTAAACTCCATAGTGACAGTGGTGATCCCCTTTCTGATCCGACGTATTATCGTCAGCTTGTCGGTAGTCTTATATATTTGACTACTACTCAGCCTGACATCAGTTATGCAGTCAACTTGATGAGTTAGTATATGACCAAGCCCCATCATCTTCATTTAGCAGCCGTTCGACGTATTATTCGTTATCTTCTTGGCACTTCTCACAGAGGCTTGTTTTTTCCTGTTGGCTCTCAGATGACCTTGTCTGCATATTCTGATGCGGATTGGGCAGGTTTTCCTGATACTCGTAGGTCCACCACGGGCTGGTGCATGTTCTTAGGTGCACTTATTTCATGGAAAGTGAAGAAACAGGACAGAGTTTCAAAATCATCAACTGAGGCAGAATACCGGGCCATGTCTGCCGCATGCTCAGAAATTATATGGCTTCGTGGTCTTCTTGAGGAACTGGGTTTTTCTCAAAAATCTCCCACACCATTACATGCGGACAACACCAGTGCCATTCGGATTACTGAAAATCCAGTATTTCATGAGAGAACTAAACACATCGAGGTGGCTTGCCATTTTATCAAGGGTGAATATCTACGCAATGTTATTTCCCTCCCGTTCATCTCCTCAAGCCTCCAGACTGCTGATATTTTTACCAAAGCACTTCCTCGACCACGTCATCAATTCTTGGCTGACAAATTGATGCTTGTTGACTCATCAGCATCAATTTGAGGGGGGGTGTTAATGTTGGTGTTCCAAGCCCAAACTCGCAGGCCCATTTAGGCCCATTCATTATATATGTATCATTAGTCAAAGCCTCATGTACATACTAAGTTTGTTAGCTAATTGTTAGGATCTAGATTTGATATGATTGATTGTAATTAGAGCAGCTAATTGTTAGGATCTAGATTTGATATGATTGATTGTAAATTGATTGTAATTAGGGATTCAACCCCTATTTATATGAAACATAGTCGATCCTCATGGGAGGACATTCAGCTCATTCATTCAGTTTCCATCTATCAATTTGTCATAGCATCTCCTGCTTTTCATTCCTCTGCCTCTCTTTCTTCTCCTATTACCTCTTCTACATGGTTTTTAGATTTAGGAGCCTCCAATCACATGACATCTGTAGAACATAGCTTTACATAGTCCTATCCGTACCTTGAAAAAGAGAAAATAACCACTGCTGATGGTGATCAAATATTCATTTCGGGAGTTGGTACCATTACTTTATCTAGTGTGTCTGGCCAGTCCATCACCCTTCCCAATATTTACTTTGTTCCAAAATTATCAGCCAATCTTCTTTCTGTAGGACAACTTATTGATGATGGCTATCGTGTTCACTTTTCCTCCTCTGGTTATGTTATACAGGGGCGACAAACTGGGAAGGTGATCGCGACGGGGAATAAACACGGGTGCCTGTTCTTGTTGGACATTGGACATCATTCCTTCTTTGCTTCTTCTAATGTCAATAAATTGTAGACTGTTTGGCATAAACGTCTTGGTCATGTGAACAATGCACATTTACTTTCCTTGTTTAAATTTGGTTGTTTGGATTCTACTATTAATAATAAAATGATGTCTTCTTTATCTCAATCTAAATGTGAAACTAGTTGCTCAAGTAAAAGTCGTATTTTGCCATTTTCTGTTCATAATGCTCGTACTTTGGCATCATTTGACATTATTCATTCAGATGTTTGGGCAATTGCTCCTACCTCGAGTAGGACAGGATTTAAATGCTATGTGACCTTTATTGATGACCATTCTCGTCATACTTGGATTTACTTTATGCGCATGAAATCTGAAGTCTTCTCCATTTTTCAAAAATTTTATAACATGGTCCAAACCCAATTTCAGAAGCAATCAAAATTCTTCGATCATATTCCGGTGGAGAATACATGTCTCATGAATTCTCTGCCTTCCTTTCTGATAAAGGAATTATTCACCAAAAAACTTGTCCGCATACTCCTCGGCAAAATGGGATTGCAGAAAGAAAGAACAGACATATTCTTGAAACCGTTCGTACTTTGTTGATTGCATCCTTAGTCCCTCCTAAATTTTGGTGTGATGCTGCACAGACTGCTGTGTATCTTATCAACCGTTTTCCTAGCACTGTTCTAGGCAAGACTACTCCTTACGAAGTTCTCTTTGGTCAAACCCCTTCATACTCTCACTTACGTGTTTTTGGTTGCCTGTGTTTTGTTCATCTTCCTCCTATTGAGCGCACAAAGTTATCTCCACAGGCTGCTAAATGCATCTTTTTGGGTTACAGTAATGAACACAAAGGGTTTTTGTGTTATGATCAATTGGAAAAACAAATGCGCATCTCTCGTAATGTTATTTTCTTGGAACATATTCCCTTCTTTTCTTTACATTTGGATAGTCATCCTATTGCTGTATCCTATATGCCACAATTCTCGGAGTCTACTTCTCCTTCACCTCTTCCCAAAGTCTATGTCCGACGAAACAAGGACCCTCCTCTGGCGACTCCCTCTCCTGATCCTCTCCCAGCGCCGCCTATTGAGTCTTCAGATAATGATACTTCTTCTGATAGCACCATTTCTCTGTGACGCGCTAGTCGTCCTTTGTTGCCCCTAACCGCTATGGATTTCCTGCTCTTTTTACTTTCGTAGATAGTACTCCTATACCCACCTTATATTCACATGCCTCAAAGGTTGCTTATTGGCAGGATGCTATGACTGAGGAATTAGTTGCTCTTGAAGCCAACCAAACATGGGAATTGGTACCGGCCCCGAATGGAGCCTCTGTGATTGGCAGCAAATTGATATACTCTGTCAAAGTACACTCTGATGGAGTCTTGAACGCTACAAAGCCAGATTGGTTGCACGGGGATATAAGCAGGAATATGAAATTGACTATGAGGAAACATTTGCACCAGTGGCGAAAATGACCACCGTTCGTACTCTTCTGTGTCGCGGCAGCCCGCAACTGGCCTTTATGGCAAAATGGACGTAAAAAACGCTTTTCTACATGGGGACTTGCACGAGACTGTTTATTTAAAACCTCCACTAGGATATGCTTGTCCTCCAAAGCATGTGTGCAAATTGAGGAAAGCTCTTTATGGGCTTAAACAAGCTCCCCGGGCTTGGTTTGATAAGTTCCGGGCAGCAATCCTTTAAGCCAGATTTCGTCAGATTCACTTTGATAGTTCCCTCTTCCTAAGATGGACATCGAAGGGCTACACATTCCTCCTAGTCTATGTTGATGACATGATTATCAGTGGAAATGATACTGCCGGCATTATGGATCTCAAACATCACCTTACTCACCACTTCTGAATGAAGGATCTTGGTCCTCTCAAATACTTTCTGGGGCTTGAGTTTGTGCGTAACAAATCAGGCATTAGGGCCCTTCAACACAAATATGCAACAGACTTGATCACGTCAGCCAAGCTTAATGATGCTCACACTTTTGATACGCCTTTGGAATTGAACAACAAAATCAGTTCCGATGATGGCACTCCCCTGGATGATCCATCTGTTTTCCGGCGGATAGTTGGTAGTTTGCTCTACTTAACTATGACTCGGCCGGATATTTCTCATGCAGTTCATACGGTAAGTCAGTTTGTTAGCAATCCCCACAAACCGCACCTTGCTGCTGCGTTACGCATCCTCCGCTATGTTAAAGGAACTCTTCATCATGGTCTCTTCTTCCCTTCTGATACTTCTCTGCAATTATCAGCTGATGCGGATGCTGACTGGGCTGGCTGTCTGGACTCTCGGATGTCTATTACTGGCTGGTGTATGTTTTTTAGAAAATCTTTGATTTCATGGAAGTACAAGAAGCAAACCACTGTCTCAAAGTCTTCTGCTGAGGCAGAATATCGGGCGATGTCCTCCGCCAGTGCTGAAATTATCTAGCTCTGCCGCCTTCTGTGTGAAGTGGGTATTCTTGTTGGTAGTTCCACACCTCTCCATGGGGACAATACTGGTGCTACCAGAATTGCCAACCCGGTCTTCCATGAAAGAACAAAGCACATTGAGATTGACTGTCACTTCATCCATCAACATGTCGTTACTGAGAAGATAACTCTGCCTCATGTCTCTTCTTTTAACCAGTTGGTGGATATCTTCACCAAAGCACTTCCCAAACAGCGTCATCATGATCTAACTAGCAGATTGATGTTTTCAATCTTACCACATCATTTGAGGGGGAGTGTAGAAGATAACAGGCCCAGCCCATGTACAAAGCCCACACGAGGGACATACTCAAATTTGTATAGGATAGGATTTAGTCCCTAATTTCTCTCCTTCTATGTATAGGATATGATTGATTCTTTCCATTCTTTTGTTATCCTGATTTGTATCTAATTTGTAATCTTTACTTAATTAGAGCCTTGATTAAGGCATCATATCAATTTATATAGAACTGTTGATGCTCTGTAAAGTACGACCTTCTCTCCACTCTTCTTCTTCTCATTCTTCTTCCTCCTTATGATCTAACATCGACAGTTTACCTGCCTACAAGATGGGCTAAAGAGATGAGATCCTCAGTATACTTGTCTTGACCAATCAGAATGACTTTGTTAGAGATATACACCCTAACGATATGGAAGAAACCAAGATCTCCCATTTTCTATGACTCCTGAAGATTGTCCTCCAAACCTTGCATTCCCAACAAATCATTGACAAAAATGATGCCCTAAAAAATAGGAAGAAACCAAGATTTTCCCTTTTGCATGATTACAGAAGATAGTCCTTCAAATCTTGCATTCCCAACAAATCATCAAAAAAGATGATAGCATCATCAACATAAATCAACAAAGTAGTTTGTCCTTCTGGAGTGATCCAAATGAACAAGCTTTTCCTTACTCAAACCTAGGTTAATTTAAGTTGATGGTATCATCAACATAAATAAAGTATGACTTCCATATCCTCTTTCGATAAAGCCATCTTTGATGATAGCAGATCACAATTTTCAAACCAAGCATATGGTCCGTTCTAAACTAGTGATTTGTTCAGACAACAAACGAAGTTATAACTAATAAGTCACAAAAATATCTAGGTGGAGGGGACATGTAGCTGGTTTCACAAAGATCAATAAGAACACATTTTTAACATCCACCTGTGGCAATATAGACAAAACTGTTGTTATTTGGGGGCTGGAGCAAATGTCTTGTCACAAACGGGCTTTGTATCTATTCTTAGAGTCATTCAACTTAACCTTAATAGGATACACCTATCTTCTAGCAATGATTTAACCATCATCATTAAAACAAAACCCCATGTCTGCTCGCTTTTAGAGACAACAGTTCCTCCATCATATGGCATGTTGCAAGCATTCTTTCTTGTATTGCACGTTTATAAACTAGCTAGAGTAGACAGAAAGCGTTTGGTAATAAAGAGAAAAAAATCCATATATCAAAGGAAAATCCAAAATTTTCAGGAGGCTTGGAAACACTCAGAACATGGCAAAGCAGTGGAAGATGGTAAAGCAATGGAGACGCAACCATGCTAGAAGGATCCTCCAAAGAGGACGAAGGACAATCTGGCAAACCAAGAGTGTAAAAAAATGAGTATGACTTGATGTCTGACCTCATGGAACATAGAATTCTCCATATTGTCCCTGATAATTAAGGGCCTGTTTTTTTGCATAGAATGCATAGGAATACATGTTCAAATGAGCTCCACTGCAGGATTATTCAAGATATGAGAGGTGAAGGATATGAGGAGAGTAGGGAACAATATAAGGTAGAAATGTAGATCCTCCAATTTCCTAGGATGTGAATTACTAGGGTGATGGCTGGGTATTCATCTCCCTTTATTCAATTTCCATTTAAGGGAAGTTATCGATGGTCATTTTTGGATATTAACTTGTGATTCTTCATTTTTAACCACTTCCAAAAATACAATGTCTTAGAATTCCTTGGAATTTAATTACATTAAACAAACAGGCCCTAAAAGATGCAGATGCTGGATCTTGAGATACTAGAAGATGAGAGATCTAAGAAACCTTGACATTGATCAGAGACACGAGGAGAAATATACTTTCCCTTTAAAACGTCACAAAATATACATACATCATGCAAAATGATCATATCAACAGAACCCTTCTCATTCATCAGAATTTCCAAGTAGAGTACATTTGGCAGCTTGAGCTATACATTTGGTTTGTTCATGTGTAGGGATGCGAACAAAGAAGAGAACCAAACACAAGCGAAGAGTAATTAGGTTGAGTGGCAAAAAGGAGACACAAGGATATTTACTACCTAAAACTTTGGTGGGTAACTTATCATGTATGAGGTGAATCTTTTTATGAGTAGCTTCACAATAAAAAGTAGTAGGGAGTAGGGACATTTGATTCAGGAAAGAGGGTTTCACATGTTTCAAGAATTTGTCAATTCTTTCATCCAGCAATGCCACTCTGGCTTAAACTATTCCCACCCGCAACGCAGAGTCAGAGAGTGAAATATGGATTTTTTCTATTTTTTTAAATTGAACTAGCATCATGTTATAAAATGTTTTATACACACAACAATTAGGTAGAACAGATGGTTTCCTCTTTCCTAGAAGGTAATTTAGTTGAACCCCTGAAATCAGAGTTCTCCCAAACCAAAGGCTGAACTTCATAGTTACACACGCAGCCATGTTGCAACACACTGAGATTGGAAACCACGTTATGGGTGGTATGTTCCTAATCTCTTCCTTCCATTCCAATTCGTTGTGGGCATGAATAAAGGTACTGATTTGGAATGAAGTCATGAAAATAAAAATAAAAAAAGACCACATGATCTTACCATTTTAATTTTTGGAACATAAATAAGTACCCCTGAAGTTTCACCTTCATCGTCCTGACATTCATGATTAAACCATGCTTTAAACAATCAACAGCTTCCCAGTAATGATGTCTAAGTACCTTTACGATCTCACGAAATGAGAGTAGCAAAAAGATCCCACAGCCTTACCATTTCATCAAAACAAGGTGCATAAACTAACAGAAAAGAGGCATTTTGTCTTTTTACAGCTTAATGAAAATAAACTATTTAAAGCTCCCCTACAAACAAAAGGCGTGCTTGCACAAAGCAGAATTTAGCTTACCATAACCAGTCCATTGGACTAGACATCGTGAACAGTGAGCCATATCAAATGACCTCGATGGATATGGTAGCCTGTAGGTGCTGAGTACTCCCAGAATTGCTGGTAGTCCACGTTCCAGGGCGAACTGCACTTGAGCTTCATGTATATCTCTTGGTGCAACCGACATCGTCAAAATGTTAAAATTCGTCAATTGGGCGCCAAAGCTTGCAACCTAAAGAAATGTTACTTTAATCCCCTGATATGGAATTAATTTAGGAGACTATGAAGTTGGAGACTTATCAGGAAGAGGTAGGAGATCAATCAAAATGATTGTAGCATCAGTCATGACTGCATGAATAGCATTATTATAGATGGAAAAACAATATTTATTACAATTACAAACCAATATTATCACAATTGCAAAGATATAGATATAGCAGACCCATCGGGTATCTGTATCTTCACAACAATCACATAAAAATTAGTTGAAGATTGACAATCCGTGGCAGGGAGCTAGAGAATTGAAAACTCCAAGCATTGTACATGAGCTAAACTAGCCAAATAGTTACAATTCCTTTTTCTGGTCTGGCACTAACATTCGAATGTTGGTGTAGATTTATTGTGAGAAGTGTTGCAAAGTTATTAATCTCAGGACACAAACAAGGCAACTCAACTGCTTTTATTGAGATGCTGAAGAGAATTGGTTTCAGTCAGGTATATTGCATAATTCCTTGAAGGGGGAAAAAAGCTTGACAGGCCCTGGCTAAATAACTCAATCTTTCTAAATCCACTCAAGTTTAATAAGGTTTTTGAACCTTTCAACCACTACTTTTCAGCACAAAAGAATGGCTTGTATGAAGGAATAGCAATGTAAATAGGTCATGTTTTCAAAATCATAATCCCCACACAAGTGGCAAACAAAAGGCATCCAATCCAAGTAGCAAATGCTAATTCTGGATGAGGGAATGGATTTCAATGCTTTTCCTTATTCGGCCCTTTAAAAATGAGCAAGTCTTCTTTTTCATCTTGGTTTAATTCATGACCATCGTAAACCCAATGAAACCAAAATGTCAACTCAAAATAGACAGTGTCAATTCAAACAGACATGGTTAAAAACATATTAAAAGACATAAATAATAAAAGATAATACCAAGCTTTCATCTTGTCCTAGGTTACCCTAAATGTAACAGACCCAGCAGTAGACCTAGTGCAAAATTAGCTAAATCAAATTGATGCAAAAGAAACTCATTGAAACAAGAGAAACAACATTATAAGAACCTTTCATCTTCACTGAGCCAAAGACAATGGAATTGTAGAACAAAATGCACAACTCGAATCAAAGATAAATATAAGAACCTATGGGTCTGGGGTAGAAAAGGTGAAAACAAATATCTTATCTGGTGTGACCTCACATTGCCAAGCAGATGCGGGAACAGACTATCATTGATCGTGGCAATTGCCGTTTGGGTGCATTTAACACAGGAATCAGCCACTGTCTTTCTGATAGTGATCTGGGGTGGGAAAGGCAAAAAACAGTATCCCCCAATTGCTTGTCTCTGATTTTAAGTGGATGAGGAAACAAGTAACAAAAGTTTGGCAAAATTTGGGATTCATTTGGGGCAGGTGCCAATACTGTTTTCTGATAATGAATGCAGAGAGGTGGCAAAACAATGTTGTCTATGATTTCTAAAACACACTTTGGACCAGAAAACCATCCATTCCAGTAAAACATTTACTTTGCTAAAAAGAATAGTGCATCCAAATGCACCCAGCTAACAGTCTTATATTTTTTGTTTTAACAAGCACAACAGATTCAAAAATATTCAAGCGTAAAAGAAATCAAGCAAAAGTAAATTAAAATAAAGACCAAAATACACGATTAAAAATAAGAAAGAGAAAGCATTGAAACTCTATCAGCCCACCTACATGGATTGGATAAGAGAAAGAGGATTGTATTATAAACAGTTCCAGTGATCTTTTGTGATTCTCTCATCACAAAGAAGAAATCTAAATGGAAAAACAAAATCAGCTAACACCCAAATGTTTGTTTTAACGCATCCCCAATTCACTTACAGTTCTAATATTCTAGCAAATGGATGCATCTCCAGTCTCCACCCCTGAGGCCTTGAATCATTAAAAATGTTGAAACCAGAGACGATACTGAGTACAAAATGAGCTGTCTATACTTTTCCATCCCGCCCAAAACCATTACTCAATTTTGGTTTGGGGTGGAAAATAAATAGCAAAGCAAACAACATCCACCCTAATATTAATGAGTAGCCCCAAAAACAAACAATGGAGGGATAGATAAACCATAACCATCCATTCTGCATACATATTAGATTTTTAGCTGCTTCCAAACACACCCCAAACAAGAATCCATAAATCAAATACAGAGAACAAAACACCAAATTCACTCACCCCACAACCAATATCAAGAACAGTCCTCACATCCCCTGTCCTCAACGGCACAATCTGCGCAAGCTGATCGACATACCCCTTCACCCCACTAGGAAAAGACGTCCCACCGCCCGGAAAAACCAACCGATCCCCTTCCAATCTGACCCAATTCTGCTTCTTCTTGCTCTCAGTCAACCTCTTATAAGGCACATTAGCAACCAAGCGAATTCTCTGCTTTTTGGCCATGGGACCGGCGTCCGGTACCCCTCAGGCCTCGGAATTAAGCACCTCACCCTCTCATCGCCTTCCGGGCAGTGCCTCTCCCTGTGAAGCATTTGGGACATCTCGAATTGCCGCTCTCGAACTGGGTCTTGACATGGGCAGTAATCAGTGAAGTTTTTTGGGCAGAATTCAATCGGTTTGAGGTCAAAATTGGAACTTGGAGTGAGAGATGCAGCGTGGTGGGATTCAAAGTCTAAGATTACAGAAGGGTGTTGTGAAGTGGAGAGATTGGGATGAAGGCAGTTTGGGGTTGAATATGGGTCAGGTATGAAGATGATTTTTGAGTTCTGGTAAAAACCAATGAAGTAGGAGATTGAACAGAGAAAGGTAGTGAGGAGGAGGCATGAGATTGCACCTCTATGAGAGGTCAGAAAGAGAAAAGGTAGTGTTCTGGCCATCTTGGTTTGTTTTCAAAGATGGGTGTTTGGAGAAGATGATGAGAAATTGAAGGGGTTGTTTTTGATTCCTTCTTGGGATTGCTGTAACAGGAGAAGTTTTCCAAGATCGGATTTGTTTGTGTATTTTTCTTATCTCTTTCTCTTGGCCTTTTGTGAGTTGTTTTATGCTTTTGACGAGGATCAAGTGTGGAAGAATAGTACAAATGGGAGAAAACTAAGAACCAAAGACTGTTGCCGGGAAGCAGAGAGGATTATTTGAATGATGTGATAGTTAATGGGTGTTTTTTTGTCTGTTTTGCTAGCAGTCCATGTGGGATTGTGGGTTACAGATTTGCCATGGTTTAGCAAATCCTTAAACTGGAAAAAAAAAATTCAGAATTTGAAACGTTTCCAGTTTGCTGAGGAATTTTTGCGTTGCACAAATGTGTTCATAGCCCGTTGTTCTAGCTGAATCTTGGACAAGAATTTCTCGGTGTGTTGGTTTTTTTTTTTTTTTTAAAGATATGATATGATGGTTTTGTCCCTTAACATCTACAAATGTCATGTTTATTTGTAAGACTTTTAAATTTTCTACCCCTGAAAGGTTTCAAATGACCTTTCAAATTTATATAATTTTAGCTTCTTTGTGTTTTTTGTGAAATTTATGGATGCTCAACTATAAAGGGAGTTTCATGAATGCTCATTTGGGAATCTCTAGATGATCAAGTACAATGAGAGATTTAGGAATTCCACTCTATTCAAAAATTCAAAAATTTTCCAGATCAGAATTTCTTGAAGTTAGCTGAATTTCTAGTCGGACATAGGTTGTTTGAGAATTCCGAAATTGCTGTAAAAAATACAATGTTCTTTTTTACTATAATTCAAGTATTCTAAAGTATTGTCGAATTCCAGGATTTTCAAATGTCTCTATGTAGTGGATTTGAAATCCCACAACCCAAAGCATTCTGGATTTCTCCCACAGATGGAATTTTAAGTGATGAGAAGACGGTCTTTGGTTTTCACAATAGTCATCTCCATTTTCGATTCTCAAGCCACGGCAACAGAACGGGAAGTTTGAATGATGTATTTTGCAATTAAGTGGGTCCATATGTGTATTATAGAGTATATATATTGGTGGGCAATTTACAGTCGAATTTATATGTGAATAATACATATAAGACTTGAATTTCAGTTAGAAATTCTTCTACCTATGAAACAAGGAATTTATGGAAATATGAAATTCAGAAATTCTCAGACAAAAATTCCGGCCATGAATGAAACAAGGAATTCAGAAATTCCATAATTCAATAACATTTCAAATTTGAGCATTTGAAATTCCTAGATAACCGCCAAGATACATTTATCTAACAAAATGATTTTATGATTGAGAGGGGACTACTTGTTTTGATTCTCCGTGCAACCGGCCCACTCTATTTTTGTTTGGTACATCACTTTTTTCATAATGCAATTTTTTTTTTAAAAAAATCTTCCTCACAAGAGAGGATTTCAATTTCTCATGGATTGGGACATGAATTAGGGGAGACCTCAATATGAAATGATATCATCGTTACCTTTAGATCCTATAATTAAGTTTACAGGCTATGAATCATGCAAATAAATTGTGAGAAAAAACATCAGTGAATTGTGCATGTACATCAGTCTGAAATTAAGACTACTTCTTCGTGAATTGATTAGATGGATTCTAGGTAAAATATATATATATATATATGGGGAGTATTCAAGTGCATCCATCCCTCACCATTTTGGTGAGGGACACTCTCCTTTTGGGAAGTGTCATGTACAAAAAGGGGAGTATATGTACTTGACACTCCCCTTTTTGTACATGACACTTCCCAAAAGGGGAATGTCCCTCACCAAAATGGTGAGGGATGGATGTACTTGATCACCTATATATATATATATATATATATATGTTTAAACAAAGGAAAGTTGGCAACAAAATAAATTAAAAATAATAAGCTGGCTTGGACGTTAAGTTTATAGAACTCACTTACCTCGGTAGCAGTAGTGCATGTGATTGAACTCTACTTGCATCTTTTATACCCTGGAAAAAGCCTTGGGCTGCTATATCAGTGTATCTACCAATATATATGCACAGTTTTTATTTGTATTTTTGGGATTTAGGAAAAAAAAAACAGAGAGAGAGACCTGACAATTTAAGAGAGGATTCAAACACTTTGTAATGATAGCATATCCGCTTTTTTACTTTTTACGTCATCTTCGATAAATTTGCCTCCATTCATTGATATTACACAACGTAGATTATTCATTAATCTTGTGGACTCCTTATGAAATGTCTGGATCCTAGTTCTTTGATAGAGACCTTGTTGTTGATATCATTCAGAATAACTCCTGGCTCATCCCAGATCATCTCCCGGCTGAGCTTAAGGAATTCCTTCACCATACTAATAGCCTAATGTCAATTGGTGGTAATGCAGCTCCTGACATCTTGTCATGGCTAAGCAACTCCACGAGCGCCCTCTCTCTCAAAGAAGCTTGGAATATACTTCGTTCTAGAGCGACTGTAGTTCCCTGGGCTAGTATGATTTGGAGCAAGTTTCTCACCCCTCGTCTGGCATGCCTTTCCTGGCTTATCCTGCAAAGAAAAACTCCTACCGAGTCTTGGGCAAAAGCTAGGGGTTGGTCCATGGCGTCCAGATGTCATAACTGTTTCAGCAATGAGGAATCTGACTCCCACCTTTTCTTCTCTTGTAAGCTGGCTTTGCAGTTCTGGTCTTGGCTCCTCAGCCTCAATGGAAATTTCGCAATCCTCCCTTTATCTGCTTCAGTTATCTGGTTGGCTATAGCTAAGGATAGAGATGTCACTGGAGGGAAATGTACTGCTGCTATTTTCTTCTCTGCCCTCTCTGCTTTTTGGTCAATGCGGAATGACTCTAAGCACAACAACAAGAAGCATTCTCTGGGTGAAGCCAAGCTGATTTTCACGAACAAGCTAAAGGGAATGGTCTGCTCTTTTTCAGGTGCAGGTCAAGCTTTGCCCCCTCTTCCAATTTTGGTTGCTTTGGGTTTGCTAAACTATCACCAAGGTATTTAGCTTTGTGTTTTCTCTGGGTTTGGGCAGCGCTGGTTTTCTTCTTGGGTAGTCTGTTTGCCTGAATGGCAGGCTGCCTTTTGTTGCCTATGTTGCTGGGTCCTCCTTCTCTGTTTCTGTCTCCTCCTCCTTATCAGTTTTCTGTTGTAAAGTTTCTTCTTAGGTAGCTTTGTTGTGCAGGCTGGCTGGGTCGGTTGGCATCTTTTGTAAGCCTCCCCTATCCTTTTGTTTCCTGTTTTGGGGGTGTTTTGCCCTGTTTTCTTCCTTTAATACTCAATTACCATTAAGCAAAAAAAAAGTATATCTTTTCATAAAACCGCATTTATTTTTATTTGCAACATGACTTGACCTTACAACCTCGTAGCATTTACAAGTTCTGTAGAGTAAGGGTGTACACGGATCAGATTGGTGCGGATTTAGGCCAAATCCGTCACCAATTCCGTTACCTACAGATTGATGGATTTGAAATACGTCACCAATTTGTGGGGTATTAAAAATTGATCCGATCCATGGAGGACCGGATCAAATCGGTTTAATCAGTTCAATCCATTGAATCTAATGTTAAAAAAAAAAATTAAAGAGTATGCTCTCAAGGCTAGGGTGAGATTTGGTTTAGGGTTTCATTTATTATAGTTATATATATAAGTGAATTACATTTTGACCCTTGAAGTTTTTTCTTCTTTATATTTAGACATCTTAACTTATATTTAGACCCTTAAGTTTTTTTATTTATATTTAATATCACGGATTTGATCGGATTGAATCCGCGGATTGATGATGAAATCCGTCATCGATCCGTTACTAACGGATTACAAGATTTTCAATCCGTCACCAATCTGTTGACCTTCAGTTTGGTTAAAAATCCGCGGATAGGATCGGAATCGGTTTTATGGATCGACAGATTTTTTGTGCACCCCTACTTATAAAGTGGCAGTCCAAAAATTGATATGT
Source organism: Litsea cubeba (assembly GCA_012931725.1). Taxonomy (NCBI): domain Eukaryota; kingdom Viridiplantae; phylum Streptophyta; class Magnoliopsida; order Laurales; family Lauraceae; genus Litsea; species Litsea cubeba. The sequence continues at coordinate 23,529,006 of CM022948.1, read as the reverse complement.
ATCCAGCCCATCCACGGTAGGGGTGGACCCATGTGAGATCCTGGGTGCAGTCGCCCAAGTTTGAATCCAGAAATTGCCCGGCCCATAGCCCATGCACCCCCTAAGCTTAAGTCTCCGCCCCTCCCTTTCAAAGGAAAACCCCTTTGGATTGTTGGTTGTTCATTTGATGGTTTGGATCATGCAACATGGACTGTAGATCGGCAGGTTAGCCTCGTCTCGGTTTCTTTGTTTGGGAAATTCTATATGCACCACCATTTTCTATGAACACACCCACATTCTGAGCTCACCACAACCATTTTAGGTTTAAAACCTATTTGTTGAGCCCACCCATCAAAAATACCGAAACTGCCCACCAGCCCATCGTCTTCTCCTTCTCCATTCCCTCTTCCTAGTTTTTTCAAATTCGGCACGGCGGCTAACAGAAGTTGAAAAAATCTGGCGTCTCTGCTACATCTTCTCCGCCACTGTTCTCATCACGTTCTTCTTATTCTTCATCTTCTTCTTCTTGTTCAAACAAGGTAAGGTAATCTTCTTCTCCTTCGTTAAACTTTCCAATCATTTTCACCTTCTTTTTAGGTTGTAAGGTATGCGTATTTAGATTGTATTTTCACCTATTTCGATTGTATGTGGATTCCCTAATGCATGATATGGATGGGTGTGACGAACGCCAAATTCTCCTTCCCAAATGTTTTCTTCTTCTGGTTCGCGTAGTGCTCGGCAAACCAGAAAGCGTGCAGCGTTAAATTTGCACAGGCATATCGACACCGTGCATTTACTATATGCACGGCCAATGTTAACCGTGCATTTCACATATGCACGGCCAATGTGAGCCGTGCATATATTATTTGCACGGTGTCTATATGCCGTGGCAAATTACATTGGGCCGTGCAGATCGATGTCATTGCACTGTAATAGTAATGCCGTGCAGAACAAATTTACAATGTTAAAATACAATTTTTATTTTTTATTTTGAACAGATTAGAAAATGCCTAGAAGACCTGCTCGTCGCGGTGGCAGCTCACTTTCGATAGGTGGACGGGCTAGTTCTTCTAGCGAGCCATCTAGAGTTAGGACGAAGATCGGTGTCACAAGACCGGCGTCGCCGAGATGTGCATACCAGTACTTCGACTTGCCGATCGTCAACGACCAACGGCATCTGAACGAAAACGTAAAATGCGACAGATCCACTCCCAGATTCGTCAGAGGAGTCAGAGGATGATTCATCTGAGGAGGATTCATCAGAACATGATTCCTCAGAGGAGGAGGAGGCACAGCCGTCCACTTCTTCTGCACAGCGGCAGCAAGGGAGGATCATCCATCAGACCAGGATGAACAGCCATCCAGTCCTCCCCCAGCGGCGGCATGGGGAGGGTCCTATCCCCGGTGGTCCGGCTGATTTATCAGTCCTCCCTAGTGTCAGGAGGCGCACGTGGCCATACCCATATGGGACGGGGAGGTAATCTTGCATTTTTTTAAATTTGTGAATTATTGTTTTTTCAAATAATATGTGTTGAAGTCTATAATAACATATATTAATGAAGTTTAAACTTTAATGTGCAGGAACGTGAGCCGCTTAAGTGTATCAATCATTGGCGAGGGTTGAAGGATTGGTACATACCTCGGCCCGGGGAATGGGGCCGATATCGAAGTTCCTCGGTTTCGTGCGATTATAGAAGAGTCTGGATTGACTGGCCTTAATCATTGTCGTACCGATATACTTCCGCCCCTCTGATATCCAGTTTCGTTGAGAGGTGGCAGCCCGAGACAAACACCTTCCACATGCCATTTGGTGAGATGACGATCACCTTAGACGATGTGGGTACTCTCCTCGGCATCCCAGTAACGGGACTGCCTGTCCACCCATCGACCAGTATGGGATTTACCGAGCATGTAGATTTACTTGAGGATGGACTAGGCGTGGATAGAGCGACTGCGTCTGCTGAACTTCAAGTGGCGCGTGGTGGGGTAGTGAGGATGGCCTGGATCAAGCGAGTGTGCGGTAAGTGGTGGGTCCTAGGTCATCTGTTGAGCAGGTAGATTGTGCAGCTAGAGGCTATCTTCTGTATCTGTTAGGCTGCACAATTTTCACACGATAAGTCATCCCACCCAGAGTCCCCATTGGCGTACCTATCTTTACTGATGGACTTGGACAAGTCGTCATTATGCATGGGCGGCTGCCGCACTTGCATATCTTTATACACCAATTGGGGACCGCTACGAGGGCAGATGTGAGACAGATTGCTGGATACCGACACTCCTCACGGTAAATGTGCATACCTCTTTGACACTAGTTTCCATTTGCCTATCTCTGTACTATTCATTATATATTATTTTTATTCATATAATTAATAAACTCTAACTCTTGCAGTCTTGGGTGTACGAGCACTTCCCATTTGTCCGTCCTCCTGCAGCATGGGGGTTTACGGCTGCAATGCCTCATGCGGTTCACTGGAATCCTGGCCAGGATTCCGGGATTGGAAGGGAGAACGTAAAGTTGTTGTGGGAGAGACTGGACGACTTACATCCTAGTGAGGTGAGCATCCAATGGATTTGTTGCTATTTATTTTAAGTTTTTTTCGATGATCTATATTTTTTTGTTAGAAATTAATGAGTTGTTTCAATTACTTCTTGACATAGGTGGCTTGGGATCCGTATACCGGTGCCAGGGCTCAGCATCCATGCCAACAGAGTTCTTTCTTCTGTGGTTGCTTGAGAGCAATGGATGTCATTGAACCCTACCCCCACAGAGGTTCTTCGTTAGTTTGGGTATGTTCAAACCATCCCACCAGCACCGCTCGCAGCCCAGTTCGTGGGTCTCGAGGATCTACTGCTGGACAATACAAGGTCTCCTACAGATTCCTGATCAGTATTGGGAGTCTTGGGAGGATCATGTATTATCACTAGCACACCGTGGCCATCGAGTACAACATGCATGGGAGTGCTCACCCGACTACATGGAGTGGTTTGTTAGGATTTCACATCCTCGGGTACAGAACCCCGAACGGCACTCCCATTATCATCCTCATGAGGATCAAGATGACCCGACTCCAAGAGTGGTGAGCGTTTGAAATTTCAATTGTAACATTATGCATCCATTTTAAAGTTATAATTCTTAATTATTAACATGTAAAATGATTTCTTACAGATCCGGCCGAGCGAGTGATAATCTTCGTGCTACGATTGCAAAGCCTGGTCAATCTGTTGATTTTTATTACCGGGCAATACAGACCACTCTCGAGATCTTGGATGGCTTGCCGGTGACGTACCGACGACGTACGCGTCCGTGAGGAGAGTTGCTGTTTTGGATTTTATGATTATGTCATGGGAGTTTGTAATTTATTTTGGAACTTGGTGAATTTTATGCCACTTTTTTTAACGAAAATTATGTAAATAATCACTTATATATATAATGATGAATTCAAGGATACTTTTTGAGAGGTCTACTATAATGGATGAATTTTTGTATTTTAAGAGAACTTATAGTCTATATTTATGTAAAAGAAGATTAGAACAAAATGGAATGAAAGGGACATAGGTCTGTAAAAAATATAAGTAATGTGCATAACATGGTCTGCACGGCCATTATGTGCCGTGCATAACATGGTCTGCACGGCCATTATGTGCCGTGCATAATGTGGATTGCACAGTATCTGTTAGCCGTGCAGATTCTGATTTGCACATTACATATTGGCCGTGCAGACCATGGTTTTACACACACACAAAAATAAATTGAGTTACACAAAATCAAATGACAATCAAATTGTTACATCAAATGACAAGCAAACGGTTA